>CM074280.1:32384177-32481677 GCA_037194245.1 Opsariichthys bidens | reverse complement strand
CAGAAAGTTTTGGAATATTTTTCCTCTCCCCAAATTTGTCACTACCGAAACACAATAGTGAATCATTTAATGAGAAGGGTTTTATTGACCTATTAACATTTCGTTGAAGATATATTTTTAAAAAAACAGTCTTCACAGCTAAATCAATAACAATTACAATTTTAACAATATTTCAACTGTAATTTATGAGATTTGTTGTATTTTGAATCCAATTGAAAAAGGCATACAGTCTATCAAACTGATTTCAAAGTTAAGGATTCATTAGTTTGAATAAACATTGAACCGAACACTAGAATAACATCTTAGTTGATTATTCAATACACTTTATTTTTGACAAAACATCCCATGTTTCAGTCGTGATGCACATTTTCGGTAGTGACAGTGATGTGTTGGAAGTGACCACATCATGTTACAGGATTTTAACTCGCACACTAAAACACTAATGACTCGCATAATAAAACATACTAAAATTCTAATGATTTGCATAACTGTACAAATATTTGGTAACACTTTATTTTAGGGTCCTTCAACTAGTTGCTTATTAGCATGCATATTACTTGAAAATGGACTATTTATTAGTACTTATTAAGCACAAATGAATGTCTTATTCTGCATGACATTATTCAAATGATTATGTGTTTTCTTGTGTCACTACCAAAACAATGATGCCACTTCCGAAACAGTCAAAACCGAAACATGTGGTGAAGTTTCGAGCCTAACTCAAAGATACTAATCAGCACATGGTGAGCGAACACAGATCTGAACAGTTGAACACACATAAAAACTAAAGTTTATGGAATAACACCCCAAAAAAGTGTGCTTAATTGCAGAAAAAAGTGACGTTCCTTAAAGTTACAAAGATTTTCAGACTTTTGAACACATTTAACTTAAAATCAGTCTCAGTCAATGGACTAAAATATGCACTGTTTCGGTAGTGACATGAAAATGCGGGGCACGTTTTTTTTTTTTTTTAACATATAAAGTTTCCTAAAATAAATGAATTTCTATCTTCGCTTTAAAAAATATGTATTTTTAAAAACAGCAATGGAAAAAAAATTGCAAAAATTATTTCAATATCATTTTGACAAGTTTAAATTTTGGGGTTAGCATTCGGGACAGCCACCTCCCAAATCAAAGTACCCAATAAATGGTGATTTATATATTATATATATATCTTTCTGATTTTTGAAATACTATAGTTGGATTCAATAGATAATAGAGGGATTTTAGTAAACATCCTAAATTTCAATGTTTTTTGGTTGTGGGTCAGCAGTTCTGTAGAATATATATATACACACACACACACATATATATATATATAAACATATATACACACACACACACACACACACACACACACACACATATATAAACATATATACACACACACACACACACACATATATATATATAAACATATATACACACACACACACACACATATATATATATATATATAAACATATATACACACACACACACATATAAATATATATAAACATATATACACACACACACACACACATATATATATATATATATATATATATATATATATGTATATAAACATATATATATATATACACACACGCACACACACATATATATATATATATAAACATATGTACACACACACACATATATATATATATATATATATATATATATATGTATATAAACATATATATATATATACACACACGCACACACACATATATATATATAAACATATGTACACACACACACATATATATATATATATATATATATATATATATAAACATATATACACACACACACACACAAACACATATATATATATAAACATATATACACACACACACACACACACACATATATATATATATATAAACATATATACACACACACACACATATAAATATATATAAACATATATACACACACACACACACACATATATATATATATAAACATATATACACACACACACACACACATATATATATATATATATATATAAACATATATACACACACACACACATATATATATATAAACATATACACACACACACACACACACATATATATATATATATATAAATATATATACCCACACACACACACACACACACACACACACATATATAAACATATATAAATACACACACACACATTTATATAAACATATATAAATACACACACACATACACACAGACACACACACATATATATATATATATATAAACATATATATATATATATACACACACATATATATATATACACACAAACACACATATAAACATATATATGTACATACACACACACACACACACATATATACACACAAACACATATATAAACATATATAAATACACACACATACACACAGACACACACACATATATATATATATAAACATATATATATATATATACACACACATATATATATATACACACAAACACACATATAAACATATATATGTACATACACACACACACACACACATATATACACACAAACACATATATAAACATATATATACACACACACATATATATAAACATATACATATATATACACACATATATAAACGTATATATATACACACACATACATATATATAAACATATATATATACACACACACATATATATAAACATATACATATATATACACACATATATAAACGTATATATATAGACACACATACATATATATAAACATATATATATACACACACACAGACACACACATATATATACACACAAACACATATATAAACAAATATATATACACACACACACACATATACACACACATGTTCGTTTTGCTATCAAAGTGAGGACATTCCATAGTCATAATGGTTTTATTTTTTATACTGTACAAACTGTACACACACACACACACACATCTATATATATATATATATATATATATATATATATATATATATATATATATATATATATGTGTAAAACATTAAACATACTGCCCCTATAAAGAAGCATGTTTTCAATAACTAATAATCAATGATTTTCATTTAAACAATAAAGCGATTATTTACCAAATACAATTTTTTTTTAGCAAAAATTCTATTTTAGACTTTTAGTTTAGAAGACAAACTTCACAAAACGCATCATAATTGAACAGATTTTCAAAGGCAGGGCTCTGGCTCAGGCAGTGGTCAGTGAGCTCGAGCCGCTCCGGAGCTCTGAGGAGCCGCTGCTCGGGTCTGCGCTCATTAATTCACTGAAGTCTCGCGGTGTTCACGCAACCTCTCAGACATCTTGCGTTTGTCAGACGGGTCTGCTACATGCACGAGCAGAAACGCAGTGAAATCTCACCCAGCGTCGCTCGATCGCCGTCACATCTTCACATGCGCGTCTGAGACACTCGGAGAGGATCGCGTGCGGCGTTATTTTCGTATTGTGCGTCAGTTCTGCTTTTCTACACATCTGCGTTTCCACCGAGGCAACATGGCAACACCCGCAGCTGTAAACCCATCGGGTGAGTGGCGGTTCCGCCTTTGTGCTTTCACATATACAGTGTTGAAACCGAACGTCGGGGGTTTTATCCAGCGCGATATTGTGTTTTCGCGTTAACAAAAGAAACCGCGACGCGTTTAACGCGCGCGAGCACCCCCTCCCCCCCCCCCAGCACAAGTAACAACAGCGACATTTCAAACGATACATTGTATCGCTGTCTAATAGAACCTTCTGTCTTCTGTGACTGTAGCGCGAGTGCATTGTGACGTCAGAGATGTCGAAATGTATCGCATTTGGCTTTTATTCTCCCGCGGCTTGTTGCTCATGTAAATTAGATGCTGAATACATTTCCACGAGCCGGTACGTGCTTTGATTTCCTGTGATATCGAATCTGCTTTCTTACGGGACTGTAATGGAGATGTTTTGAGATGAGCTCGAGTGACTTCCTCAGCCTGTTGATTCCTGTGAGAAGCAAATGCTGAAGTTCATTGTCAAATGTGCACATTAAGATAGCGAGGTATGTTTATGTTTCTGTAAAGCTCTTAAAATGGTCATGTAGAAATGGTAAGAACATGAGACAAAATGCTGATTGGGTTGTTTAAGTTGATGTGGATTTTTAATAAACTGTTGCTGTTGAGGTTTGAATGCAGTCACGAATGTGTGGGCATCTGCGGTCTATTTTGGTCATCACCGAATGTTTCAGGGTTTGTCGACTCATAACAGGATGAGAAGATGTAGAAGAGCAAACTATTACAAAAAATTAGCAAGGTTGCACAGATATTGCTTCAAGTGAAATCAGATTGCATCCGTGTTAGAGGATTAGTTCACTTCACAAAGTCAATTTCCTGATCATTTACTCGCCCTCATGTCATATAAGATGAAGAAATGAAGCTGTTTCATTCCAGGACTTTTCTCCATATAATGGACTTCAATGGGGTTCAACAGGGTCCAAATGTCAGTTTCAGTGCAGCTTCAAAGACTCTACATGATCCAGACGAGGAATAAGAGTCTCATCTAGAGAAACCATTGCAATATTTCCAAAAAAAATAATAATAATTCTATACGTTTTGACCACAAATGCTCGTCTTGCACTGCTCCACGCATTACGTAATCATGTCGGAAAGGTCACGTGACGGTGTTTACAAAGTAAACCTGCAAAAATGACGTCAAGAAAAAAAAAGTAAAGCCACGATGTCGGATTATTTTGAAGTTGAGATGTTTTTCGCCCTGAGTGTCGTATCTCAGAGCATTTGTGGTTAAAAAGTATATCCATCTCATTCCTACGACCCATGGCGCAAATTTTGGTGTGAGTTGAGTTAAGCTGTTAACAATCGGTGGGATGACTTTATTCTACTCACCCTTCAACCATCGAGCTTTAAAAGGTACTTTCAACAGATCACGAATTACCACAAAAACACGACTACTTCAGCAGCAATAACAGACGGGTTACATATCACTGCAGTGTCTGTTCCTCAATCAGAAACGTTCATTAACTTCAGCCCTGCGTGATGCCGTTTCAAAGTGATGTCCGTCATTTTGACACATAATAACCTGTGAAATCAAACCGTGAGTATTTGAGGAGGAAAACCGGATATTCTTCCTTCACTCCAGTGAATTATTAATGGGATTTATGGTAAATTAAATCAGGAGAACAGACCACAAATGTGTATGTTGTTCTTTTTCCTACTGTTACAGCGGAATATAAAGGGAAAAAAGAAAAAGATCTCTTTCCGTTGTTATAACGTGTCACATGAAAATTAAATGGATACGGATAAGCTTTATTTGTAGGGCAACCTTATGCTTTTATTATTTATTTCAGTCGTTTTGAATGGAAGTTCCCAAAACTGGAAGTGCCACCCATAATTCAAAAATTTAATAATTAAATTATTTTTTTTTTTTTGGAAAATGTCCGATTTTTTTTCTCTAGATGAGAGTCTTATTCCTCGTCAGGATCATGTAGAGTCTTTGAAGCTGCACTGAAACTGACATTTGGACCCTGTTGAACCCCATTGAAGTCCATTATATGGAGAAAAATCCCTAAAAAAAACCTTCATTTCTTTTCCACGGAAGAAAGAAAGACACAAACATCTCGGATGGCACGAGGAAATTTGAAGTCTGAACTAATCCTTTAAACCGGACATGAAATATTAGTGAAATAATTTTTTTTTTTTTAATGGAACAGTTTATTGATTCTTTAAACAAAATATAAAGTAAATCTAAACAACAACTTTTGCGTGTGTGTTTTGTATCATATTTGATCAGGGATTTATGACTCATAAAGTGTGAATATATGACGCTCATAGTTGAGAGGAAAAACACCTCGGTTTTAATCAGAAACTGAGCAAAAATATGCAGTTTGATGCTTATGTTGGCCATAAAGATTAACATGTTTACAGTCTATTAAACATTAACATATTTACAGTTATACTAAAAGGGCTTTTACTTGCTAAAAAATATAAACCCTAAGCATCTACAGTAGTGATGTTGATCGTTTAGAGGCCTAGAAGTTCATATATCACATAATTTCACATGCAATAAAAATATTTTGAGTTGGTAGAAATAAGCACAATATTATCTCTGGCCTGATAAAACTGAGGTTACAAAAAAAAGCTTTCACTTTTCAAAAGGTACGTCTTTGTACATAAAATGTGCATCTCTGTACCTAAAAGAAATAAGTTGAGTGCACATTTTACAGGCCATGTACTTGCAGTGTACATGCAATGTACATACAGTGTACTTGCAGTGCCCATATAGTGTACATAAAGGGTACATACAGTGTACTTGCAGTGTAAATACAGTGTACATATAGTGTGCATATAGTGTACTTGCAGTGCCCATATAGTGTACATAAAGGGTACATACAGTGTACTTGCAGTGTACATATAGTGTGCATATAGTGTACTTGCAGTGTACATACAGTGTACATAAAGTGTACTTGCAGTGCCCATGTAGTGTACATAAAGGGTACATACAGTGTACTTGCAGTGTAAATACAGTGTACATATAGTGTGCATATAGTGTACTTGCAGTGTACATACAGTGTACATAAAGTGTACTTGCAGTGCCCATATAGTGTACATACAGTGTACATACAGTGTACTTGCAGTGCACATACAGTGTACTTGCAGTGCACATACAGTGTACTTGCAGTGCACATACAGTGTACTTGCAGTGTAAATACAGTGTACATATAGTGTGCATATAGTGTACTTGCAGTGTAAATACAGTGTACATATAGTGTGCATATAGTGTACTTGCAGTGTACATATAGTGTACTTGCAGTGTACATACAGTGTACATAAAGTGTACTTGCAGTGTAAATACAGTGTACATATAGTGTGCATATAGTGTACGTGCTGTGTACATACAGTGTACTTGCAGTGTACATACAGTGTACAAAGTGTACTTGCAGCATAAATACAGTGTACATACAGTGTACGTGCAGTGTACATACAGTGTACATAAAGTGTACTTGCAGTGCACATATAGTGTACTTGTAGTGTACATACAGTGTACATAAAGTGTACTTGCAGTGCCCATATAGTGTACATACAGGGTACATGCAGTGTACATGCAGTGCTCATACAGTGTACTTGCAGTGTAAATACAGTGTACATATAGTGTGCATATAGTGTACGTGCTGTGTACATACAGTGTACGTGCTGTGTACATACAGTGTACTTGCAGTGTACATACAGTGTACAAAGTGTACTTGCAGCATAAATACAGTGTACATACAGTGTACGTGCAGTGTACATACAGTGTACATAAAGTGTACTTGCAGTGCACATATAGTGTACTTGTAGTGTACATACAGTGTACATAAAGTGTACTTGCAGTGCCCATATAGTGTACATACAGGGTACATACAGTGTACATGCAGTGCACATACAGTGTACTTGCAGTGTAAATACAGTGTACATATAGTGTGCATATAGTGTACGTGCTGTGTACATACAGTGTACATAAAGTGTACTTGCAGTGCACATATAGTGTACTTCCCGTGTACATATAGTGTACTTGCAGTGTAGTTGCTGCGTACTTGCCGTGTACTTGCTATGTACTTGCAGTGTACATATAGTGTACCTGCCTACTAAATACTGAGTAATTTAAGGCAACTGCAAGGGTTAAGGTTAGTTTTAGGGCTAGCACATAGTTATTACCCAGTTATTATAACTTCTGTAATAAGTGCATGGTATGTACATGGGGAACAGGACTGTAAAATAAAGTGTTACCATGTACTTTTTGAAGAGTAAGAGTAGTGCCTTTTTTCTGCGAGTGTTGATCGTCCCATGTCGAATAAACTTGATACAAATGTGATAGATCCAGATCCAAACCCGCTGATTCGGTCTGCGTCCGCTGAAGTAAATTACGCTCCGTGACTCCATGAACACTGTTTCTCCCCCAGCGGGCAATTCCTTCCCCACCACCTCATTGTAAATGCAAATGAGGCGAAATGAATAAAGAATGTGAGCGTTATTAGCACCTGGCCGACACGCCGAGCTGCCAAGCGCGCTTTAGCATGCGCAAGAGCATTCTGGGCCGGAGTCACATGACTGTTGTTGAACTCAAGGGCACTTTGTTTTAAAGTCGGCTTGCTTAAGAAATATGTAGGCCATCTGTACTTTTACCGTAACGCCCACGATGGTTAACAAAAGGCCCTGGTTGCGGCATGGCCGCGGTTAGAACGCGTTTCGAACAAACAGCGGTTGGCGTTTGTCAAAGGGGATTACGGGCACAGTTGATCAGCAACAGTTCAGACTGTTTGCCGACCTCTTGTGTTTGTGAAGGAGGGACGGATTACAGGACGAGTGGCGTTGCTGAGAAAGACTCGTGTGTTTCTAGAGCAGATGGTGAGCTTCATCATCTAGCAAACGCTAATCACCTGTTGACAGGACTTTATTTTTTGGCTAGAAAGTGCTGAGCTTGATATAAGTTCAAAGTGTTTATTGTCATATGCACAGACAGAAAGCATGTTTCCCTGTACAATGAAATTCTGACTTTGCCGTCCACACTAAATGTCACAGTAAATAATAAATAATACAAAAAAAAATACAAAAAAAATACAAAATAAGAGCAATATTTGATATGATATGATATGTGTGTGTGAGACAGAAAGAGTGTGTCACAATCTGCTGTACCGTTTCTGTGTGTGTTTTAAAGAAATCAATGCTTTTATGCAGCAAGAATGCATTAAATTGATCAAAAGTGACAGTAAAGACATTTATAATGAGCTTTCATTTCATCAGAGAGTCCTGGAAAAGACACTGTTTTCATGAAAATATCAACATTTTCAACATTGATAATAATAAAAGTTTCTTGAGCATCACATCAGAATGATTTCTGAAGGATCATGTGACTCTGAAGACATAGAAAACAGTTATTAGTGTTTCCACTGCAAAAAAAATGGCTTTTCTTATTTAGTGTTTTTGTCGTGTTTCCAGTCTAAAAATGCTCAAATCCAGATGCTTTTACTAGATAGGGAAAATGAGCTTGTTTTCTGGAAAATAAAGTCAAAATGAAGTGAGTTTTTGCTTAAAACAAGCAAAATGATCTGCCAGTGAGGAACGTTTCTGTTTGAAATCCTGTTTCTTGTTTCTGTCCCAAACAGAGACGAGGTTATTTTTCTTTTCCAGTAAACGAGGAAAATATCTTAGGTCATTTTACAAATCTAGTAAAAGCTTCTGGATTTAAGAACATTGAGATATTTTGACTGGAAGCAAAACTGTTTTTGACAAAAATACTAAATAGGAAAAGCATTTTTTTTTGCCGTGTTACTGTAACGTTCCACACCTGTAAGACTTTCGTTCATCTTCGGAAGACGAATGAAGATATTTTTGGTGAAATCTGAGGGCTTCTGTCCCTCCAAGAGATCGGAAAACTAATCCACACGGGTTGAGTGGTTTAATCCAAATTTTCTGAAGATGTTCCATCACTTTTTATGGCAAACAGATTTAATTTAGGCTTTTACTCGCTTATAAACTTCAGGTTCGGTTGAGCTGATCAAGGTTTACATGTGAATAAAAGCCTAAACTAAATCTGTTCATCATAAAAAGCAACCGAGACTCTTCAGAAAATTCATATGGATTCATTTTACAGTCTCTATGAACTTTATTTTTGCAAAGGCAGTCTATAGCGGGACAGAATCCTGTCAGATTTCATCAGAAATATCTTCGTTTGTGTTCTGAAGACCAACGAAGGTCTTACGGATGTAGAACGACACGAGGAATTAATGACAGAACTTCATTTTTGGGTGAACTAACCCTTTAATACTTTTATGTAAATGCCCCTGAAAGACGGGCAGTACTTTAACTCGCATGTTTAAGTGCTGCGAGTTCAATTTACTTCCATTCTTCAAAAAAGCCGTGACGGATTCATAAAACAATATTTGAGAATCTCTCAATACTGTGGTCACCCGTAGGCGTTGTTTGAGGTGTTTAACGTGTAGATTTTCCTGGCGTGGGTAAGTTTGGTTCAGAGCGAGTCGTTTTTGGTATGTTTTCATAGTTCATTAAACACTTTGAGTATTAAAATGTTCATTATTTGGCTCATTTCATTATGTTGTGAATGCTGAGTTTTAATGTCAAGACTCAGCCGCTGTAATAAATCTGAGGACAGTTGCACATGCATTATAAAAGTATTTCAGCATGTTTTTGATTTTTCTGTCGAGCATCATGTCAGAAATATCTAGAACGTTTGGCAGCGTGAACATTTCTTGGCCGTGGAACAAATTTAGACCAGAAGAGAGTCATTGTTCACATGTTCGTGCGATCTGAGGAGAAGGATTGGATCATGTTAATTAAGTCGTTGGAAGAGCCTTTCTTTAACTTGTTTCTTTTCTTTTCTAAACTTGATTCATTTCCTGCTCCGACGCGCTGAATTGAGAAACTCTTTTATGCCAACTTCATGTAGACCCTGAGATTATATGGCTTCATCCGCACCGGATCGCTCGCGTCACTCTCTTTTAAGTGCCGGATGAGAATATTGGAGCTACCAAAGCTTCTGAGTTGGGTTATTTTTCCATTCTTCATTTGTAGATGTCATTGTGATGGGAATGGCCTGATTCCATCTCATGTTTTTATAAGGATTTAGCAATTATAGCCCATTCTTAAGTTATAAGTCAATTCCTCAACTGTCACGTTTCTGTGTTCGGCTCATTTTACACGGCTGCAAACTTTCGAATCCAAAATATTGTTTTTGTAATTTTTTGATTAGGGCTGGTGGGAGAGAGAAAGGTTTTGAAATGTTACAAAAGATTAACTTGTCAGCTCCAAATTCCCTGTAGAGTTTTTACACTTAATGAGGAATGTGTTATAAAGTCCATGTAAATGTCAGCCCTGAAAAATGTTTTGCCAGTCGATTACGTGCGCTCTGGGACAGAGGACGTTCAAGGACTTAAGAGGAAAGCTTTTCATTTACTAATGCGTGTGAGAAGTTTCAGCTCGAAATACCACACAGATCATGTATTATAGCTTGTCAAATTTGGTGCCGTTTTTGTGTGTGTGTGTGTCCCTTTAAATGCAAATGAGCTGCTGCTCCAGGAGAGGGCGGAGCTTTAACAGCTCAACAACAACAACAAAGCCGGAGAATCTCACGCAGACAAAATGAGGAAAGTGTTCAAACGGTTTTTCTGAAGTTTCTGAACGGTTAGTGGATAAATTGATGGAGTTGCTGTGGAGTTGATCGACTCGTCACCAGCACGTGTCGTCACGTTCGTCTTTAATAAACCCGTATATAGAGGGCGTAGCCGTTTTTGCCACACGGCTAACGTTTATGATTATCAAATGCTGTGAATGGTTTAATATATTTTCCAAATTATCGCTCGGACAGAAACGCTCCAACTTCAGTCTATCCGAACTAATGAGACTCAGTTACTCGAACTTTGTTGCTTCTGAAAACAAAATGACGACGCCGTTGGTGGAAACGTGCAGTTAAAGGGGCGGTAACATAAGATCTCACAAATCTGATTGGCTCGTTTTTTCACATGAAAGTCTTGCCAAAACAAAGTTTCGGGGTCGTCCTTTTTCACGTTGTCTGGGTTGGTAGATGCACCGATTATAGCATTAAAACATGGACGAGGTCAGATTTTCATGATACGTCCCCTTTAATATTTCTGTGATACATTTTTTTCCAGGATTCTTTGATAGAAATTTAAAGCATCTGTTTGAAATAGTCTTTTTTTAACATTTCAAATGTCTTTATTGTTACTCTCGATCAATTTAATGCATCCTTGCAGAAGAAACGTTTCAATACTGACAGAAACGGCTCCCCGGCGTCAGCTATCGAAACGCCGACATCAACTGAAAGTGCCGCATGCCCGCAATCCTGCGCCTCCGGATCTGAATCAATTTATCCGTGTTTATCCGTCACGGCGTAGATCTGTAAAGACGGGTCACGGTCCAAGATGCCGTGGTGTTCTGGGAAGGCTTTCTCTTTGCTCATTTGGCCTGTTTTTGTCTCGATGGAAGTCACACGAAATGAGACGTGCGGTCCACGCAGAGCTCACACGTTACCGGCGGGATCCCGAGGGACCGGTGCCTTGTGGATGCTTTGTTTTGGGGCAGATCTGGATTGGAAAAGCGCCTCTGTCATTAGAACGAGTCGGAGGAGAGGAAAGAGAGAGAGGAGCACATACGCTGTTGAACCGTGATTTAAAATGAGAGACGGCAGCGTTCTATCTGTCTTCCATCCTTCACTCCATCCCGTGAGACGGATTAATGAGTTTGACCCGAGGGCTTTCTGAGAGAGAACGACAGCGGCAGGACGACGAGCTCTAGAAAGTTCTGCGAGGCAGAAAGGCACGTACACTGGAGATATTTTGAAGAATGATCCCAGCTTTTTCCGTGCGTGTTCAAACACTTGAACCCCGTACAGTCTGACAAGAAATAGTAGTTATTTTAATCTTTAAAGAGATTCTTTTACTGTTTTGTGATGTTTCCTGGATGCACTTATAATGTTAGTTTGCTTTTTACATCAAAAATGATTTGGCATTTTTGCTCCGCTGAATTAAGCCTCTGATCTGAACGCTCTGCTTGAAGGGGCGTGTCTGCTGTGAGACTTCAGTGTAAACGCCCACTGCTGTGATTGGCTGACATATTTGCATAAGAAATAGCGAAGTATTACTCTCTCAAACGTTTAGCATGTTTTCACTATTACAGCTCTCAAGGTTTACAAGGTTTATTACATTAAATCTGTGGCGTTTAGATGGCGGCGTGAAAGGTTGCGGTGATGAACATTATAGTCGATCTCAGACGTGTTTGTGAGCGCATGAAAACTCATTTTCTGCACACTAACGAACGCTTTCATCATCACTAACAGTGCGAATTCCAGTTTTGGCGCGAGTCCGTTTGATTGACAGCTCCAGCGATTGTAAAGAGAGCGTTTTTTTTGATCGCTTTCTATTTATGATTTAATCATCGTTTAAAAACAGATTATTTTCATCCTTCTAAGAGAAACAATGTGAAGTTGAGCGTTTAGTCACTGTACATGAATCATATCGGATCAGTTTCTCACATGTTGTTGAATTACAGTCGAGTCCATATCGTTAAAGTCTGTTCGCAAAGCCTGCGCCGAAACGAGACCGATTTACCAAAGAATCCAGTGGAATACCGAATACACATAAATGAAGCTCAACTGAGTTGAAAATAAATACCAATATTCCTTTGAAAAGGTAATGCTATTTTTAGTCCTGTATCGCTCTTCTCACTAACACACCAGTGGGCGGGGCTAACGCTGCAGTGATGAAGTAGGCGTTGGTTTCTTCTGTGGAGGCGGAGTTTCACCTATCCATGTCACATTCCGGGACGAGTCGTTCACCGCGCCTGGTGTCAATAAAAGCTGGACTAAAAAAGGAAGTTTTCAGTTCTGAAACTTACAGGATATTCTTATAGTACCTCTTATATATCAAAAGCTCAAGTTGATTTCTCAGTTCATGACTACTTTAAACAAAAAGTAAAATTGCAGATGAGTTTGAGTGTCATCGATCCATACATCAGGCTTTTTTAGCTCGTCGTTGAACGCATACAGACGCACTGTGGTCGAGGTCTAACGTCCTTGCGTTATTCAGCCTGGAGGTGGCGCTCTAATGTTGATTGACAGGCAAGCATTTATTTCCTCCGAATGCACAATTAATCGTAAAAAGATTGAAATCTCTATTAAAACAGCCCCGCGATCTTATTTGATTAATTACGATTCGCCCGTGTCTATGAAACCTTTGACGAAATCATATCGGAACATTCAAACATCTGCTGCGCTGATCCAGAGAGAGCCGCACAGTTATCATATTCACAGAAGGACCGAGATAAACGTTTAACGTCAGGATATAAACACTGACGTCTACGACAGCAAATAACGGTTGTGTCAACTACATCTTACACCAGTAGGTGGCGACAAGTGACCATTAAAAACATGTATTTGTCATTGAATCATTTGTTCAAAAGATTCGTTCAAAAACTATTTGAGTCATTAAATTAATTCAAATTAAACCTTCTTTTTCCCCAGCAATTAGAATATTATAATGATGATTGACACACACACACACAGTGATTTGAAGCCGCACTGGTTTTGCGTGCGAAACAAAACTGTAATTTTGGTCTTGAAGACATTTTGTGCACAAGTATACTATTTGTTTTTTGGTATTCTCAGATAAATTTTGTATCATTTACGGATATATTTATGGGGCTAATTAAAAGAAGTGTATTTTTCCACACATTTGCGTAATGTTTAAACAACTTAAATAGTTTTTTGCCCATCTGAACGTGCTCTCTGGACTCCGGGTTGCTCTTGTTTGAGAGTAAACCTCATAAACGAATCCATAAGAACTCGCTCTAGAGTCCAGGAGAAGTGGACGGCAGACTTTATGAAATATTAATATGTTTCTGCGGTCATCGGTGCTGAACGTGTCAGTGTGTGTGTGTGTGTGTGTGTGTGTGTGAGATTCTGATGCTGTTTAATTAGAACATCAAGATCTTTATAAAGTTACAAACTGTTTCAATTAAATTCACAAGAAACTCTTTTCCACATTGATAACAATCCGTACTACGGTTCGATGTATAATTTGTGGGTTCATCTCATGTGTTTAACATGAGGGCGCTTCATGTGTGAAGTCAGTGTTTCACGTGGTTGATTGCGAGGACGTTCCTGTCCTTTTCAGAAATGGGCACGGATCTGCCGGGGTCGGTAGCCATGCCAGGCGCTGTGGGCGCGGGCCAGGTCAGGATGGCGGGCGCCATGCCCGGGCGAGGAGGCAAGCGGAGATCGACGGGGTGAGTTGTTTTGCCGAACGCCGGATTACTTTCAGAATTGGATGCTGTTTATAGTTCAATCTGTGCGACTGAAAAAATATTCTCTATTTCCAGCAGTGTAAGTTAGTAAAAAATAATGTGAAAAATATCTGTGTGTGTGTGTGTGTGAGACAGAGATAAATAATGAATGCATCAACCGTCATTTACCCACATTCTGAAGACTGTTATTATGAATGAATAAATAATGAAATGATTGTTCGTTCAGACGTTCAGGTTCCCTCAGGGAATGAAACTCCTTTTATATACATTTTTTGTCATTTCTCATTGACTAAAATAAAATATGTAACGCGAGCGTTAATGTGAAAGCTGCACATTACACACTTTAGTTAGGGTTAGTTCACCCAAAAAGGACATTTCTGTCATCATAAGATATTTTTGATGAAATCCGAGAGGATTAGGACTCGTCCACGGACGGCAACACTTTCAAGGTCCGGAAAGGAACTGAAGACATCATTAAAACAGTGGATCAACCTGAATGTGATGAAGAGATGAGAATAGTTTTTGTGCACAAAAACAAAACAAAAATAACCACTTTCTCGCGCAGCGGCGAAGCTTCCATGTTTACGGCTCATTATTGGCACGACGCTTGCGTGTGATGCTGCCGCAGGAGCCGGCCAATAATGAGTCGGCGTTCGGATGGAGAACCTGGAAGCGCTGGACGTAAACGCTGAATGGGAATGACACAGAAGAGATTGTTGAATAAAGATATTTCTGTTTAGTTTTATGCGTCTCTTCATACGTTCAGGTTGAATCACGTCGACTGTTTTAAGCACGTCTTTAGTTCCATAAACCTCATCAAAAATATCTTCGTTTGTGTTCTGGAGATGAACGAAGGGCTTACGGGTGCAGAACCACATGAGGAATTCATGACTGAAGTTTAATATTTGGGTGAATTAACCCTTTATTGCGAATGACTGTCTCAGTCCCGCTTATGAAGGAGGACTGATTGGTTTTCATCATGGAAGACTTCTTTATTTTTTATTTTTTGTCTTTGAAGAGGTGTTCAGTGTTGATGAAAGGAAATAAAAAGCATCATTTAATTGACTGATTTGTGCTTTACATGTATTTTCGTGTCACACTTTAGTTTACTGTGTCCATTACGCACGTTACATGTAGTTACTGGAGCAGTAATTATAAATGATGAATAATTAAACACAACTATAACCCTAACCCTATACACAGTAAAAACCCCAGAGTTAAATCATCTCTGCTCAGAGAACATCTGGTCCCTCTCTAAATAGTGTTAAAGTCACACTGAAGCAGAGTTAAAGTCAATGAGATAATTAAGCAATTAATTAAGCGATGATTGAACATTAATGATGAACGCCTGCTGTTAACAAGCAGAATCACTGAAGAATAGAGAAACACAAGAACTACAACTACCAAGACTATCAACTGAAGATAAAAGACATTTCTGTAGACGTGTGAAAATAAAGTCAGTCTGGTCAGTAATGAGTGAATCTTGTAATGCTGTTTGTGGAGTTAATTAATCAGATCTTCAGATATTTAATGTCTTTTATCTTCAGTTGATTTCATCTAAGACTGTAGTTCTTGTGTTTCTATTTTCTTCAGTGATTCTGCTTGTTAACAGCAGGTGTTCATCATTAATGTTCAATTAATTGATTAATTATCTCATTAACTTCAACTCTGCTTCAGTGTGACTTTAACACTATTTAGAGAGGGACCAAATGTCATCTGAGCAGAGTTGAGTTGTTTTTACTGTGTAGTCAGTACTTTATTTTGTGACCGTTGTTTCATTATTTGAATGGGATTTGCATATTATGAATGCCCTCTATTTTTATGAAACAGTATTTTATACTTTTACAGAGCCAGTTGTGTATCTGCACTATTAAATGTACAATAGCGGCACATCTAATTAATCTCCGTAGGTAACGGCGCCATCTGTGTTGCTGGAGGCAGGACTACAGTTCCCAGAATGCACCACATCATGCATGACCCATGCAAACTACTGCTCAGTGTTTCAGTTATTATGTGCATCAGTGTAGTCTGAATCTAAAATGAAAACTTGTATATGTGTGTGTATATGTATGTATGTATATATATATATATCTCCAAAAGTTATATGCAAATTCAACATATGTTTTGTGTTGTAGGATGGACTTTGATGACGAGGATGGAGAGGGACCCAGCAAATTTTCAAGGTGAACTTTTCACACGTTTCCGAGCTTTAACTCGAACGAGTTCGTCCATGCACCATGTCCTTTCTTTTATATTTTCTGTTGTTTGACCATGTCTTTCAGCTACAGAGTTTGTGCCATTTCAAGACATCTCTCATGTTTTGTTGCCCTCAACTTATGGTTTCCTTTCAGTTCATGTTGTTTTAAAGGAGCCGTATCCATAGTTGCGCAGCGACTGACGGTAAAGACGCCTCGCTGTTAGCTGTAGCATTGGAATGGAGACACTGACCCCTGCTGGAGACACGGGGAACATCTCCCACTTAGAGGAATTGCTCACAAATAAAAGTCATTATTTATTAAAACTTTAAATTAAGTGTTGATACAAACACATGCATTTTTTGTAGGTTATTAAAAAGTGTAAAGGACCAAAGCAATGCAGAAAAGTCAGTCCCACACGTGAACTGTATTTCTAGGGCTGAAATTTGTTGTCGGTGAGCTCGAGATTGATTGACACATCAACAATTCTCATAAAAACAGCAGCACACGGGTTTGGAACAACGTGAGGATGATTAAATCAAGACATAATTAAAATTTTTGAATGAAATATTGCACTTAAACATCATACGATGACTATATTGATGATTAGGCCTTTAGGCGTGTTGTATGAAATGTACTTGAAACATTTTTTTTCTTAATCTCTTGCGTTTTTCAAATTTCTTGAATACAGTGGCGGCATTTTTTTATTTTTTGTAGACTAGCTTTAATATTTTATGTAATGCAATGACAATTTTTTTATGTATAATGACATTTAGACATTAAGTGTGACTGAAGCAGGGTTATTATAGCATTAACTGAAATGAAATGTATAAAATAAACTTATTTTAGGTAGTTATTGAAGCAACATTTCTCATTGTCATTGCATATATATGTGTGTGTATATATAATTTAAAAATGTAAAAATTGTTTTGTCACTTTTATATCTTATTATTTATATATATTAGTGACAAACATAATTTTTACATTTTTAAATTATATATTGTCTTTTTCCCTTTTTTATTAAATTTAGTCATTGTTTTTGTCGTTTTTATATTGTATTGCAATTTTTTTAAATAATTTTTAGTGTATATATATATATATATATATATATATACACATATATGTATTTTTATATTTATTTATTTATAATGTTTGTGTGTACAAAAAATTACAATACAATATAATATATTATTTTATATTATATTTATATTGTTTTTGAAAGTAATCTCTTCTGCTAAGGCTGCATTTATTTGATCAAAAAATATATTTTCATCTTAAATAATTTGTTTTTCTATTTTAATATACCTTTAAAATATAATTTATTTCCGTGAATTTTCACCAGCCATTACTCCAGATCAAAAATATCATATTTTGCAATAATATTATATTTATTATATATGATAAAATAGACATCTTTTATAACAACATACTGTTTTTTCTTACTTTTATTCAACAGAATTAATACTGTTATCCAGCGAGGATGTGTTAAAGTGATAAAAAGTGACAGTAAAGACTAATAAATGCTGTTTATCTTTTAAACTTGATCAAAGAATCCTGAAAAGTATCACAGGTTATAAAAATGTAATTTAGCAGCACAGCTGTTTCCAACATAATAAATCATCAAATCAGAATGATTTCTGAAGGGTCATGTGACTCTGAAGACTGGAGTAATGATGCCGAAAATTCAGCTTTGATCACAGGATATTAATTACATTTTATTGTATATTAAAATAGAAAAGCATTATTTTAAATTGTAATAATATTTCACAATATTGCTGATTTTTCTATATTTTTGATCTCCATAAGAAACTTCAAAAACATTAAAAATAGTAATGCGGCCAAGCTTTTCACCGGTACCGTATATACTGTAATAGTCTCTCAATGACACTAAAATAATCCTTCTTAGAGTCACTTTGTGAAGCATTTTAGGCGAGAGTGAGTTTATATGGTGGGATACAGACACCGCAGATCCTTTAGTTCGTCTTTTTGGTTGTTTTTCATTATCCCGTATTCTCAGCCCTTATTATATTACCATATTCACGAGCTTTCTGTAAGTCAATCCATTCAGCATTAATAAATGCAGTTCATGATCATTTCATTTTAGCCACAATCATTAAACGTAAAAAAAGCATATGTGGAATTTAAAGCCATTTTCAGGCTGATTTTTTTATTTATTTGAATCTTCTTCTCTCCCGTCAGGTATGACGATGATCAAATTCCTGGTGATAAGGAGCGCTATGCCAGGTAGGGCTGTCTCAGGGAAGTTCCCTCAGGATTTCTAGAAGTCAGACCGCTGCAGTCAGGACCCCGGCCTCGCAAGCAGCGACTCGGTCTAGATCCGATCTGATTTAATTCACTCTCATCTGAAATTGTGGCGTTGCTTTGAGCCATCGCTCTCCGTGGACTCGTACAGCGCCCGGCTTCTGAAGATCGGCTCGCATCTGTCGGCGTTCGGTTTATTACCGAAGTCTCCGCTAAATCACAAGAGCGAAGTAAAAAAAAAAGTCCTAAATTATCCTCTCTGGCACATTTTTAACTGAATGTTTCGGTTGAAAAAGACGTGTCGCAGTCGATCAGACTTTTATAAGTTTGAGGAGAAAGCACAAGCCAAATAAATTCATTTCTGTATATTGAACATAAAGAGTCCTGAACGCCTCCTCGACAGTAGTTCAGAATCATTTATGTGTCAGTCAAGGTCAACGTTGAAGTACGTGATGGCAGCCATAAGTAGGTGGCAATTGGGGTAATTTCACAAGTGAAAGAAGGATCTCAAAAATACTGCCACATGCACACACTAAATGCTTTTATTTTTACACTGTATAACACATAAACCGCAGCTGATGAAGAATTTTTTTAAAGTAAAATCAAGCTGAAGTGAATTATATAAGATAATAAAATGTATACGATTATTTAAAAAATAGCAAATTTTATGTTGTGGTGCTGTTATATGTATTTATTCATTTTAAATATTTTTTTTAAGTATTTATAATATATAATATATAAATGATTTTTGTTAACCCTAATAAATATATATTAATTTATTAGGTGTAACAAAAATAATTTATATATTATAAATATATAAATCATCATATCAGAACGATTTCTGAAGGATCATGTGACTCTGAGGACTGGAGTAATGATGCTGAAAATTCAGCTTTGATCACTGGATATAAATTATATTTAGATGGAAAACAAAAATAGAAAACATTATTTTAAATTGAAATAATATTTCACAATATTACAGTTTTTTTCTGTATTTTTGAGCTCCATAAGAAACTTTAAAAACATTAAAAATAGTAATGCGGCCAAGCTTTTCACCAGTATATAATTTATAATGTTTTTTTTTTATAATTTATTTAATTTATAATTTTTATTTTTACATTTATATAAAATACATATAAATATATATAAATAAATGTAAAAATCTCTTCTGCTCACCAAAGCATTAAAAACACACACACACACACACAAAAACAGAATTATTGCTACAATTTAAAATAACTATTTATATATTTAAACCAGAGTCACATGATCCTTCAGAAATCATTCTAATATGACGATTTGCTGCTCGAGAAACATTTCTGATTATTATCAGTGTTGAAAACAGCTGTGTACATTTTCTTTTCAGTTTTTTTTTTGATGCACAAAGTAACGGCATTTATCTGAAATAGAAAGCTGTTGTAACATCATGAATGTCTTTATTGTCACTTTTGATCAATTTAATGCATCCTTGCTGAATAAAAGTATTCATTTCTTTAATGTCTTTCCACCAAAAAAAAAAAAAATTCTTACTGACCCCAAACCTTTGATCAGTAGTATATAATGTTACAAAAGCGATCAATGTTGTTCTCTTGAGCTTCTTTTAAAACCTTGTGAAAATGCGGTGCGTCTCTCATTACATGCTAATGATGGCAGTGTTGTTCCTCTGTCCATCCAGAGAGAACCACAGTGAGATCGAGCGCCGCCGCCGTAACAAGATGACCCAGTACATCACCGAGCTGTCGGACATGGTGCCCACCTGCAGCGCTCTAGCGAGGAAGCCAGACAAGCTCACCATCCTGCGCATGGCCGTCTCACACATGAAGTCCATGAGGGGAACGGGGAACACGTCGACCGACGGCGCTTACAAACCCTCCTTCCTGACCGAACAGGTGACGTGTGACGCGTGCGAAGCTCTCGATGGACATCAGCATAGCAAAAAAGATCTTAAAATGCAGCATTAGCTTTTATTAACCCTATAAAGCCTGTTGATATGCAAAATAGATCACGTTTGCTGAAAATACTGTCCTACACAATCTACTAGATGCCTTGTGTCGTGTTCTGAGGAACGTTTATTTGGGTTTATTATTGCATTGCATTGCATTACATTATATTGGTAGATAGAGTTTGTCAACTGATATATTTATATGTATTTCAAGTAAGTATTCTGCTATGCTGATATCATCATTTATGCGTTTCATCTTTATGGCCGTATAAATAAACGTAATATTCCCCATAGTCTCACTTTATCATTATTATTATTTTGATATGAGCCTTAAAAGCCTGATACTCAAGAAAATATAAACATGCAAACTTTTGTTTTTAGATTTTGTCAAAAGAAAGGAAAAAAAAAGAGGTTGTTATTTCATATGTCAGGCTGTACAGGGTTAATATTACCATGCATAGACCCAAATGTATGTAAACTGTGCAACAAAACACTGTTTGAATAGGAAAATTCAGACATTATAGATATTTAATGGCAGGGTTTAGATTTAAAGCCAGGATTAGGCTTTAGTTCAGTTAGGACATTTAAAGGTATAGTTCACCGAAAAATGAAAATGATCACGTAATTTACTCACCCCCAAGCCATCCTAGCCATCTTTTTTTCAGACAAACGCAATCGGAGATGTATTTAAAAATATCCTGTCTCTTTCAAACTTTATAATGGGAGTGAATGGGGCTCAAGATTTTGAAGCCCAAAAAAGCGCATCTATCCATCATAAAAGTAATCTATAGGGCTCCATGGAGTTAATCAAGGCCTTCTGAGCAAATAAAATTTGAAATTTGAATTTTTTTTTTTTTTAGAAAAACGCATCGCTTTGCTTCAGAACGCCTTTATTAACCCCCGGAGTCATATGGATTACTTTTATGATCGATGGATGTGCTTTTTGGGGCTTCAAAATCTTGAGCCCCATTCAATTCCATTATAAAGCTCGGAAGAGCCAGGATATGTTTTAATATCTCCAATTGTATTCATCATATACTCCTAGGATGGTTTGAGGGTGAGTATATCCTGCATTTTAGTCTTGGGCGATTGTTTTTCTAGAGACACATGCCCGGTTTCAAAGTCCTATAAATGTCATTTGAAACTCTATTCACTGTCACAGGAACTGAAGCACTTGATTCTGGAGGCAGCCGATGGCTTCTTGTTCGTGGTGGCGGCTGAGACGGGTCGTGTTATCTACGTGTCGGATTCTGTCACTCCCGTTCTGAACCATCCGCAGTCCGAGTGGTTTGGCAGCACACTCTTTGAGCAGGTCCATCCAGATGACGTGGACAAACTGAGGGAACAGCTGAGCACTTCTGAGAATTCAATGACAGGTGAGAGACAGACACTTGTTACTGAAAGATGGGGAACAGGAAATGATTGTCTCGCTTCAGTGCTGCAGCTCAATGTGTCCGGAGCACGAGCACTAACTGCTAGACAATGACTATAAATGTCAAGCTTTAGTTGTGGTGTCAGACTCAGCAGTTTAGAATTAGCTGATCCAGCATATTTCCATCTCAGTCAGGGTGAATGTCTAGCAATTCATATATTTGGTGCCAACAGCATGTGTGCTGATATGACATATGTTGTACTTTCACTTTTTATCAATTCGGTGCATCTTTGCGGAATAAAAGTACTAATTTCTTTTAAAAAAATCGTGCTAACCTCAACGTTTTAAATTATTGGAGTGAGTGAGTGTGTGTGAGCAAGTGCGTGTGCAAGTACATTTGTTGTACTTTTACTTTTGTTCAATTCATTACATCTGAATGAAAGTACTAATTTCTTTAAAAAGTGAACGTGTGTGTGCGAGAGCTTTGCGAGTGCATGGGAGCGCGAGTGTGTGCCTGAGAGTGTGCGAGTTTGTGCGTGACAGTGCACGCAAGAGAGCACGAGTGTGTGAATGTGAGCACGAGTGTGTGCGTGAGTGTGTGAATGTGAGCACGAGTCTGCACGTGAGAGTGTGAGTGTGTACGTGAGAGTGAGAGAGTGTACGAGAGAGTGAGTGCGAGTGTGTACGTGAGAGTGCGAGTGTGTACGTGAGAGAGTGAGAGTGCAAGTGTGTACGTGAGAGTGAGAGAGTGCGAGTGTGTACGTAAGAGTGTGAGTGTGTATGTGAGAGTGAGTGTGTACGTGAGAGAGTGAGTGTACGTGAGAGAGTGAGAGTGCGAGTGTGTACGTGAGAGAGTGAGAGTGCGAGTGTGTACGTGAGAGTGAGAGAGTGCGAGTGTGTACGTGAGAGTGAGAGAGTGTGAGAGTGAGAGAGTGAGTGTACGTGAGAGTGCGAGTGTGTACGTGAGAGAGTGTGAGTGTGTACGTGAGAGTGAGAGAGTGAGTGTGTACGTGAGAGAGTGTGAGTGTACGAGAGAGTGAGAGTGCGTGTGTACGTGAGAGTGTGAGTGTGTACGTGAGAGAGTGAGTGTGTACGTGAGAGAGTGAGAGTGCGAGTGTGTACGTGAGAGAGTGCGAGTGTGTACGTGAGAGTGAGAGTGTGTACGTGAGAGAGTGAGTGTGTACGTGAGAGAGTGAGAGTGCGAGTGTGTACGTGAGAGAGTGCGAGTGTGTACATGAGAGAGTGTGAGTGTACGAGAGAGTGAGAGTGCGAGTGTGTACGTGAGAGAGTGAGAGTGTACGAGAGAGTGAGAGTGCGAGTGTGTACGTGAGAGAGTGTGAGTGTACGAGAGAGTGAGAGTGCGAGTGTGTACGTGAGAGAGTGAGAGTGTGTACGTGAGAGATCTCTCGAGAGATCTCTCGAGAGTGAGAGTGCGAGTGTGTACGTGAGAGAGTGAGAGTGCGAGTGTGTACGTGAGAGTGTGAGTGTGTACGTGAGAGAGTGAGTGTGTACGTGAGAGAGTGAGTGTGTACGTGAGAGTGCGAGTGTGTATGTGAGATAGTGTGAGTGTACGAGAGAGTGAGAGTGCGAGTGTGTACGTGAGAGAGTGAGAGTGTGTACGTGAGAGATCTCTCGAGAGTGAGTGCGAGTGTGTACGTGAGAGTGTGAGTGTGTACGTGAGAGAGTGAGTGTGTACGTGAGAGTGCGAGTGTGTATGTGAGAGAGTGTGAGTGTACGAGAGAGTGAGAGTGCGAGTGTGTACGTGAGAGAGTGAGAGTGTGTACGTGAGAGATCTCTCGAGAGATCTCTCGAGAGTGAGAGTGCGAGTGTGTACGTGAGAGAGTGAGAGTGCGAGTGTGTACGTGAGAGTGTGAGTGTGTACGTGAGAGAGTGAGTGTGTACGTGAGAGAGTGAGTGTGTACGTGAGAGTGCGAGTGTGTATGTGAGATAGTGTGAGTGTACGAGAGAGTGAGAGTGCGAGTGTGTACGTGAGAGAGTGAGAGTGTGTACGTGAGAGATCTCTCGAGAGTGAGTGCGAGTGTGTACGTGAGAGAGTGTGAGTGTACGAGAGAGTGAGAGTGCGAGTGTGTACGTGAGAGAGTGAGAGTGTGTACGTGAGAGATCTCTCGAGAGATCTCTCGAGAGTGAGAGTGCGAGTGTGTACGTGAGAGAGTGAGAGTGCGAGTGTGTACGTGAGAGTGTGAGTGTGTACGTGAGAGAGTGAGTGTGTACGTGAGAGAGTGAGTGTGTACGTGAGAGAGTGAGAGTGCGAGTGTGTACGTGAGAGAGTGTGAGTGTACGAGAGAGTGAGAGTGCGAGTGTGTACGTGAGAGAGTGTGAGTGTACGAGAGAGTGAGAGTGCGAGTGTGTACGTGAGAGAGTGCGAGTGTGTACATGAGAGAGTGTGAGTGTACGAGAGAGTGAGAGTGCGAGTGTGTACGTGAGAGAGTGCGAGTGTGTACATGAGAGAGTGTGAGTGTACGAGAGAGTGAGAGTGCGAGTGTGTACATGAGAGAGTGTGAGTGTACGAGAGAGTGAGAGTGCGAGTGTGTACGTGAGAGAGTGAGAGTGCGAGTGTGTACGTGAGAGTGAGAGTGCGAGTGTGTACGTGAGAGAGTGTGAGTGTGTACGTGAGAGTGAGAGAGTGAGTGTGTACGTGAGAGAGTGTGAGTGTACGAGAGAGTGAGAGTGCGTGTGTACGTGAGAGTGTGAGTGTGTACGTGAGAGAGTGAGTGTGTACGTGAGAGAGTGCGAGTGTGTACATGAGAGAGTGTGAGTGTACGAGAGAGTGAGAGTGCGAGTGTGTACGTGAGAGAGTGCGAGTGTGTACATGAGAGAGTGTGAGTGTACGAGAGAGTGAGAGTGCGAGTGTGTACGTGAGAGAGTGAGAGTGCGAGTGTGTGAGTGAGAGTGCGAGTGTGTACGAGAGAGAGTGAGAGTGCGAGTGTGTACGTGAGAGAGTGAGAGTGCGAGTGTGTGAGTGAGAGTGCGAGTGTGTACGAGAGAGAGTGAGAGTGCGAGTGTGTACGTGAGTGTGTACTCACTCTCTCACGTACACACTCGCACACTCTTTGTTCTAAACACCTCTTTTACCCGGGGTTATGAGACCCTGCTCCGTAACAGGCTTACCGTCGATTTTGCACCATTAACCCCACATTGCGATGCCAAACTTGTACTGTGTCAAACAATAGGCTAGACACTACAGACAACCAATCGTGTGCCTCATATTTGCCTGCTTTGGACAGTTCTGAAAACAGCACATTGTATGATGATCTGAGTGAAGAAGAGACCTTTTTATGGTCAGAAATGTCCGTTCAGTATAAACTTGATAGTACAGTCAGTAATACAAGGATGTGCAATGCTAGAGCTGCGTTCATCCAATCAATGACCCTGAAACCGCAAATATGCAAATGAGAATGTTAACCCAGGGTGTAGGAATGTGCAGTGTGAAACGTCAGTTTATGAATGCCCAGGATTAATTATGAGCAGTGTGAAACCTGAAGCAGTATAACTCAGGATTCTGTTTACCCGGGGTTCAGAATGACCCAGGGTTAACTAGTCATGATACCTTGTTTTTATCTGCCTCAGATAAAGATTGGCCGTATTGTTGTGGCTTATGAATATACAGTAACAGGGTTGAGGATTCCCACTGATGCTCGTGAGTTAAAGTAGGTAATAAAGTAAAATGTAATGATTTTATTATTTGTGATGCAAGAATCATTTTAAGTGGACATCACAGTGGCACACAACACAAGTGCTGAAGATGTCCTCTTTAATGGTTCTCCGCAGGGAACGAGGGTTCAGACGCCTCATTAGTATTTGAGCCGAGAGCGAGTCAGCGGCAACTTTAATCAGCTGTGAGATTTTCAAACAAAGCCCTGCTCTATTCACATTCATAATTCGAACAAACGGCTGAAATCGAGCTAATGAACTTGGTATGAGAACATAATTGCAAAAGTTACCTCTTTATTTTAAGATTTTTCTTTGCAGTGCTCATCAGAGTCCTAAAATGAGTTCAGTGCTGAAATATTCAGTGAACATACATTTATGATGGACATTCAAGACGTACAATGTGCTGAGGTTAGCGGAGGATCGTATTCAGATGTTGTACTGCAATGCTGAGGTACAGATGGTTTGTTTTTGTAGAATTTGCAGTTTCAGTCTCGTCTCAGAGGTCAGGACTTTCAGACATGAAGACTCACAAGTTCTTGTTAAATATCGCAGTCGGGTTGAATGACACATCTGGTAATGCTGCCGAATTTCCAGGCAGAATTACACGTTCCCCTGATGTCTTTTCTGCAGATAAAACGCTTTGTTTGTCCACCAGAAACTTTAGTTTCGTTTGTGCATTATTCATGCAAGATTGTTTGCTTGTTTCTGTCACCGAATAAAAAAAAAAAAAAGGTAATTGTGACTTTTAATCTCAACTTCCTTTTTTTAAATCACAATTTTTACCTTTTTTCCTCTGGGACCAAAGAGGACACTGACACTGCGTTGATAGACAAGACAGAGCAGGTTACTTTAGTTTTTAAAGTACGCGTGAGCATTGGATTTGGATCTAAACCGGTCCAAAAAAGCTGTCTTAGGGAAATGCTACCCCAGGTTAAAAAAACCAAAAGCCACTATCCCACCGGGTTGACCCAAGTAGGTTTTAAAGCTAGAAATGGTGTGGGCTTAGAGCCGTGTTGGAAAAAAAAAGGAAATTTGGGCTAAACCGGATGGGTTTAGGCTCAGGTTTCGGGATTGGGCTAGGTTTAGGTTTTAGGGTTAGGTTTGAAAAATACAACAACTCCCCCCAACCTAGCACCCGTCTAGGAAGGTTTGGAATAGGGAGATTGAGGGAAAGCACGGGCCTGTTAGACTATACCATCTTCCTGGCTTGGAGTTTGGCCCATATTTAAAATTCACCAGCTTTAATTCACTAACTCCCCTGACTGCTTTGCCGGACAAAATGCCGGATTCAGGGTTATGATTGGTCAGATCGCCTGTCAATCAAATTGTCGACGAAGGGTCAGTTACCTTTTTATTTGGTTTATTCCGTGGTGTAAACAAGTTTCCGTTAGATCCTGATGATCTTTACTGGAGAGCAGCATTTTTTCCATTACAGCCCCAATGAAACAAAATTCATCAAGTTGGAAATGTAGTTAGCTTTGAATAAAATGGACTTTTTATTGTAATGTCCAAATGATTGTTGTTAGATGAAGACTAGATCACATTTTTGAGGCAGATGCATAAGCCAACTCAAAATATACTAGAAAAGCTCAAACAGAAAAAACAATGAACCGAAAGAAACAAAGAGCTTCAATACACGACAAAACCAGTTAACGAAGTGAAAGACAGGTGCAAGTAATAATCAAATCAACTAGAAACCATTCAAATGAACTGAAAGCTAGGACACAGAGCTTAAACCCACCCAAAACAGACGTAAGCACAAGGAGTTGTGTCATATCCAGAGAAAGCGAACACTCAGTATCCCCATTCATCTTAATTACAGTTGAAGAACTCTCTCATGCAAATTCATTCACCGGAAAAGAGGGTTTTTCTCTCGGGCCGCTCTCCTTGCTCCGTCATAGTGACTGGTGTGATTTCTCAAGACAGCTTTTTCAGTGATATCTGTCAGATAGATGGATGCAATACAGATAAATGCTTACTGAGTCAATCCTCTAAAGAAGTTGCCCACAGTAACTGTCACTCTGTGTTTCTCCACTAGAGGGCGCTAGACACACACCGCCAATACAGTCTCTATTCTTTGTGGACACCACAAGATGAATTATTCTCCTCAGATACAGAAAAACATTTTTTTTTTTATGTGGGCAATCTTTCTATCTCGTCCTCATTGAAATGCGGCTGAATATTTTGAGCGAGTCATGTCATTTCAAACGCATAATCCGTGAGAGATTCCTCTAAGCATCAGATATGCAATGGCAAGGTTATTGTAGTGTTGCCTTTATTGGTTTTTATTTTTAATAGTATTGTTAGGGTTAAATTTCAGAGTAGATTCTTTGTTAGTCTCCATTCAGCTTTTATATCAAGGACGATGTGTGGTCAAGTGTCGATGCATTTGGAGGACACTGTTATTTAAAGTGACCTGCATTGCATTCAAGGTGTGGATTTATCACTTCATACATTCCCTAATTTTATATTTTTTCTGTTATGTCTATATTTAATTTCGGATTCAGTTTTAGTCTTGTCGTTATTCGATAAGAAATAATATATTATAATTTTTTTTATTTTCTAATTTAAAATAATATACGTATATTTAATTATATATATATATATATATTATTTATATTAATTCTTATTTATTAACTACAAAATTAATTTAAAAAAATTATATATATATATATATATATATATATATATATATATATATATATATATATATAGGCATTATTATATATATATATATATATATATATATATATATATATATATATATATATATATAATTATTATTATTATTATTATGTTATTATTTATTAACCATAAGACTAATTTCAAATATGAAAAACATTTTTATATATATATATATATATATATATATATATATATATAATTATTATTTATTAACTACAAAATTAACTTAAAAAAATTATATATATATATATATGTATTATATTATTATTTTATTATTTATTAACCACAAGACTAATTTCAAATATGAATAACATTTTTTATATATATATATATATATATACACACACACATAATTATAGTTCATCCACACATTCCATGCACACAGAAAATGTGCATACTGTACATATAAAAACTGCAGTTTTCAATTTAAAAAAAAGTTTTTAGTTTTAGTTATTGATAATTATCCTGACACGCTGAGGCGCTGAAGCATGCAGTGACTTTATAATTAAATTACAGCAGTGGCTGGAGTGATCCAGTGTGGTCTCTGTCTCTCACAGCCCTTTTGTCCTACTGTGATTTCCTTTTATTAAAAAGTTTCAGTGAGCCGTGAGAGAATATACTGCGCAGTAAAACGTCGGACTAGGTGCGAGCAGGGCATTGTCACAGTTCATTATGTCAACCGCTCGTGAGATGATGATTATTTTGAGAGGACCGGTCATCGGTGTGGCCTGGACCATATCTAAATGAGACACGGGGTCAAAGCGTCTGGCGTTCCTCACCGCGGTAATACGAGCGCGGGATTCGCTTTATATGCAAAGAGGCATCTGTGTTCCTCTCTGTATGATTTTACTGTAATTGTATCCAGCGTGTCTGGCTTCCAGTGGTTTGGCTGTGACACGAAACACACCAATCTGTTTATCTTTTCATATTCATCTTATGGAGATGAATATAAAAAGTATCTTTTTAGTGAGATTATCGGAGATTTCCTTCATTTTAACATGTAAATGAGTCATTCTGCGTCACATCAACCAAATTTCAGAAACTTTCCCAGTTAAAATTTTTGATTTTGTTCATATTTTCTCTGTACAAAGACAAACATAAATAGCGATGAAAGCCAAAATGTCACAGATAGACAGAGAGTAATCCACTATTTTGTAGAGGAGGGTCAAAATGACCATTTTCAACTGAGATTTGGAGCCAATTTACAGGAGTGTAAAAATGACTTTATAAAGATGGCAGCTTCATTATTTTATTTCTACACAGAGATTGGTTGGTCTATTAGCAAAATATGCTGACTTCAGCAATCTCTGTTTCATTATATGCCAACAGTGACCGTTCAAAAATGGCAAAAAGTGTTTTTTCCCTCAAGTTTGCATGTCTGTAATTCAAGAAGTATTAAAGATCTCTTAATATCCTTCTAGATTCTGGTTCATAACGCACTTTTCTTTCGGTATCTTCATTTTAAAGACCCTCGACGGTTCAATCCCAGAGATATGGAGATCTCAAAGTGGCTGCAGGAGTAAATTGTACACATTTTCAGTGGTAAAACAAAATGTCGTTCACTTTGCACATCGCTAATACTTGATGTGTGTTTCTTTGCAAACAGTTAATACGTTTTTCTTTTAAAGAGGACTATCTGAAGAACAGATAATGCTAAAACTAGAAATATATCTCGTGTTTTTTCATCAACTCAATTGCTTAAAACGTACCTGTCTGACTGCCACAAATACTCCTTTTCCAAAGTTTGCATGTCTGTAACTCTAAAAGTATTCGAGATATCTTTATATCCTTCTAGATTCTCATTCTTAATAAACTTTTCTTTTGAAATGTTCATTTTCAAGGCCCTACACAGTCCAGTCCTGTAGATATGGGGACCTCAAAGCAGCTCCGTGATCAAATTGTTGAATTTTACCCATTTTCAGTGATTGAAAACCAAATGTCCTTCACTTTACACACAGCGGATACTTACTTGGATTTACAGAGGAGTGTCTGTTTAAACTAGAAATATATCTTGTCTCCCTCTATTAAAAGATTTGCATAAAAACACAACTCGGTCAAATCAATAGATTTGACTAATACTACCAATCTGTGTGTGAAAATAAAATAATGACGCTGCCTTCTTTCTGAAGTCCTTTTACACTCCTCTAATTTGGCTCCAAATCTCAGATGAGAATTGTCAAAACCGTAAATATACATCTGTGACATTTAATATTTTGGCCTTCATCTCTACAGACCTTTTGAATGGTCGTTTTAATTGGTGTTATTTTTGTTGGTGATCTCCATACATCATATCAAATTGTTACATCTCCAGAAAAGGGCTGTAAGGAATTTCCGTTCCCATCAAAGAAGGAATTCCGTTCTTGCGGAAAGTCCAGATAAAATATTGCTGTTAAAATATGGCGGTCTTGATGAGGTTTTGATAACCTCATATGTTTTAGTGATAAAGCGATCAAATGAAGCGGCCAGGGGAGATATTTTCCATGTCTCCTCAAACTCTCCGCTAATGTGTTCGCTGTGCTGGAATGTTAAGGGTTGGCTCTGCATACATAATTGATTAAGAGTGATTTGGTCTCTCTCTCTCTGTCTCGGTCTCTCTCTCTCTCTCTCTCTCTCTCTCTCTCGCTCTCTCTCTCTGTGTCTCTCTCTCTGTCTCTGTCTCTCTGTCTCTCTCTCTGTGTCTCTCTCTCTGTGTCTCTCTCTCTGTCTCTCTCTCTCTCTCTGTGTGTCTCTCTCTCTGTGTCTCTCTCTCTGTCTCTCTGTCTCTGTCTGTCTGTCTCTCTCTCACTGTCTCTCTCTCTCTGTCTCTGTCTCTCTCTGTGTCTCTCTCTCTCTCTCTGTGTCTCTCTCTCTGTCTCTGTCTCTCTCTCTCTGTCTCTCTCTCTCTCTCTCTCTGTCTCTCTCTCTGTCTCTCTCTCTCTCTCTCTCTCTCTCTCTCTCTCTCTCTGTCTCTCTCTCTCTGTCTCTCTCTCTCTCTGTCTCTCTCTGTGTGTGTGTGTGTGTTTTCCCCTGAAGTGGGGAATGATGGCCGGAGACATCAGCGAGATCTCGCACACCATCCATCAGACCAGCGCAACACACCTGTGCGCAACTACACGATCTGCTCTCGCCTCATATGCATATTCATAAATGCGTGAAAACCTGTGTGGGTAATGCATCAAAAACGGCGTCCTTTATGCGTTGTGATTTTTATACATACACATTGTTTCGTAATCCCAGCTAAAATGCGTTTTAAAGAGCGTTCTGAATTGCAAAGCGTGATCAAATATAAATAACGCATGAGGCGTCAGATGAAATGCATTTAAAGCCGTTGCTATTAATAGGAAAGTATTATAAATACGGCATGTTTCACCGACACATGAAACTGATCCTAATGCGAATCATAAAGCGTAATGAATGGCCCACGGAAGGCGTTTCTGCCATTTACAGGCATTTTTACATAACATTAGTGATGCACACAATGCCGTGAGTAACAAATTCTGTCGAACTATCAGAATTTTTACAATGCAATTCATCTCGGTGGTGACAAAATGAAATATTTCCTCATCAATTATTAAAGCGTTGCACATGCAAAGAATGCTCAAATGGGTTTTGGTCGCCCGTAGCCTACGTTTCTAACCTGTTTACAAGTTTGGTGAGCTGTAACTCCAGATGACTAATCTTAAGACAATAACCGCAGATGACACGAGAAAGAAAGCGGCTGATTTGACTAATAACATACGTGTGGTTGTTTGTAAAGCACGGTGCAAGCGTTCGCCAACATCGTGACGGTTGAATATGAATGAAATAATAACAGAATGCGGCTTTCCTTAAGGTTACGGATCCGAGCGGAAATTCTCTGTGGAAATTAAAGACGAGAGAGTGCCTTGAAACGCAGTAACGGCACTCGAGCTCAAAAGAGCATTCTTGAGTCGATGACTAACCTGACCCATTTTTCCCGAGTTTATTTTTCCAAGCATACTTTGATAACATTCTCATTACATTCTTTATTTTTCATCGGGATACTTCCTTGACGGACAGCTATTATTTCTCTGGCAACACTATTTGTTTGTCCTTCCATCTATGACAGTCTCGTCGCCTAAATATTTAGCTTGGCTTGCGGTTGTTTTTTTTGTTTTTTTTGTTGTTGCTGCTTTGTTCATTTTTAGAATAATAACGACACTCTTGCCCACAGAGGAGAAACAAAGGAGTCTGTGTGGCAGAATGGGATGTATATGTGCGCGGGATGCTGGGATGCTAATGAAACGGGCCTTTGCCCAGATTCCACATTGTGCCTTTTTCTTCTCAGAGGATTTGGGGATATTGCTTGGCTCTCGGAGATCTGGCTAACGTTTCCTCATTCCTCCGAGCGTTGTCCTCAGATCCCCTTCAGGTGGTCACGGAGGTGATGTTCCCGTGCCGAGTCCTTCAGAGATCAGACTGAAGTTCTCCGCCGTGGAAGCGTCCAGGGAACCTGCTCCAAAGCAAACTCCGCCCGCTGAGCTCTGCTTTGGGAAGCGGGAGGCTGAGGAACGGTCATCCAAACACACGCCGGTCTTCAAAAACATGCATGTGTGACTAGCGCTTACTCCAACCAGCGCAAACGAGAAGATTGATTGTGATGTGATCCGAGAGAGTTACCGTAACACTGGTCAGCGTGTTTATATTCTGGGCTCAAGTGTTGGACCTTGTTTTGTGATGCAGAAGTCCGAGATTTTCGTTTCATTAGCTGCTATAGGTAAACAACTAGAAGAATCACAAAGTGCAGTACATTGTAAAACTATATGTGTTCCAAAGCAATGTTTATGAGGACTTCACTTCCTGTTGTTTTTTGAACATATTTGTGTGTACACAAGCACCCTATATTGTAGTGAATATCCACGTAAAATCCCTGAAACTGACCCTTCGCAAAGCCCCGCCCACTTTAGTTACTGTTGCTATGTCCGAGAAGTCTCACGCCACACATCATGTTCTCACGCAGTGAAAAATACATCCTGGACCGAAGAGACACTGACAACATATGAAACAGTTTCATATGTAAAATATAGTAACGTTTTAAAGAAGTTTAAACACTAAATAGCGTCTAGTGTGTGTTTAATGTGTCGCTGTAGCTCCTCCATCATCTCTTCAGTTCATTTATAGCATCAAATAAACATGAATGAACATCAGAAGGAATGTTGTGAGGAGACACAATTTATCAAGTTCTCCAATGTTAATCCACTAACTCCCCTGACCGCTTTGAGGGACAAAGTGGCAGATTCGGGGTTATGATTGGTCAGATCGCCTGTCAATCAAACTGCCGGCGAAGGGTCAATTGAACCGTTCAGGAACGTGATGTCACATTGCACAGGCTCCGCCCACAACTGCAGTATTAGCATAGCTCCTCCCCTGAGTGAGCCGTACAGTCGGCCATGTTCGTCTCCTCACCAGATCATTTAACAGCAGCATTCCAGTCAGAAATGTATTCTTATTAAAGCTACTAAAGTGATTTTCTGTTTCTTTTGTTGTTTGGTTCATATTAACAGCATGAACAGCAGTAGCTACTGAATATTACGCTGCTGTCGCTTTAAGACACAGATCTGATGAACACGTGTGATTTCTTTACATTCACAGACACAACTGACTGTGTTCATGTGAACATGTTGACGTAATCTTGTCGTGAAAGAGAAGTTAGTTTAATACTCGCGTGACGCCCGTCTGACAGTTCTGTGTGTCTCGGAAAACCATATATCAGAAGTTTAAACTGTTACGACTTTAAAAAGTGTGCAATAAATAAATAATAAACTTTCATGATGATGATGATGAAGATGATGAAGATGATGAAGAGGAAAATTATGATGATGATGATGAAGATGATGAAGAGGAAAATTATGATGATGATGAAGATGATGATGAAGAAGATGAAAATGATGACGATGAAGATGAAAATGATGATGATGACGATGAAGATGAAAATGATGATGATGAAGATGATGATGATGATGAAGATGAAAATGATGATGAAGATGATGAAGATGAAGATGAGGATGAAGATGAAAATGATGATGATGATGATGAAGATGATGAAGATGAAAATTATGATGATGATGAAAATGATGATGACGATGATGAAGATGATGATGAAGATGAAAATGATGATGATGATGAAGATGATGAAGATGAAAATGATGATGATGATGAAGATGAAAATGCTGATGATGATGAAGATGAAAATGATGATGATGATGAAGAAGATGAAAATGATGACGATGAAGATGAAAATGATGATGATGACGATGAAGATGAAAATGATGATGATGATGATGATGAAGATGATGATGATGAAGATGATGATGAAGATGATGAAGATGATGATGATGATGATGATGAAGATGATGAAGATGAAAATGATGATGATGATGAAGATGAAAATGATGATGATGATGAAGATGAAAATGATGATGATGATGAAGATGAAAATGATGATGATGATGAAGAAGATGAAAATGATGACGATGAAGATGAAAATGATGATGATGACGATGAAGATGAAAATGATGATGATGATGATGATGATGAAGATGATGATGATGAAGATGATGATGAAGATGATGATGATGATGATGAAAATGATGATAAAGATGATGATGATGATGAAGATGATGAAGATGAAAATGATGATGATGATGAAGATGAAAATGATGATGATGATGAAGATGAAAATGATGATGATGATGAAGAAGATGAAAATGATGACGATGAAGATGAAAATGATGATGATGACGATGAAGATGAAAATGATGATGATGATGATGATGAAGATGATGATGATGAAGATGAAAATGATGATGATGAAGATGAGGATGAAGATGAAAATGATGAAGATGATGAAGATGAAAATTATGATGATGATGAAGATGAAAATGATGATGATGAAAATGATGATGACGATGATGAAGATGAAAATGATGATGAAGAGGAAAATTATGATGATGATGAAGATGATGATGAAGATGATGAAGAAGATGAAAATGATGACGAAAATGATGATGATGACGATGAAGATGAAAATGATGATGATGAAGATGATGATGATGATGAAGATGAAAATGATGATGAAGATGATGAAGATGAGGATGAAGATGAAAATGATGATGATGAAGATGAAAATTATGATGATGATGAAAATGATGATGACGATGATGAAGATGATGAAGATGAAAATGATGATGATGATGAAGATGAAAATGATGATGATGATGAAGATGAAAATGATGATGATGAAAATGATGATGATGATGAAGAAGATGAAAATGATGATGATGACGATGATAATGATGAAGATGATGATGATGATGAAGATGATGATGATGATGATGATGAAAATGATGATGCTGATGATGATGAAGATGATGATGATGAAAATGATGATGCTGATGATGATGATGAAGATGAAAATTATGATGATGATGAAGATGATGAAGAAGATGAAAATGATGATGATGATGATGAAGATGAAAATGATGATGATGATGAAGATGATGATGATTAAAATGATGATGCTGATGATGATGATGAAGATGATGAAGATGAAGAACAGGAGCAGGAACAGCAGTGTCACTCGAGAGTCGCTGCGATGGAGATGACAATCAAAACTAAACACTTGTCAGAGTATCCAATGACGTTTATTCTGGAAAGGGGGCGGGGAGCAGCAGCTCATTTGCATTTAAAGATACACACACGAAAACAGCATGTTTTTCCATCCACTCCAAAAAGTGCATTTACAACGTGCCATAATAAATGATCTGTGGGGTATAATGAGCTGAAACCTGAGACTTATATTACATCCTGTGAAAAGGAAATAGATCCCCTTTAAAGTGATTTTGCAACATAAAGGCCATTTTGTACAGCGAAAATAAAAGATGCTTTTTGTCACATTCCCGTGTTATCTCGAAGCTTTCGCTGCCAATCTCCGCAACCTTCCTGTCATCCTACATGACTAAAAATCCCATTTTCACTGCTAGAAGAAGTTAGAAAGTCAAAAGGAGTTCACCGCTGGGAGGCCGAGGGGTCAGAGTTATTGCGGAGGCGATTGTGGAAAAATTCCTGTCTAATTTGACATCACTAAACTGTTATTATATTGGCCTTGAAAAACCTTTCTGCGGTCGAAATATTTTTTTTTCCCATTTCCAGCGAGGTTTGCCTTGTTGAAAGGCTGAGATTACAGCATGACTGACCTGTTGGGTGTTATTGGGCCGTTGGTAGCCGCGTGCGGCTGTGCTCGGGTCAGTGGGTCGCCATCCGGATGATTTACGCTCACGGTCCGGCTTCGTTTATCATCTCCGTACGGTTTTCCGACCCAATTGTTTGTTCAACAACAACTACCAAGGGCCTCTTTCCCGAAGCTCTCGAACTTGTCGCGCGCTTGTGTCGTTATCCGTCTTCGAGAGGAGCGTTAATAACTTTTAAATGCTTCCAACGTTCTTGGCGTCTGCCTTTCAGAGTGGAAAGACTTCCCGACAATTAGATCTGCTCCTGAGGGCTTTAGCAGCTGTCGCCGGATCAGTTCGGAGACCGCTTCTTCTCCGCTGAAAGGCATGTCAGCTAATTTGTTTATGGAAATAACTTCAGGCTTCAATAATCCTGCGCTTTTGTCCTATAGGTATCAGCATTCCGGGAAGTATAGCTCACGCTTTCGACTATTGTTGTGGGTGTATTGTTCAGCCAATGACATTTTTGGGCTGCGTTGGATTGTGTTCCTCGCTCGTTCTAGCTGTGCTGGTCGGGAAAACAACTTTAAAACGGCTGTGATTTGATTGTTTTAGCCGGTCTTCTGTGCCGTAGAATCGAGCAGCGGTGAACGAGACGGTCACAACGTTCACCGTGCATCTGTGTGCGATTGTTATGGGGCGGATTGGGATTGAACGACCCCTGACCATCACTTCTGTGGCATCATTTTGGGATGTGTACGATCCATCGACTATAGTAGTCATCTGTTCCCTATGGCAGGCAAAGACTGAAATAAAACATCGCCCTGATGAATCGCTTTAACTCTGAGTGTGCGGGAAATGCGCTGTGGAAATGATGTTGAGGTTGACGTCCGAAGGTTGTGTGGCAATGTTGTCATTCGTGTTGGTGTAAACGGACCTTGATATAATAATGTATTAGGGCTGTGCAATTAATCGCAATCGCGATTTGAGCACATGCAATTTCTCAATCGCACAAGTCTGCAATTTTATGTGTTCATTTATTTATGTTTTAATTGAGAATACTGCAACGTTACATTGCGCATGTTTGAGATGTGAACCAATCAGAGCTCGCTCAGCGTAAAGCGGGAGAACAGAATAGGCAAACGGGAGGAAAGAGGAAAAAATATGGATGCATTTCAGAATAAACATGATTTGGTACCAAAGAGAAATTCAACATCAGTCGTTTGAGAGAGTTTTGGACGCTTATTCACACAAGAAATGTAAGGCGGGCGTTGAATACGAGTTTAAGCAGGTGAAATAATCCTCATTTATTTGATGTTGTCTGTTTTTAAGACACAGTTTTTTACAGTTTTAATCCACTGTACAGTGTGACTTCATTCACTGAAATACAGTTTTGAAGTTACTTATTATGACTGGAATTTCAGGTTCGTTAACCTTCATTTATTTGATGTTTTAAAGACAGTTAATTACAGTTTTGTTCATGAAGCTGTAAATACAGTTCCTTCATCGTGAAACATTTTGTTCTGCACTTCTTGTGCACTGAATACATTCAGAATGAAGCGTGTTTGAAAAAGCAAAAACAATGACCAAAATTGCAAAATAAATCGCAATTGCAATATTCATTAAAAAAAATCACAATGTGATTATTTTGTCCATATTGCACAGCCCTATAATGTGGATGATGATACACATTAATGGTTGAAAACCAAATGTGCGGTAGACCAGAGCTTCCCAAACTTAAGAGGGGTAAGGCTCCCCAAAAACATTGCAAAAGCTCCAAAAAATATAAACCGGCATTTACAGTTTGTAAGGATTTCATGTGAATTCTGAGAACTAAACATTCTTTACAAATATATTTAACACTAATCTTACATACTTTCAAAAAAATCTAATTTTGGAACAATTGGAATATTTTAATATATTGATTTGGACTAGCGACGGCCCCCCCTGCAATACCGCTACTGCCCACCAGGGGGAGCCGCGGCCTACAGTTTGGGAAGCACTGGTTTATACGGTCCCTCCAGAAAAACGCGATCATTTCATGCATAATCAGTGCGCATATTTATGCGGGGGTCGTACTTTTTCCAAATACGCTGCACTTTCGCCGCATAAATTGGCGATTATGCATGATTTCTGTATTTTCGTTGCAATAAAGTCACATATATCTTAGCAGAAAGTTGAAAAATACAAGTAAAGCGCCAATATTTTCCCTCTATTGCCATGGGAACCGTATGAAGTGACGTGATTACGCGACGTGAACATCCTCTGAAAACCCCGCGGTGAAACCGTGATGAAGAACGCAGATCGTTCTCATTTGCTAACAAAAATAAGCGCAAAAGGTGTGTCACATGACAGTGGGGGCCAATTATTTTGCAGCGCAGACGACGCTGTATATTAGTAGTGTGTGAAATAATTCACGCTGCAGTAAGAGATTGGAAGCACTTCATTTAACACAAGATGTGTGTTTTGTAGAAGAAGTTGTTGAATATTTCTTTTGTGACGCGACAGAACTTGTTTGACTCGATGTTTTGTGAGTTTGATTCATGTGTTCATGAAGGTCTGAATGAGAACTTCAATATTCTGTGATTCAGTATCTTGAAGTGATCAGAAATGACTCTTGACATGAAGGAAGAGTCTAGAGAGAACAGGCTGTTGGATCATTTTTTTCCTCTTTTGCATCAAACCGCAGTTTTTGCAAGTTCCCGCAATTTCATCGCATAAAATTGCAAAAATATTCCATCTCATTTTTTAAGAAAACGCGCCGCATAATCAAGGATTTTTGCAACAATCACAAAAAAAAAAATCTGGGTTTTTCTGGAGGGACTGATTATATAGACACAGTTGTTTTCATTACTGGTTTTTTTTAATTATTGTTTTGAATTGTTGTATTTTTTTATTAAAAAGACTTTAAAAGTAGGATTCAATAATATATATATATATATATATATATATATATATATATATATTTTTTTTTTTTTTTTTTAATTTATTTTTAAAGAAGTATCATATACTCAGCTAGGCTGCATTTATTTGATGAAAAATGCAGTAAAAACTGTAATATAAAGTGAAATATTTTATAGTGTTAATAAATAAATGTGAATATACTTTAAAATGTAATTTATTCCTGTGATCGAAGCTGAATTTTAGCATCGTTGCTCCAGTCTTCAGTGTCATGTGATTTTCTGCTCAGGAAACATTTCTTATAATTATTCCTGCTGAAAAGAGTTCTGTGACTCACTACTTTAATTTTGGGTAAGTGAAATAAAAAAAGAAGGAAACAATTGAACACTTTCATTCATCAGCGGCGCGTTAAATCGATCAGAAGTGACAGTAAAGACATTCATCAATGTCACAAAAGATTTCTATTTCAAACAAATGCTTTTCTTCAGAACTTTCTATTCATCAATGCATCACGGTTTTATTATAATAATCAAAGATATTAAGCAGGTTTTTAACGTTGATAATGGTTATTGAGCGTTAATGATAACCAGACTTTTGACCGGTACTGTATAAACATTAGTTATCTTATTGTGAAACCATTATTTCCAATGTAACATTTGTAGTTCACTGTGCCCATATGAAACACTCATTCCTAATTTAATCTATTTTGTGTTTCCTCTTTTTTTTTTGTCCGTGTGTTTGAATGCATATCTAGGCCGTATTCTGGACCTAAAGACGGGGACGGTGAAGAAGGAAGGACAGCAGTCCTCTATGAGAATGTGTATGGGATCCCGACGCTCCTTCATCTGCAGAATGAGGTACAGTCTCACAGATCTCATCATCACAGCTGTGATGGAGCGGTTAAAGTCTGCATCACTTCACAGAAGTCGTGGTAGATCTCTCTATTGTGACGTATAACTGAGTGAAACGGCTTCGCAAACAAGAACAAATGAAGGGCGGGGCTTGATTTTTTTTTTTTGGTCCATGGGGAGTTGATTGGATGGTTGTGGTTTGCTATTGGTGGATCTCATGTGAGTGACAGGTTGCCCCGCCCTCGTCATCAGAGAAGAGGGGGGGGGGAGATAATCTGATTAAAGATTACAGGGCATGTGAATTAAAAAAAGGTATGCATGGATAAGTCATTTATAATAAATACTGCAATATTCCATAAAAATATTTTTTTTTTGATTTCATTGTGACCTTAAGGATCAGGACTGGTTGTACAAAAGTTTAGTCTTGTATTTTGCCCCTTTTTTTCCTTTTCAAAACTTTTCAAGTTTTTTATTTATTTTTTTTAAAATCAGGTTGGATTAATTCTTGTGGCGTTTATATCATTATTTCTAAATAAATTCACACACAGGGCTTGACATTAACACCAGCCAAATGCGGGCGAATTTCAGCGGTGGAGTGTAACGCTAGTGTTGTGGGTAACGCGTTACAAGTAACTTGAGTTACGTAATCAGATTACTTTTTCAAGTAACTAGTAAAGTAACGCATTACAAGTAACTTGAGTTACGTAATCAGATTACTTTTTCAAGTAACTAGTAATGTATTACAGGTAACTTGAGTTACGTAATCAGATTACTTTTTCAAGTATCTAGTAATGTATTACAGGTAACTTGAGTTATGTTATCAGATTACTTTTTCAAGTAACTAGTAATGTATTACAAGTAACGTGAGTTACGTAATCAGATTACTTTTTCAAGTAACTAGTAAAGTAACGCATTACAAGTAACTTGAGTTACGTAATCAGATTACTTTTTCAAGTAACTAGTAAAGTAACGCATTACAAGTAACTTGAGTTACGTAATCAGATTACTTTTTCAAGTAACTAGTAATGTATTACAGGTAACTTGAGTTACGTAATCAGATTACTTTTTCAAGTAACTAGTAATGTATTACAGGTAACTTGAGTTACGTAATCAGATTACTTTTTCAAGTAACTAGTAAAGTAACGCATTACAAGTAACTTGAGTTACGTAATCAGATTACTTTTTCAAGTAACTAGTAATGTATTACAGGTAACTTGAGTTACGTAATCAGATTACTTTTTCAAGTATCTAGTAATGTATTACAGGTAACTTGAGTTATGTTATCAGATTACTTTTTCAAGTAACTAGTAATGTATTACAAGTAACGTGAGTTACGTAATCAGATTACTTTTTCAAGTAACTAGTAAAGTAACGCATTACAAGTAACTTGAGTTACGTAATCAGATTACTTTTTCAAGTAACTAGTAAAGTAACGCATTACAAGTAACTTGAGTTACGTAATCAGATTACTTTTTCAAGTAACTAGTAATGTATTACAGGTAACTTGAGTTACGTAATCAGATTACTTTTTCAAGTAACTAGTAATGTATTACAGGTAACTTGAGTTACGTAATCAGATTACTTTTTCAAGTAACTAGTAATGTATTACAAGTAACTTGAGTTACGTAATCAGATTACTTTTTCAAGTAACTAGTAAAGTAACGCATTACAAGTAACTTGAGTTACGTAATCAGATTACTTTTTCAAGTAACTAGTAATGTATTACAGGTAACTTGAGTTACGTAATCAGATTACTTTTTCAAGTATCTAGTAATGTATTACAGGTAACTTGAGTTACGTAATCAGATTACTTTTTCAAGTAACTAGTAAAGTAACGCATTACAAATAACTTGAGTTATGTAATCAGATTACTTTTTCAAGTAACTAGTAAAGTAACGCATTACAAGTAACTTGAGTTATGTAATCAGATTACTTTTTCAAGTAACTAGTAAAGTAACGCATTACAAGTAACTTGAGTTACGTAATCAGATTACTTTTTCAAGTAACTAGTAATGTATTACAGGTAACTTGAGTTACGTAATCAGATTACTTTTTCAAGTATCTAGTAATGTATTACAGGTAACTTGAGTTACGTAATCAGATTACTTTTTCAAGTAACTAGTAATGTATTACAAGTAACGTGAGTTATGTAATCAGATTACTTTTTCAAGTAACTAGTAAAGTAATGTATTACAAGTAACTTGAGTTACGTAATCAGATTACTTTTTCAAGTAACTAGTAATGTATTACAAATAACGTGAGTTACGTAATCAGATTACAGTTTCAAGTAACTAGTAAAGTAGCAGATTACTTCAATTTACAACAAAGTGTCCAAGTTATTTTTCAAATCAGTAACACAAGTTACTTTTTCACATGTATTGACTAACAGCTCTCCTGTGTCATGTTGAGAGAAGTAAAGTTCAGAGGTGTTGTGAGCGCTGTGTGAACATGATGGTTATTGTAGTTCTTGACTAACATGTATTTACTCACACATGAAAATGTTCAATATTCCTCAAAATGAATAAAAACAGTGAAACGCGTTCTCAGAATTTTACGCAAACCTGAAATAATTAACTATATTAAATTACACAAATATACTTTTTGGATTTAATCTCACTTTATTAACCAGTGTCTTTGCTGCTGATCTTCAATGATCCTTTTCAACAATACTAATAGGCAAAAATGACTTTAGATTAGATTTAGAAGTAAAAACTCCAGTATCCTATTCTTCTTTGATCCAGAATGGCAGCACAGCTGAAAGGTTTGTTTGAGCTGCGCCCTCTACTGTGCAGGCGTAAATTTGCATTTCCTTCAACCTGAGGCTTATTCATTTCACTTTTGGTGTGAAAGAGCCTTTACATTTGCCAAAAATGTTTATTAAAAAACAAACAAGCTCAGCCCAGGTGAGAAAAAGTAACACCAAAGTAATGTAATGCGTTACTTTTCATTATTTACTTTTTTAGGGAGTAACGCAATATTGTAATGCATTACTTTTAAAAGTAACTTTCCCCAACACTTTGGCAGATTGAATTTGATATATAATTTATGCATTTTTCAAATGTAGTAGTCTTTTAAAAATGCATCTGAAATAATAAATTAAGTGCAATGTAGTGGTCAAAAATTTTTCAATGTATATCAATACTAAAACATCTGAAGCGCTTCCGATACTCATTTTCCTCAGAATAGACACACGACAGCAGCTGCTCTTCCTCTCTCCTCCTCTCACTCACTCGTTTCATTTGCTCCGGATGAATATTGTTGCTGTTCCGGGGCTTGAATTTCGGCGTGGGATTGTGCGAATCGCGCATGATTTTACTCCTTCCGGCAGATTTTGTGCTCACGCACACATAAAGCCGCCTCTCAGCGCTAAATTGAGTTGTTTTCGCTGCTTAAACAGTCAAATCCACACAAAATAATGTCAAAATGTCGGTCTTGGTGAGTATTCACGTAAACACAGTCAGTTGTTTGAAGTGAACGTGAACAGAAAACGCGCGTGTAACAGTGTAATGGATCCGTCAGCTCTTAAAGTGACAGCAGCCTAATAATCCTGCTCCCGAATGATGAGAGGATATTAAAAATATCTATACGGCAGTTTTTCCTCATGGTGTCGATGTCAAAATTGTGGCCAGTGAAAATGCTGAGGGGTTAAGAACTTAAGAAATCCACTAGACACAGTGTCTGTGAGCAGAAACGCTCACTCTCTGTCCACAAACACATTTATGTTTATTTAGTCTCTACTTGAGCAAAGCTGTTGTGAAATTACTACGATCAATCTGCACAACATTTATAGACCGCCTGCATGTTTTTCCATTGTAAAATGCTCTTCAATTATGCTCTGTGATAATGCTTTATGGAGTATTTCCCGGTTTATCCAAGCGTTGTTAGTTCATCTGTTATTCTGAGCATAACAGTATCCTTTTACCGTTTGAGTTTAAAGACAGCAAAATGCGTTCAATTATAGGATTTTTTAGCAATGAGGCGAACAGAAACCAAAGCTGTTGTTGTCGCGGAACATTCCTGTCCTTCCCGCATTATGGTTTAAAAGGTGTTTTCATTCATAATGTTGTTTTGAAACGGTCTTGATGAAAACATGCATTTTCCGAATTTGTTTCAAATGTCCGTGCTGGTTGAAGTCACGAACCATGACGAGCCGATTCCGACATTCCGTATGATTAAGCGTTGCATGTCTTTCTGCTGCATTCAGCAAATAAATATGAGGACAAGAATGTGTTCATGTTTAACGTGTTCTATTTGTGGCTCTCTTACAAATTGAAACCGCATGTTAGTGGATGAGCGCATTTGTCAAGTGTGTGTGTGTGTGTGTGTGTAAAAACACTTCAGATTTACAGAGCCCCTTAAAAACATGAGCGTCATTCTTAAAGGCTCTTATGCAATGGTTTATCTGAACACTATTAAGACATCATGACTCAACTCTGAAGGACGTTGACTTTTTTGTTGCGATCTAAAAATGTACATGCTGTTTATTTGCATACCTTGCATTCACGAATGTTTGACGAAGACCCGAGGGACGACAGACTTTGTCATGCCAGGTCTAATGGAAGTGATTTTGGGGGATAAACAGCTCAAGTTTGAACAGATGTGAACTATTTTACCTCTCAACAGAGTCAGAGATTTTAGGTCACTCATAGTCTTTACTAGTTGGTTAAATGTGTATGGTAATTAGAATAGGTAAGACATCTTGGTAACGCTTTACAGTAAGGGTTTACATTAGTAAACATGAACTAAGAATAATTAATGCATTTATTGAGCTTTGTATAATTTAAAATGCATGTTATGTATCTATTCAAGTCCCCTGTAGTCAATCATTTTACCCCTTAAAACTCATCTTTGATCACCAAAATGACACTTTTAAACTTTTTTCCTTGGAAAAAAAGGCTTCGTGCCTTAAAATAGCTCGAATGTAACTCTACAGCCGCTCATTTAGTATGTGCGGTTCTATGAATATGCAAATTAGCCCCGCCTCCACTCACTCGCAGCAGCTCAGAGATCCACTCGTTCACGATCGCACATGGACGTGATTAATTACAAGGTAGTTTGTGTCAGAAACACCAGCGATTTCAAAACGCGTCTGAAAGCATATTGAAAACACCACAGACATATAAACGGCATTCAAAACTTGGTTTTCACCACTGGGGGACTTTACATTAGTTTTGATTTCACTTTTTTAACTTTAGTTAGTGTGTGATGTTGTTGTTTGAGCAGAAGCAACATCTGCAAAGTTATGACGCTCAAAGTTCAATGCAGAGAGAGACATTTTCTGTTTAAGGACTACAATGAGATCCTTCCTGGATTGGTGACATCACTAACCCCAAAATTTACATAAACTCCGCCCCCTAGATCACACAACAAAGGGGGCGGGGCCATGTTGGGCTGCTTCAGAGAAGAGGAAGAGTTGTTGTAGTCGAGTGTTGTTGACGCCGTCATTTTACGCTTCACAAACGAGGGTCGATTCAAGGAAAAAAGACGGACGTGACGACACATGATCAACTCCACAGCAACTCCATCAATTTATCCTCTAACCGTTCAGAAACGTCTTCCTGAGTCTCTCCATCCGTTTGAACACTTTCCTCATTTTGTCTGCGTGAGATTCTCCAGCTTTGTTGTTGTTGTGGAGCTGTTAAAGCTCCGCCCTCTTCTGGAGCAGCAGCTCATTTGCATTTAAAGGGACGCGCACAAAAACGGCCCAAATCTGACAAGCTATAATACATGATCTGTGGAGGATTTTGAGCTGAAACTTCACACACATTCTGGAGACACCAGAGATTTATATTACATCTTGTGAAAAGGGGCATAACTGGTGCGCTTTAATAAATGCTGTAAAAATATATCGCGTATTGTTAGTTTGTTCATTAATGCATTAAGTAAATTAACAAATGAGACCTTAATTGTAAACTGTTACCAATATCTTATCCTCAATCTAAAGGTGTGGTTGTGTTATAAATATTATCGATCACTTTGATGAACTGGGTTTTCTTATTCATGATTTTGCCTGTTAAAATGACTGACAACCTTTTGAATTGACAGTATTTGCTTTTTCCTGTACTTATTATTTCATCTGAATCTTCTTCACAGATCACGTTTGAGGAATTTAATATTTGATCTTTTTCAAATCAATTCTATTAACACACACATGATAACATCTTTTTATTTTACTGATGTAAGGGATCATTTGTGCCACAGTGTATCATAATTACGCTGAGATTTCCAATCTTCAGTGTTTAATGTAAAAAATATTTGTCACACTTTGATCATTTTTTTAAATAAAAGCTTATCATAATTAAATTTAATGTTTAACAAAAATGTAAGTGTATTTACGTTCTTATGCACGTATGATGAGAAACGAACTTAGTTTGTGAATGTCTCTGCAGGTGTGGGAATGCACCGCTGGATCATATCTCGCTGAATCGCTTGTCCAGCATGAGAAAGAGATACAGGTATGAGTCTCTTTTTCCAAAGCAGTTTTCAAATCTCAAATTTGCACCCAATTCTGCAGGATGAACCAACATCCTCAAACTCAGAACAGAAGTTGCGCACAAGTACATGGGATTTCTAATTCATGTCTCATGTTCCGCCTTAGACTTACTTATTAATTGTTTTGTTTGTCATGTTAAATAACATCAGTATGAAATACAAAATGTAAACATGCCAGATTATAACAATATTGCTCATTTACATCCGTTGTAACAAAAGTCTGAAGGCAAGTTGAACTCGTGTGAAGTTTTATTGAAAAAACACTGACTACATGAACAAAATCACCAACTGCAGTTACACAAACAAAACTAGACAAATGAACAATGAAACACGAGGGCTGTTTATGCACACCTGTGAACAATCAAGACAATCAACCAACCATAAAAAAAACAGTACAGAAACACACCAATCAAACAAAGACAAATGAGACGCACGATCAGGATACATGACTTCAAAATAAAAGACAAGTGACATCTGAAGTCTCCCGGAAGATAAAACAAAGACAATATTAAACTGATTATTATAAAAATGAAATACAGATCTGATTTGTCAGATCAAAGAAGGCGGGGTTTACCGTTCACTGAGACAGAGCGTGAATTGAGCCTTTGAAGTTTGATTGACAGGCGATCTGACCGATCATAACCCAGAATCCGCCCATTTTGTCCCTCAAAGCCGTCAGGGGAGTTAGTAGATCAACGCTGGTGAACTTGATGAATTGTGTGTCCTCACGCATGCATTCTGATGTTCATTCATGTTTATTCATGAGCTGCAGCGATCTGTCACCACACATTATACGCTATTTATTGATTAAACTTCTGTAAAACATTACCATATTTTAAACATGAAACCGTTTCATTGTCACGTTGTCAGTGTCCTCTTCTGCTCCACGATGTATTTTTCACCGCGTGAGAACATGATGTGTGGCGTGAGAGCGCGTGACTCGTCGGACATGGCAACGGTAACTAAAGGGGGCGGGGCTTTCCGAACGGTCAATTCCAGCGTGAAGCGTCAGTTTAACACAGAGCGAGTGAGGTGAGATGTAAATTGCGAAACATTTAATACAAATTTTGTGATCGAAATGTTAAAAGACCGACATTAACATCCGGTGAGGATAAACTACTCGACTTTTTTCTCAAATATAGATTGTAACTATGCATTCATGTGATTCCGAGCCGAGTGTGACAAGACACTAACGTTTTAAACGCATTCATATTCGCAAACATTTTAATGCAAATGGTTCAAAAATGATTATTCCTCTCTTTGAATTAGAGCTGGAATTTCCTTCACTGCTCTGTTCATTTATGCACACCTGAACTTGACCACTACCTTTACTAACGATGAGTAAGCCGTAATCAGGAGCTTAATGAGGCGTAGTTAATAATGAGAATTGGAGTCTAAAGTGTGTCCAAATTCTAATCTGGGTGTCACGATTTGACTTACGGCACTTTTCGGGAACATTTGGCGTTGCATTCTCGGGAACGACTGCTAGGAGTTTTGTTCCTTAAAGAAAATTCCTAGAATTAGTTTCTGAGAATGTAGCGCCAAATGTTCCTATTCATTCCTCCGGTGATTCGCCCTTTGACCCCCGGCGCTGAACCCGCCGACCTCCTCTGGGCGGCGGGCGTGTTGTTTGTCTGCATCGGACTTGCAGCGCCGTGTGTTTTGCGGGCCGTGACAGCTCAGGAATGCTGGAGTCGCCTCTTCCAGGAACATCTGTGAGAAAAGTACATTGCAGATGTCTCGTTGATGAATGGCGTACGTGTGTCAAGCTTTTATGCAAAAATGACTGAGGCCGGTCGTACAGTTCACAAAACACACAAGTGCCAATGGAGCCGAGGGATAACATCGAGTTATTTCCATTCGCTCACTTTGCAGATGCTTTATCTGTGACTTGGATAAGTGCATTGAAGGAGTACACTTACACTTTATCATCTGGAAATCGACCTGGTGTTGCTTGTGCAGCGATTGACCAGAGCTCGTAAACAACAATTAAATCATTAATGCAGGGTAAATGCCATGGCGTAGCTGGCACCGTGTTGAGCTAATTAAACTGAAATAAACAGAAATAAATGAATTAGCACAAAGTAAATGCAATAACTAAAACCAATCTTGGTTGATTTGACAGGGGGATCTGAGCGCATGAACTACATTGTGAGAAAAACACACAAAGTTCTTTGTGTTAATGAATAGAGTAAAAAACGTCTGACTCCAGAGCTGATGGATATTGTGAAAATTTGGTTTCCCCTTGCCTTCAGAAGCCTGAATTTATTTTATGACTGATTATTTCTGGAAATATTATTTTAGTTCCTCAGTTCCTCAGGTGAAGAGTGTACAACTAATATATACACACACACACACACACACATATATATATATATTTGATGTATTTTATTTACATTTTAAACATTAAGAGATTGATGCACTCATGCAAGATTTAATTTTTTTTTTTTTTTAAGTGTTTGTTTGGAGCTGAACTCTCTGGCTAGAGATGGATACTCTCATCGCAAAGGCCTATAAATTTAAAAAGCCTTGTTCACTTCTGAGACAGACTGAATTTTTGAATAGTAAGACCCAGATGCACATTAAAAAAAAAAAAAATATATATATATATATATATATATATACACACACACAGTGGGTACAGAAAGTATTCTGACCCCCTTAAATTTTTCACTCTTTGTTATATTGCAGCCATTTGCTAAAATCAATTAAGTTAATTTTTTTTCCTCATTAATGTACACAAAGCACCCCATATTGACAGGAAAACACAGAATTCTTGACATTTTTGCAGATTTATTACAAAAGAAAAACTGAAATATAACATGGTCATAAGTATTTGCTGTGACACTCATATATTTAACTCAGGAGCTGTCCATTTCTTCTGATCATCCTTGAGATGGTTCTACACCTTCATTTGAGTCCAGCCGTGTTTGAATATACTGATCGGACTTGATTAGGAAAGCCACACACATGTCTATAGAAGACCTTACTGCTCACAGTGCATGTCAGAGCAAATGAGAATCATGAGGTCAAAGGAACTGAGATGAAGCTGTTCTCTGCGGGTACCTGAGCACTGACAGCCTGGAGCTCACATCTGAAAAGTCTAAACAAATTTTCAAATAAGCGCTCTATGTTTGCATATAAATCACATATCTGAGGTCTAAACAACTACATTCTTGCCTAAAAACTCTTAAAACAACATTCCGTTAGGAAATAACAAGTATCTATAAAAATATGGTGGGCTTGCTCGACCATTTTCTATTTTAAAATATATGAAATTAAATGTGTCAGTGCTACAATTCATTACTTTTTAACATAAAATAGTAATAGACATAATAATTTTTGCAGTTAAGCTTGGTGTTATTAGCACAGAAATCGCTTTTATCTGTTATATCTAAAACTGAAAATATTTCAACCTAAATATAAATGTTTAAAAACTAAACTGAAAGTTTGGGGTCAGTGAGATATGTATTTTTTTAAAGAAATGAACACTTTTATTTGTCGTGTTCTTTTGAGCTTCCTATTCATCAAATGATCCTGAAAAACATCAAACCAGCATTTGATGATCATTTTTATATTTCTTCAGATCAGCATATGAGAATGATTTCTGGAGGATCATGTGACACTGAAGACTAAAGTAGCTTGCCATCACAAGAATAAATGACATTTTTAAATATATTCAAATAGAAAACTGCTCTTTAAAATATAATAGCATCTCACAATATCACAATTTTTACTGTACATTTGATCAAGTAAATGCTCTAGGTGAGCAGAAGAGACTTCTTAACGACTTAAAACTTTTGAGCAATAGTGATCTGAAAATGGCATTAAAATACAGACTTTGCAAAGCAAAACTACAGAAATCTTGACGTTTTCAGATAGCTGTGTTGTTGTTTTGCTGCGAAACGCTGAAGGGAACATTTTTGCTGAGGTTCGTGCCGGCTTTCCAAATCAGATCCTGCAGACCGTAATCCTCACATGACCCGAATGCCAACTTGAATGTAGCAAACACGAGTACCAGACATGTTTGTTTGTCTCATTCTTTTTGTGTCTCTCTCTGGTTCTCAGGAATGGTCTTGGGCCGTCGAAGGAGGGGGAGGCGCAGTACTCTGTTGTGCACTGCACCGGCTACATCAAGGCCTGGCCGCCAGCGGGTACTTACACAAACACACTCGCATCGCTTTCAGTTCAAAGCCATCGAGTCAGAGAGACACGCTAACAAATGTACAAATACTCAGAAGTGTAGCGGTGGGGAGTAACTAACTAAAACAACCTACGAAACCAACTGATTCAAGGCTAATCCAGGCTTGTTTTTAAATAACGGTTTTATTCCATTGAACTAATGTTAACTAATATTAACAAGTGAAACCGGTAACACTTTATAATAAGTATATAGTGTACTAAAGTGTTTGCAAATCATTTGCAAACTTAATGGTCTATAAACTGTAGTAAATGCATTAATAGACTATATGCAAGTAGTGAGTTCTTCATTCATAGTTACTGTAATTAACAAAGCGACAAGCAGTAGACGCGACGCACCAATGAGAAGCGATTAAATCAATCAAAAACCACAGCCAATCAGAAGAGTGTGGGCATTTAATCCACCGATTTATTTTAACCCGGCGAATGGGTTGTTTTAACCCACTGATTTGTTTTAACCCAGAGAATGGGTTGTTTTAACCCAGCGATTGGGTTGCTTTAACCCAGCAAATGGGTTGTTTTAACCCAGCGATTTGTTTTAACCCAACAAAATGGGTTGCTTTTACCCAGCGATTGGGTCGCTTTAAACCCTGGGAATGGGTTATATTTGCTTTAACCCAGCGAATTGGTTGCTTTAACCTAGCGAATGGATTGTTTTAACCCAGGGAATGGGTTGCTTTAACTTAGCGAATGGCTTGCTTTAACCCAGAGAATGGGTTGTTTTAACCCAGCGATTGGGTTGCTTTAACCCAGAGAATGGGTTGTTTTAACCCAGCGATTGGGTTGCTTTAACCTAGAGAATGGGTTGTTTTAACCCAGCGATTGGGTTGCTTTAACCCAGAGAATGGGTTGTTTTAACCCAGCGATTGGGTTGCTTCAGCCCAGAGAAGGGGTTGCTTTAACCCAGAGAATGGGTTGTTTTAACCCAGCAATTGGGTTGCTTCAGCCCAGAGAAGGGGTTGCTTTAACCCAGAGAATGGGTTGTTTTAACCCAGAGAATGGGTTGTTTTAACCCAGCGATTGGGTTGCTTCAGCCCAGAGAAGGGGTTGCTTTAACCCAGAGAATGGGTTGTTTTAACCCAGAGAATGGGTTGTTTTAACCCAGCGATTGGGTTGCTTCAGCCCAGAGAAGGGGTTGCTTTAACACAGAGAATGGGTTGTTTTAACACAGAGAATGGGTTGTTTTAACCCAGAGAATGGGTTGCTTTAACCTAGCGAATGGGTTGCTTTAACCCAGAGAATGAGTTGTTTTAACCCAGAGAATGGGTTGCTTTAACCTAGCGAATGGGTTGCTTTAACCCAGAGAATGAGTTGTTTTAACCCAGCGATTGGGTTACTTTAACCCAGAGAATGAGTTGCTTTAACTCAGTGAATGAGTTGTTTTAACAAAGCGATTGGGTTGCTTTAACCCAGCGATTGGGTTGCTTTAACCTAGTGAATGGGTTGCTTTAACCCAACGATTGGGTTGCTTTAACCTAGTGAATGGGTTGCTTTAACCCAGAGAATGGGTTGTTTTAACCCAGCGATTGGGTTGCTTTAACCTAGTGAATGGGTTGCTTTAACCCAGAGAATGGGTTGTTTTAACCCAGCGATTGGGTTGCTTTAACCCAGCGATTGGGTTGCTTTAACCTAGAGAATGGGTTGTTTTAACCCAGAGAATGGGTTGTTTTAACCCAGCGATTGGGTTACTTTAACCCAGAGAATGGGTTGCTTTAACCAAGCGATTGGGTTGCTTTAACCTAGAGAATGGGTTGTTTTAACCCAGCGATTGGGTTGCTTTAACCTAGAGAATGGGTTGTTTTAACCCAGAGAATGAGTTGTTTTAACCCAGCGATTGGGTTACTTTAACCCAGAGAATGGGTTGCTTTAACCCAGCGATTGGGTTGCTTTAACCCAGAGAATGAGTTGTTTTAACCAAGCGATTGGGTTGCTTTAACCCAGAGAATGGGTTGCTTTAACCCAGCGATTGGGTTGCTTTAACCTAGAGAATGAGTTTTTTTAACCCAGAGAATGAGTTGTTTTAACCCAGCGATTGGGTTACTTTAACCCAGAGAATGTTTAACCCAGAGAATGGGTTGCTTTAACCCAGCGATTGGGTTGCTTTAACCCAGAGAATGAGTTGTTTTAACCAAGCGATTGGGTTGCTTTAACCCAGAGAATGGGTTGTTTTAACCAAGCGATTGGGTTGCTTTAACCCAGAGAATGGGTTGCTTTAACCCAGCGATTGGGTTGCTTTAACCTAGAGAATGAGTTGTTTTAACCCAGCGATTGGGTTACTTTAACCCAGAGAATGGGTTGCTTTAACCCAGCGATTGGGTTGCTTTAACCCAGAGAATGAGTTGTTTTAACCAAGCGATTGGGTTGCTTTAACCCAGAGAATGGGTTGCTTTAACCCAGCGATTGGGTTGCTTTAACCTAGAGAATGAGTTGTTTTAACCCAGAGAATGAGTTGTTTTAACCCAGAGAATGGGTTGCTTTAACCTAGCGAATGGGTTGCTTTAACCCAGAGAATGAGTTGTTTTAACCCAGCGATTGGGTTACTTTAACCCAGAGAATGAGTTGCTTTAACTCAGTGAATTAGTTGTTTTAACAAAGCGATTGGGTTGCTTTAACCCAGCGATTGGGTTGCTTTAACCTAGTGAATGGGTTGCTTTAACCCAACGATTGGGTTGCTTTAACCTAGTGAATGGGTTGCTTTAACCCAGAGAATGGGTTGTTTTAACCCAGCGATTGGGTTGCTTTAACCTAGTGAATGGGTTGCTTTAACCTAGAGAATGGGTTGTTTTAACCCAGAGAATGGGTTGTTTTAACCCAGCGATTGGGTTACTTTAACCCAGAGAATGGGTTGCTTTAACCAAGCGATTGGGTTGCTTTAACCTAGAGAATGGGTTGTTTTAACCCAGCGATTGGGTTGCTTTAACCTAGAGAATGGGTTGTTTTAACCCAGAGAATGAGTTGTTTTAACCCAGCGATTGGGTTACTTTAACCCAGAGAATGGGTTGCTTTAACCCAGCGATTGGGTTGCTTTAACCCAGAGAATGAGTTGTTTTAACCAAGCGATTGGGTTGCTTTAACCCAGAGTATGGGTTGCTTTAACCCAGCGATTGGGTTGCTTTAACCTAGAGAATGAGTTTTTTTAACCCAGAGAATGAGTTGTTTTAACCCAGCGATTGGGTTACTTTAACCCAGAGAATGTTTAACCCAGAGAATGGGTTGCTTTAACCCAGCGATTGGGTTGCTTTAACCCAGAGAATGAGTTGTTTTAACCAAGCGATTGGGTTGCTTTAACCCAGAGAATGGGTTGTTTTAACCAAGCGATTGGGTTGCTTTAACCCAGAGAATGGGTTGCTTTAACCCAGCGATTGGGTTGCTTTAACCTAGAGAATGAGTTGTTTTAACCCAGCGATTGGGTTACTTTAACCCACAGAATGGGTTGCTTTAACCCAGCGATTGGGTTGCTTTAACCCAGAGAATGAGTTGTTTTAACCAAGCGATTGGGTTGCTTTAACCCAGAGAATGGGTTGCTTTAACCCAGCGATTGGGTTGCTTTAACCTAGAGAATGAGTTGTTTTAACCCAGAGAATGAGTTGTTTTAACCCAGCGATTGGGTTACTTTAAACCAGAGAATGTTTAACCCAGAGAATGGGTTGCTTTAACCCAGCGATTGGGTTGCTTTAACCCAGAGAATGAGTTGTTTTAACCAAGCGATTGGGTTGCTTTAACCCAGAGAATGGGTTGTTTTAACCAAGCGATTGGGTTGCTTTAACCCAGAGAATGGGTTGCTTTAACCCAGCGATTGGGTTGCTTTAACCTAGAGAATGAGTTGTTTTAACCCAGCGATTGGGTTACTTTAACCCAGAGAATGGGTTGCTTTAACCCAGCGATTGGGTTGCTTTAACCCAGAGAATGAGTTGTTTTAACCAAGCGATTGGGTTGCTTTAACCCAGAGAATGAGTTGTTTTAACCAAGTGATTGGGTTGCTTTAACCCAGAGAATGGGTTGCTTTAACCCAGCGATTGGGTTGCTTTAACCCAGAGAATGAGTTGTTTTAACCAAGCGATTGGGTTGCTTTAACCCAGAGAATGGGTTGCTTTAACCCAGCGATTGGGTTGCTTTAACCTAGAGAATGAGTTGTTTTAACCCAGCGATTGGGTTACTTTAACCCAGAGAATGGGTTGCTTTAACCCAGCGATTGGGTTGCTTTAACCCAGAGAATGAGTTGTTTTAACCAAGCGATTGGGTTGCTTTAACCCAGAGAATGGGTTGCTTTAACCCAGCGATTGGGTTGCTTTAACCTAGAGAATGAGTTGTTTTAACCCAGAGAATGAGTTGTTTTAACCCAGCGATTGGGTTACTTTAAACCAGAGAATGTTTAACCCAGAGAATGGGTTGCTTTAACCCAGCGATTGGGTTGCTTTAACCCAGAGAATGAGTTGTTTTAACCAAGCGATTGGGTTGCTTTAACCCAGAGAATGGGTTGTTTTAACCAAGCGATTGGGTTGCTTTAACCCAGAGAATGGGTTGCTTTAACCCAGCGATTGGGTTGCTTTAACCTAGAGAATGAGTTGTTTTAACCCAGCGATTGGGTTACTTTAACCCAGAGAATGGGTTGCTTTAACCCAGCGATTGGGTTGCTTTAACCCAGAGAATGAGTTGTTTTAACCAAGCGATTGGGTTGCTTTAACCCAGAGAATGGGTTGCTTTAACCCAGCGATTGCGTTGCTTTAACCCAGAGAATGAGTTGTTTTAACCAAGCGATTGGGTTGCTTTAACCCAGAGAATGGGTTGCTTTAACCCAGAGAATGAGTTGTTTTAACCAAGCGATTGGGTTGCTTTAACCCAGCGATTGGGTTGCTTTAACCTAGGGAATGAGTTGTTTTAACCAAGCGATTGGGTTGCTTTAACCTAGAGAATGGGTTGCTTTAACCCAGCGATTGGGTTGCTTTAACCCAGAGAATGAGTTGTTTTAACCAAGCGATTGGGTTGCTTTAACCCAGAGAATGAGTTGTTTTAACCAAGCGATTGGGTTGCTTTAACCCAGAGAATGGGTTGCTTTAACCCAGAGAATGAGTTGTTTTAACCAAGCGATTGGGTTGCTTTAACCCAGCGATTGGGTTGCTTTAACCTAGGGAATGAGTTGTTTTAACCAAGCGATTGGGTTGCTTTAACCTAGAGAATGGGTTGTTTTAACCTAGAGAATGAGTTGTTTTAACCAAGCGATTGGGTTGCTTTAACCTAGAGAATGGGTTGCTTTAACCCAGAGAGTGGGTTGTTTTAACCCAGCGATTGGGTTACTTTAACCCAGAGAATGGGTTGTTTTAACCCAGCGATTGAGTTGCTTTAACCCAGAGAATGGGTTGCTTTAACCCAGAGAATGGGTTGCTTTAACCCAGAGAATGGGTTGTTTTAACCCAGCGATTGAGTTGCTTTAACCCAGAGAATGGGTTGTTTTTGCTTTAACCCAGCAAATGGGTTAAATGTTTGCTCAACGTGCTGGGTAGTTTTATTTAACTCAACTATTGTTTAAAAATGACTGAATTGCTTGTTTAAAATGAACCCAAAAATATGTTGGAAATTAACATTCATTAATGCGTTTAATGAATAATTAAACAGTAAACATTTATTAAATTTCTTATTAATAAATGTTTACCTTTTGATTATTATTGTTGCCTCTTGTAATTATACCTGATTTTTAATTTCTAACCTCTTTTGGGTTCATTTTAAGCCAGACACACAGTAATTTTGAATCAATAGTTGAGTTAAATAAAACTACCCAGCAGGTTGGGCAAACATTTAACTGCTGAGTTGGTCCATTTTCAACCCAACTTGGGTTGTCTTTAACCCAGCAGTTTTTTAGAGTGTAGCGTCATCAGGATCAGCATCAGGAGCTGCGGTATTGTGGAACTCGGAACGCGAATCCTCATGGCAGACATTTAACGTGCTTGAACTCCGTGAACTATTAGAACTCTGGAATTCGGTGTTAAATTCTGTCAGAATCCTCCGGTCCGCAGAACTGTCTGGAGTTTTGGATGACTCCCACATGACACCGGCACGCAAGACCCGCATGACTTGATTGTCAGCCGGTACGGTGTCATATCGGAATGTGGGGATCCAAGCAAAGATTATATGGCTTTGAATGTTAATCAGTGCAGTAACGGTTAGTAAGCGCTCTGGTCGCACCAGATGGCCCTGATATGGATTGTTGATCAGTTTCATAGCGTTCGCAGAAACACATTATGTACTCTTTATTACTTTATTATTATATACAAGCAAATGAATCCTGTCCGCTTGTATAATGTCAGTTTTTGCCAATTAAGGGCTGTAAATGAATTCAAAACCTCACATCGGTGCATCTGTCCATATTATGCAGCTGTTTTTTTTCCTGAATGTGTCATTTATGCAGAGTAAACGGTGATATATATACACAGCCGTTCCTGTTTACTTGCATTACAGAGTCATTAGTTTTGCAAACTAGCCTTCCATGCTCCGCCACGCGCCGCTGATGAATTGAGTTGTATTTTACTCGAGGTGACAGTTTTGCAGTGTGCATGTGGGAAAACGCCATGAAATAATGACAATAAATGGCCCGTACGTCTCTCTATTCTATATTTGTATCGTGCTGTATACATTTATATGCTGTCTTTGTTGTGTGCACATAAAAAAACAAACACAAGCGTGAGTTTAATGAAGTGATTCTCAAGAAAAAAATCACAATTTAACAGCGTCCTTTTTTTTTTTTTTTTCCAATTCATTTTTCCCATAGGGATTTAATAAAAGTCTTTGTGAAAGCCATGAACCAAACCAACTAGTTACAAGGTGAATCACAGCTTTACAATCTTTGGGTTGAAGCAAGAATGTATTTCCAAGTAGGACATTTATTGCTAAATATACAATGATTTGAGAGCACAGGGGAAAAGTGTTCTGATTGGTGGAGATTTCTCTGCAGAATCAATGCAGTTTTTGTGCTGCCGAAGACAATTGAACACTTTAGTAACAACTATACGCTATGAATCATTAATTACGCATTAATAAATAGTTAATTCATCATTTATAAAGCATTAATAGACATTAGTGAGCGGTTTATAAATGCAGCTATAAATGCTTCATTCTTGATTTATAAGCAATTGTATTTTCATGCTTCATTAATGATCATTGTATCATTTTTGACATCAGTAGTTCATAAGATCGTTTAATAAACTATTTAACTGTACATTTATGCATCTTATTAATTAGAGACAGTTACTAAGTGTGTTAATAAATGCTTTATAAACGCGACTATGAATTCATGTAGTTGTTTAGCTCATGTAAAGTGACTATTTATGACCCGTAAAGCTTTTGGAAAGGAGATTTAAAGGCTCGGTTCTATTAACAAACACGACAGAGTGAACATAGAAACATAGAAATATTTATTTCGAGATGCAAAATATACTGTACACTTGAGATAACATGAAAAATAATCCTCTGCAAAAAAATTAAGGAACTAAATAAGCATCAGAAAGAACAAAAAAGTGAATATATATATAAAAAAGCAGTAAAATGAATATATGTCAACAAAATAAGCAAGAAAGTGAATGTAGTTTCTGTTAATATAATTGAACATAAAGTGAATATAATTTGGCACTCCTGTGTTGGCACTGGTAAATTATCCAGCAATACACTTTACAGAAATGTATTTTAATGCCAGATTGCAGAGGTTTGGTTTCATTTTACTGCACAATAATGTTTTCTGGAGGTGTACAGGGATTTTTGTTTCCTATGACATTGCAGAGGTTTATTTTTCATGTTGCATCAAGTGTACGGTTTCTTTTTTTGCATCTTGAAATAAATAGTCCTTGTGTTCTGCATCACTCTGTTGTCTGTTAATATAACTGAGCCTTTAAATCTCTGTTATAGAAGCGTTTCGAGTCAGAAATAGTCCTCACTTCACATGAGCTCGCAGAAATAGGTACTGACAACTAATAAATGTTTTATAACTACCTGAATCCATCATGAATTATTACTCTATTGGCTCGACAAAAAATAGTCCCGCCCCTCTCTCACTTGATTGGTTGAGCCGATTTTTGAGGATAGAAGACGTTTAAAAATTGCATCTGTTGGAAATAAAGGCGCAAACTTGTTTTCTCTTCTTTGAGTTGTTCACAAAGACTCCTGTATCCTGAAAATGTTTTTTGGCATCAGCCGCAGTGAGGTTAAATCGAAGAAGCGTGTCGACGAGAAATCGTTAATGTCATTAAAAACAGATTAAACGCTTGGTTTTTCGCTTAAACTAAACTCTCGCTCCTCCGCCCTGATGTTCATCAGCTTCACTCCGGAAAAACACGGCACAGAAACGTCTTAAGAGCAACAACCTCCTCGCTACTGGTTTTGGACTATTAAAATAAACCATTACGCATGAAAACAAGCAGATGCCATTAGTGGAATGGAAAAGATGTTTTGCGCAAAGATTCCCAAACCGGTCATTGTGTGGTGTCGCAAGTTGGGGAAAAGGTGGTACGAATAAACAAGTTAGTCATCAGCTTCTGATCCCACCACATGTTTTCAGTGTTTGTTCGGACAAATGACTCTTCTTGTGTGTGTCTTCTTCAGGCATGACTATTCCGGATGAAGATACGGAAGCAGGTCAAACCAGCAAATACTGCTTGGTTGCGATTGGGAGACTCCAGGTATGTGTGCCCACCTTAAATGCGTGTATCCCACCGCATAGAAAGCTCCCAAAACACAGCATGCTAAAACCATCATGAAGGCACAGGAACGTCTCCATTGTTTTTGCATATTCAAGCACCATTCGTCTATTTTCTTTTCTTTTTTTACTCTGAAAACAACTTCCATTCCAATAAGAGACTGAATCATTTATCTTTGATTCAACTTGAGATGGAATATAATTCATCTCGGTGAGTTATGACGAGTCTGGGGTTTCGAAATGTGAGTAATACTCTGTACGGAAGACGTATTAGGACGTGTTGAATCTGTCGTTTAATTAAACTTGGGTTTTTTTGGCGCGTGATATTTCTGGGAACTTAATTCATCTCTCGTTATAAATAAAAAAGTGCCTTGTCAGCTCTCAAATAACAAACTCATTTGTTATCCTCGGCGTGAGTGCGGAGAAGTATTTCTTGTTTTCATACATTTTAGAAACATTTCGGGACTTGAAAGGTGCGGTTTTCCTCCCCAAAAAATAAAGTATATTCTCAGAAATAATGGCTCTCAATCGTTACTTATGATTCATTAGAAGTGTTTGTTCACACACACACACACACACCAACAGGCACTAAAATCCCAGTTAGTGTGTATTGTTGATGTTTGAGCAGAAACAACATTTTCAAAGTTACGAGATATTTTCTGTTTAAGGACTACAACAAACGGCTTCGAGCTTCTTCCTGGATTAGTGACATCACTAACCCCAAAATTTACATAAACTCCGCCCCCTAGATCACACAACAAAGGGGGCGGGGCCATGTTGGGCTGCTTCAGAGAAGAGGAAGCGTTGTTGTAGTCGAGTGTTGTTGACGCCGTCATTTTACGCTTCACAAACGAGGGTCGATTCGAGGAAAAAAGACGGACGTGACGACACATGATCGACTCCACAGCAACTCCATCAATTTATCCTCTAACCGTTCAGAAACGTCTTCCTGAGTCTCTCCATCCGTTTGAACACTTTCCTCATTTTGTCTGCGTGAGATTCTCCAGCTTTGTTGTTGTTGAGCTGTTGAAGCTCCGCCCTCTTCTGGAGCAGCAGCTCATTTGCATTTAAAGGGACGCGCACAAAAACGGCGTGTTTTTGCTCACGGCCAAATAGAGGCGAATTTGACAAGCGATAATAAATGATCTGTGGAGGATTTTGAGCTGAAACTTCCCTGGAGACACCAGAGACTGATATCACAGCTCGTGAAGAGGGGGATTATAGGTTCATTTGTTTTCCATACATCTGAGATTAGATTTTCTCAGAATGTGTAATAGACAATAGAGATCTTTCACAATCCCATGATAGTGTGCTGCTGTGACAAAACATGCATGTTGATCATCCTGTAAAGATCGCTTCATCTCGTCTCTCAGGTGACCAGCTCTCCAGTTTCCATGGATATGAACGGACTCTCCGTTCCGACGGAATTCCTCTCCCGCCACAACTCGGATGGCATCATCACATTCGTGGACCCTCGTTGCATCAACGTGATCGGCTACCAGCCTCAGGTCATTTTCATTGAAGCATTATATTAATATGTATATTATGCAAATGACCTCAATCACAGATTCGTGATATTTTCCGAATAATTGAGGGTCGTCGCCGCTTGAAATAGTCCAAATGTTCCAGTTATTGTTCATTGTAGCCCTGAAGTCAGTGTTTAACAAGTACTAAGAGCTCATGACTGTTTACGCAGGATCTTCTTGGTAAAGACATTCTGGAGTTCTGCCACCCAGAGGACCAGAGCCACCTGCGAGAGAGCTTCCAGCAGGTACGTCAAGTCAACCAGGGTCCTGTTTTACACCTGGTATGAAGATCGGATCAAAAGTAGACGAGGGAGACACACACCCGGTCTCCTTTGTTCACTTTCGACCTCCTGATTTCTTCGATGGGCGGGTGAAAGTGTGGGTTTTTTCCAGATCTTTTGATGAAATAAGCTCGAAAAATTGACACACGAATGCGCCTGGAGAGGATGGAAAAACATTGGGAACGCTGTGAGCGTGCGTTAGAGATCAGGAGTGGTGAAGAACATTGTGCTTGTTACAGTTTTCATCTTCAAACCAAACCAAAGTTTAAATCCCGTCTGGCTAGAACCCATAATGCTCACGCGTTAGGTCAGTAGACGGGCTTTTGAGGCTGTTTGAACACATTCGATCACATGAGCGTCTACACCACGAAAGCAGTCCGGTTGAATGCGTTCTCAACTACCTCTGGAAGTGGTACAAGCTCAAAACATTTTACACCTCATTTATTTGGCTTCATCTACCTGTGGTCTGGTTGACCAAAATGTATCTTAATACCAGGTGTAAACAGGGCCGTAGTCTCTCTCCACACACACACACACACACACACAGTTGTGATGTGATGGAGAGCTAATGGATAAACATTCAAAAACATTCTTAAAAATCAAATTCTTCCTCTACGCTTTTTAAGCAAATATTTGAGAACTTGTCTAGAATTGTACTTGGGAATATTTTTCTTATGATCTTCTCAAAATTGACCTTCAAGAATTGATCAGTTTCTTTCCCAAGAAGGTTTTCGTTCATCTGGCCTGACCGAAATCATGAGTAATTTCATGTCACGATAACGGTAAACAAGCGGTTTTATGATATTAATAGGCGTTTCACGATTATTGTCAATATCAGTTTCTACCACAACCTAAAAAAAACGACCCGAGCTTACTGAGCTTAAGCATTTATTAATTGCTGTTAATATTAAATATTTACGAATACATGATCGACAAAATCGAAAGTTGCATATGTTCGGATATTTAATGGACCTGAGCTGACGATGAACATTTCATTTAACACGAATTAATAAACACTGTAACATGGATTTCCAAATATGAATGCGTTAGCTAATGGTACTTAGTGATTCCTTGTCGTCCTCAAGACTTTCGTGAGATTTTCTACTACCTTTAGAGAAAGTGCAAATGAATGCAACGGGACCTCCTGTTAAGCCTGTTCACGCTTATTGTGATTATGACAGTAACGTTTGTTCTTGTGATTTTATTCACGTTAAGAATGTCAGTTCCTAATTTTAGGAGAAAGTGTAAGGCAAGGCGACATAACTGAGAGCTTGATAGTCTCCAAAGCTTTGAAACCGCAGCCTCTGAGCTCTGGGGTGACATTATGTGAACGCCGCTTGCCAATAAAAATAAATTCTTCTCAACACGCCCCACGGTGCCTCGTTTCCCCTCTCCAGTGAGCACTAGGAAGTGAACTCGAGTGCTGTTTGGTTAGTCGTTCAGAAGCCGTAGCGGCGGCTCTCGGTGGAGTCGGTTAATAGGTGTTGATTGGCCACCGCTGAGAGTTTCTGGGAGTCCGTCGAGCACCTGTGGAGGACGGCAGAGGGTGGTCGAGTGGACACGTCCACGCTTTTCTTCCACAGTTTTCACTGTTGCTGCTTCTGTTGTTGTTTGTCTTTCTCCTGTTTACCAATTAAACCTCAAGTAGGGCTGGGCAATATGGCCAAAAATATTACCATGAAATGTTCATATTCATTTACCTGCCATTAATAGGGAAGGAAGTGCTTTAGATCATGAGGATGAATGTAAATTTGTCTGTTGCCACGCGCTCTCACGCCACACATCATGTTCTCCCGCATTTTTGGCAAATGTAAAGGCCCTTTCACACCAAACGCGACACGAATAAGCCTCGGGCTGAAGGAAGTGCAAATTAAATGCATAAAGTTGTTATTTTATGATTACAAGTTTGTGTAATATTCTGAGTTTGCACTTCACTGTCAGTCAATAAATGGGAAAATAAAACTTTTAAAAAGTATCTCTTGCTGTAAATGTGAAAGTAATGCGTTACTTTACTAGTTACTTGAAAAAAGTAATCTGATTGTGAAGTGACCCCCAATATCGGTCCGAATGCGCATTTTGTTTAATGATGGAACAAATAGTTGCCGCATGGTCCAAAAGGATTGTTCCTAGTCTTTTAATCTCTCAATAAACCAATCAAGAGTCCCATTTCCTTTAAAAGCTCGTTGCGCTATTTACAGGCAGAATATAGTCAAGTCATCTTTATTTATATAGCGCTTTTTACAATGCAATTTTTGGCTGCACAGCAGCTCCCAAAGAAAATGGTGTCATTGTTCAGCTTATTCTATATATTATTGATTCATTCCGTTGCAAATATCAGTAGTTATTAGTCTAGTTAATTTATGTATATCAGCACTGCAGAAAACAGTGACGTAATCGTCCGGCTCGGCTCAGTTCACATACAACGACACCAATACAGGCATATCAAAAACACTGCTGAATATCAAGTGTCCCCGACCAAGCAAGGAAGCAAAAATCCAACAAAATGGAGAAAAAAAACACAGACACCCTCAACCTGTGGCACGATTGGTCAAATAATTTCATTCTTCATGAGTAGGGGTAGTCGTGGCCTACTGGTGAGGGAATCGGGCTTGTAATCTGAAGGTTGCAGGTTCGATTCTCACACCGGCAGGAATTGAAAGTGGGGATTGATACCATGACTAAAGTGCCCTCGAGCCCCTTGTAAGTCGCTTTGGCAGGCATGAAAATCCCTCACCTTTCGGCGAAATTCGCCGTTTTGAAACCAAAATAGGTGACCTACGTGAATCGTGTAGATTCGATGAGAAAACTTTTTTTTGGGGGGATTCATATCCAGTGAACTGCGATTCAGTGAATTGCGAACTAGGTTCTTCCCCCAAATAGCAAGTGAGGGATGATTGACAGATGCGTAAAGCCTATCATTAAAAAGAGAGTGAAAATCGACACCAATAAAGATTCCCGCTCGATCCTCCTTCCACTCCCGCCGCTTGACTGACGAACAGTCGGCGACAGTAATCGCGGTACTTCTGACTCCTGAAGGTAAACGGCCTGGGTTCGATGTGGAAAGGTGAAATATTGTTTTGAGTGAACTTAATGCTCTGGATTCGATGATCACACGGATCGCATGGATTATCTTAAAATACTCCGTCATTTATGTTTCCTCAGATAAGAGGAAGACATCAACAAGCCATGCAAATTATAAAATGCTCAAGTAATGCTGAACAATAAATCTTAATAAATTTGAAATCGCTATGGCTTAGTGATTATGAAAATGTATTAATCTGAATTACAGAACATTGTATTGGCGGTCAATCATGATGGAAGAGTTCAGTTACATCTCTTGTGGAGGTTCTGCATTAAGCCATTTGTGGTGCCCCTTCCACATTGTGCCTCATATACTGTAAATGTTAGACAGTGACGGGCTGGCATGAAATGGCTTGCATAATACTTAGTAAGGAGGCCATAATAATTTTTGACTCATGGCTGAAGTTAAGTTTCTCCAGCTCTCCGCAGGTTGGCAAAAAAGCATCTCAAAATGCATCAGATTGATGCTTTAAAATATGGAATATTTAAATTTTTCTTCCGGGGGAGCATGCCCCCACACCCCCCTAGAGGAGTAATATCCTTCTCACCTTTTTCACCCCTGACCCGTTTTCATGCCTGTTTGGATAGAAGCGTCTGCTAAATGATGTAAAATGTAAATGACTGCAGATATGGAATTCTGACATGTAGGCATTTTTATCTCTCCGTACACAATAATGATCTTTTACATTGCAGTCGTTTTATTTGTAATACTTGGCATGTTTGTGTGTGTGTGTGAGTGTACGAGTGTTGTGCAGATGCATTTACTAACGCCCTTTAAATAACAAAAAAATACTGACTTTAAGCAGGTTTATGTTGGTCAGTGGCGCAGTCGAAAACCAGCCGGAACACCTTGACCAGATTTAAACAAAGTGGCGTTGCAAAGGATAACTTCGCAAAAAAACACTTGTCGTTTCTGGGATCGTGTGTGTGGCTATCAAAGTTAATTTCCTTGCTAGTTAAAAGCCAAAGCTGGTGCTCCACGCAGGTCTTTCTGGCTTCTCCTCTTACCTTGCCCCGTTGGGCCGCATCTTTTCCCCATCCCACCTCTTCATCTTCGGCCTTTTACAAGAACTCGCCGCTCTTCTGTAATCCCGCTCTTTATTCCCCCAGACCCTTTTTCTTTGTCTTCAACTTCCTGTCAGCTATCATCAGTATTCCCGTCACATCCCGATATCCACACACATCTACTCCAACCGTGTGTGTGTGGGGTGATATTGTGGGCACTTGAAGGGTGGGCGCAGTGTCTTTACTCCCCAGATGATTGTGCCCTCGATATTACGTGCTCCGCTTCTCAAAAGACCCTCAAATCCTCCGCCTCACTTTCCCCGGAAGGCCGAGGTTGAGTGGTCAGGTGCGCCACAAAGAGATTTGTCAAAGTACTTTCGCCCGTTTCTCTGCGTTGGTCTGTTGACGGCTGATAAAGACCCCTCTGGCTGACATCCAGAAAAGCCTTCAGATAACAAGACTTCTTCAAAACCCGAGCGGACTCTCACACAGACACCTGTTTCTGAGTCGTATCTGCGTCTTATCTTGTTCTCGTGAAGCCAAGTGGAACAAAAGCCGACAATTTATGCGTAGCGAGACGGTGAAAGGCGGGAGATCGCCTGTTATTCTTGGCCCGCGGTGTAGATGTTTAGTCCCGGCAGATGTCAGAGGCTAGAACAATATACATTCAGATGGTTTGATTTCGAGGACTACTGGATTCTTACTTGGCAGATTCTTTAGCGCGTGAATATGAAGAGACCGTTCGTCACAGAAGAACGAAGGATGAGATCCATAGAAAGATATAAATCTAAGATCCTGCCCTGATATCACAATCCAGAATTCCCTGGCTTCCCTGAAGTCAACTTAAACTCTTAATCGACCCTGTAACGCACATTCCTGCTCTTATTATTCAATCAAACCCGATTTAATAACTTGCTTTAATATCGGAAAGCATATTCCAGTGTCCCACCTTCAACCGCTGATTCATTCTGGGGAATTTATCCATCTGCAATGGATTGGATTGTGAAAATCACAGCTAGGGATGCGCTGTGATGTGACTTTAGGAATGTAATATTTTAATTATATAGGCAAATGATCATGGGACACCACTTTAATTCTGATTGGTCTACATATTTAGAGTTTATATCGTCATATAAACCAGTTTCTTATAGTATTTGTTGATTTTGCATCTTCTGTGCGTGCAACGTCTAGGTGTAATTATGATATTATCTGCTAATACCGTAACATTAAACCTGATTGGTTTTCATTTTTTCATGGTTTTCTTTTTCTCAGAATTGTGAGATTTAAACTCACAATTGCAAATTATAAAGTCAGAATTTGGAGATAAACTTGCAATACTGACTTTTTTCTTGCAGTTGTGAATTTAGTATGTGAGTTTATATCTCATAATTCTGACTTTTCTCAATATTGTGAGTTTATATCTCATAATTCTGACTTTTCTCAATATTGTGAGTTTATATCTCATAATTCTGACTTTTCTCAATATTGTGAGTTTATATCTCATAATTCTGACTTTTCTTAATATTGTGAGTTTATATCTCATAATTCTGACTTTTCTCAATATTGTGAGTTTATATCTCATAATTCTGACTTTTCTCAATATTGTGAGTTTATATCTCATAATTCTGACTTTTCTCAATATTGCGAGTTTATATCTCATAATTCTGACTTTTCTCAATATTGCGAGTTTATATCTCATAATTCTGACTTTTCTCAATATTGTGAGTTTATATCTCATAATTCTGACTTTTCTCAATATTGTGAGTTTATATCTCATAATTCTGACTTTTCTCAATATTGTGAGTTTATATCTCATAATTCTGACTTTTCTCAATATTGTGAGTTTATATCTCATAATTCTGACTTTTCTCAATATTGTGAGTTTATATCTCATAATTCTGACTTTTCTCAATATTGTGAGTTTATATCTCATAATTCTGACTTTTCTCAATATTGTGAGTTTATATCTCATAATTCTGACTTTTCTCAATATTGCGAGTTTATATCTCATAATTCTGACTTTTCTCAATATTGCGAGTTTATATCTCATAATTCTGACTTTTCTCAATATTGTGAGTTTATATCTCATAATTCTGACTTTTCTCAATATTGTGAGTTTATATCTCATAATTCTGACTTTTCTCAATATTGTGAGTTTATATCTCATAATTCTGACTTTTCTCAATATTGTGAGTTTATATCTCATAATTCTGACTTTTCTCAATATTGTGAGTTTATATCTCATAATTCTGACTTTTCTTAATATTGTGAGTTTATATCTCATAATTCTGACTTTTCTCAATATTGTCAGTTTATATCTCATAATTCTGACTTTTCTCAATATTGCGAGTTTATATCTCATAATTCTGACTTTTCTCAATATTGCGAGTTTATATCTCATAATTCTGACTTTATAACTCACAATTGCAACTTTATATCACACAATTCTGAGGGAAAAAGTCAGAATTGTGAGATAAAAACTCACAATGATCTTTTTTGTGTTTGTTCCACACTTATTAGTATTCCAAAGTGTTCTAAAGTAGTTAGATTAAGTGACTAAACTTGAGTAATGTAACGAAATACGTTACAAATGACTTTTTAAAGCATGTATTTTGTAATCTGTAGTGAAACACATTTTAAAAGTAACCCACCCAGCCCTGGACGTGACGTAATGACGTGAAGACGAACGGCTGCATGCTCTAATTCAGTGCAGATGTTATTATAAAACATTATTGAGATGGTTTCGAACACTGGCTGGTTATGTGCTTGCTTAAAATTGATCTTTTTTAACAAAAAAAAAAAGTTACGGACTGCAGCTTTACGTTTTTTTTATTAGTTTAGTTTTATAGTATTTCTATTTAGCTTTAAAGGTGCAGTGTGCAAATTTTAGTGGCATCTAGTGTTGAGGTTGCGAATTGCGACCAACGGATCAGCCGTGGCCCTTTCAAAGCACCTTTAGAGAAGCTACGGTGACCGACACGAAGACAAAGATGCCAGGCAATCATTGAGGTTTCTTCTTACTTCTAACAAAAAACAGTCTCTGCTTATAATGAGCCAGACGACAACCACTACTATTACTTCACGGGTATTCAACGTAATGCATCTAAAAACCCCAACAAACCGAGACGAAACACGCTCTGTGGAGCAGTTTGTCCATTTAGGGCCACCGTAGAAACATGCCGCCGCAAAATGTCACCTTGACATGGATGTATGTAGACCATTCTAGGTAATAAAAGCACAACGGCTCATTATGTAAGGTGTTTATATTCCACTCGGAACATAGTTATGTATATTAAATTGCATTTCTGTGAATAGATCCTCCTGAATTTTACACACAGCCTTTCATTTAGTTCTAGTAATTTTAGTACTTGAACTTAAACTTCAGTTCGCTGCCAAGGTAACATCTCATTTTTCATCCAATATTGTAATTTATTTCATCTTTGTCTCACTTAATGAAAACAATTTTTAATTGTTTTAATGTTAGCTGACAGTAACAACGCTGTTTGTTATTCACAGGCATGTAGTATCATTTCTTTATTTCATGGTTCGTTGTACGTTTGATCTGTTTTCAATCAAAAAGCCGTTTTTCACTTTACATTATGTTGGCTTTTATTATGGACTTTTAAGGTGAGCGTATTATTTTGTTATCAGTCTCAAAGAATGTCGATAATCATCTGAAATAAACCAATAGTTTAATCAGTTATTGGCTTCAGAATGTAAATAAGTATCAGTGTTGGCTAAAAATGTCCATATTTATGCATCCTTAATCAAAAATGTGTTTCGATTTCATGTTGGATTGAAAGCCGTGATGTGATTCAGATCAGGGTTATATATATATATATATATGTATATATGTATGTGTGTGTATAATTTATATTTATTTTAATTTATATTTAATAAATTAGAAATATGAAAAGTATGAAAATTAAATCAACGATTGAAAATGAAATAAAAAAATAAATACATTTTTAAAATAAACATGTTTATATTTTAGATGGCAACTTCTTGATCCAGCAATCTTATTAAGGCTTTTATATATATATATATGACTGGGGCAAAAATTTATTTCACTACAGATTACAAAATGCATGCTTTACAAGTAACGTATTTTGTTAGATTACTCAAGTTTTGTAATTTATTTTAAATACTTTAGAATACTTTGGAATACTAATAAGTGTGGAACACAAAAAAAGGTCAGTGCAAGTTTTTAAAAGTCGCAATTCTGACTTTTTCCCTCAGAATTGTGTGATATAAAGTTGCAATTGTGAGTTATAAAGTCTGAATTATGAGATATAAACTCACAATATTGAGAAAAGTCAGAATTTGATGTTGAGATATATGCAGTTGCAAGAAAAAAAGGTCAGTATTGCAAGTTTTATCACGCGATTCTGACTTTAGAACTTGCAATTGTGAGGGAAAAATGGAATTGTGAGATAAAAAGTTGCTATTAGCTTTTTTACAATTACAAAATGACTCACAAAACATGAAAACAGTCGTGGATCATCCAGTGATGACAGGACAGTTATGAGTCAATATGTGCATTTTTGAATGGGGCAACTTTTATAAATTAAGTCATTAAGAATTTGTAAAACTCTGTTATGTGAAATAGATCCCTATTATTTTCTTAAAATGTTGCTTATTCTGCAAGAGTATAAAACTTCTGAACAGAAATATATCTCAGCTTTTTCAAAGGGTCATCAATATCTCTCTCTCTCTCTCTCTCTCTCTATATATGTGTGTATGTGTTTGTTAATCGCGTTTCCAGTGAAGCTGGATTAATTTCACAGGGACAGACGGTACACGTTTCTTCTCAGTTTCTACCAAGCAGTCTGGTCTCTTTCCACTTAAGTGCTTCTGTCGAGAGGTGCGTTAAAGCCCCGATGTGAGTCATGTGACCTGAGGTTTGCTTTGAGCGTTGACTCTGTGAACTCTGGGTTCTGTTTCAGAAGGAAGAGGTGACGCTTGTGTCTTTCCCTCCCTCCTGGGATTTCTCAAGCCTAAAGGGAAAGTGGCCTCTTGTCGCCAAGAATAATATCCCATATCCTCTCTCATCTCTCAAAGCAAGATATACATCTGAAATGTCAAGTTTTTTCTCTTTATTTTCCTTTTTACTCACTCGAAGTGCTGCTGGCTGTGCTGTTTGTTTAAGAGAGCCATATTTTATAAGGTTTTTGAACTTTCTCGTTGTCTTTCACGCTCTGTCGGGTGGAAAGTCGTTTTCTCTGGGCACAGCTTTTTATTTAAAGCTATCTCTGTACTTGAATGGGCAAACATGGCTTTAAGTGACAATAGAGGCAAGCATGTGGATGCAGTCCAGAGTCTGATGTTTGCTCCACTCTTGTTCCTCATACATAACGTGAGGAATACTCCCACATGGAGTTCTGAATGGGAAAAAACCTTTTTGCATCCTAGATAAACCAATGATGGTCAATTTTCCACTGCTGTTCTTAATTTCTAAAGTCAATTTGCGTTCACATTTGGTCCATTTTGAATCCTCCTGCGGGTCTTCGGTAATATGTTTGGTATTTGTGGTCGGAAACCGATTTTATTCTTCTGTTAAACATGAAGGAAGTCATTTTGAAGAAAGCAAACAGGTCCCCGTCGACTTCCACCGAATAGAGACAAAATCCCATGGAAGTCAATGGGGACCAGAACCTGTTTGGTGACCAACATTCTTCAAAATAACTTCCTTTATGTTTAACAGAAGAGAGAAATTCATGCAGGTTTAGAACAACTTTAGGGTGAATGAATAATGACAGAATTGTCATTTTTGGAGGAACTATCCCTTTAATGGTGTAATGCAAACACATTTAGGGTCATTGTGTGTCAAAATGTTCAATTTTGTTAAGGTCTTTTCTGTAGAAAGACAAACATAAATAGCGATGAAAGCCAAAATGTCACAGATAGACAGAGAGTAATCCACTATTTTGTAGAGGAGGGCCAAAATGGCCATTTTCACCTGAGATTTGGAGCCAATTTACAGGGGTGTAAAAATGACTTTATAAAGATGGCAGCTTCATTATTTTATTTCTACACAGAGATTGGTAGATCTATTAGTAAAATCTGTTGACTTTATCAATCTTTGTTTCATTATATGCCAACAGTGACCGTTCAAAAATGGCAAAAAAGCACTTTTTGCCTTAATATCCTTCTAGATTCTGGTTCATAACTAACTGTCATTTTTGTATCTTCATTTTAAAGGCCCTCGATGGTTCAATCTCAGAGATATGGAGATCTTAATGCGGCTGCGTGAGTAAATTGGTAAATTGCGCACTTTTTCAGTGGTAAAATCCCAAATGTGGGTCACTTTGCATACAGCTAATACATAAGAGGAATATCTGAAAATAAGTCATTCAGACATTCCTCTTTAAATGCAATAAGTATCCGCTGTGTGCAAAGTGATCCACATTTGGTTTTCAATCACTGAAAATGGGTAAAATTCAATAATTTGATCACGGAGCTGCTTTGAGGTCCCCATATCTACAGGACTGGACTGTGTAGGGCCTTGAAAATGAACATTTCAAAAGAAAAGTTTATTAAGAATAAAAATCTAGAAGGATATAAAGATATCTCGAATACTTTTAGAGTTACAGACATGCAAACTTTGGAAAAGGAGTATTTGTGGCAGTCAGACAGGTACGTTTTAAGCAATTGAGTTGATGAAAAAAACATGAGATACATTTCTAGTTTTAGCATTATCTGTTCTTCAGATAGTCCTCTTTAAAAGAAAAACGTATTAACTGTTTGCAAAGAAACACACATCAAGTATTAGCGATGTGCAAAGTGAACGACATTTTGTTTTACCACTGAAAATGTGTACAATTTACTCCTGCAGCCACTTTGAGATCTCCATATCTCTGGGATTGAACCGTCGAGGGTCTTTAAAATGAAGATACCGAAAGAAAAGTGCGTTATGAACCAGAATCTAGAAGGATATTAAGAGATCTTTAATACTTCTTGAATTACAGACATGCAAACTTGAGGCAAAAACACTTTTTGCCATTTTTGAACGGTCACTGTTGGCATATAATGAAACAAAGATTGATAAAGTCAACAGATTTTGCTACTAGATCTACCAATCTCTGTGTAGAAATAAAATAATGAAGCTGCCATCTTTATAAAGTCATTTTTACACCCCTGTAAATTGGCTCCAAATCTGAAAATGGTCATTTTGACCCTCCTCTGCAAAACAGTGGATTACTCAGTAAATATACATCTGTGATACTTAATATTTTGGCTTTCATCACTATTTATGTTTGTCTTTCTACAGAACAAATATGAACAAAATCAAAAATTTGAGCCGCCAAAGTTTCCGAAATTTGGTTGATTTGACGCAGAATGACCCTTTAGCAGTGCTTAAGTCGTAACCCCGGTCTGGTTCTGGACAGTCGTACACATTTAAATTTCTAAGACGTAAGTTCATGTGATGTGAGCTGATGTTCCCTGTCCTCCTGTCGTCTTCTGCTGTGTTTTAGGTGGTCAAGCTGAAAGGGCAGGTCCTCTCAGTCATGTACCGGTTCCGGATGAAGAACCGAGAGTGGATGCTCATCAGAACCAGCAGCTTCACCTTCCAAAACCCTTATTCAGACGAGATCGAGTACATCATCTGCACCAACACCAACGTCAAGTATGTCCAACTTTCTCGTCTTATCTCTTTGAAATGCAGGGAACGTCTAATAATCATATCATTCCAAATATTGATGCACTAAAATTTTAGACCAAATTAGCATTTCTCCAGTGGTTCGGTCAGTGTCTATTAATAGGTCTTCTTTTTGACGAACCAACGCTGAAGCATGAACAAAACTTCGCTAAACATTATTTGTAGTGTGCTTAGCGTACCATCCAATAATCGAACTTTGTTAAATATATTTAATTTATTTAATGCAAGTTTGAATAAATCTCGAAAGTAATTACAACCCCATTTAATGTCCATATTTCAACTGTATATACTTAATTATATCATTAAAAAGTTCATATAAAAACTATCTTAGTATTTTTGCCATATCGCCCACCCTTATTGTGACAGCCGCTGATTATTAAATACTTCATTTTTGGTTTCAATTTTGGTTTTCAGTTAAATTTCAGTGCATCACTGATTCCAAACAGGCTTCGGTCTTCCACTGATGGTTCTGGTTAGATTCTGTAATTAGCACCAGTCAGGAAACGTCCATGTGACCTGCCTCAAGACGTTTGGTCCTCGATGGGATCCGGTCTGAAATCAATACTATTTATTCTCCTCCTGTTTAACACTTTTGAGATATTTGCCTGTTCAGCAGGTGTTGGCTCAATGGGCTTGATTTATGCCGACATTGCTCCTGTGAACTTATAGATGTGCATTTAAAGCAGGTTTTATGTAGTTTGCCTCCAGGTGCTAATTTGGATCCTTTTTTTGTCAATGCACTGTTACAAAACACAACCTGACCTGGTGTCAGCTGCCCTCTGAAGCTGCTTTCCCCTATCACCATTGGGTGATATAGGTTGCTTTTAAAATGTATTTCACTACAGATTACAAAATACATTTAAAAACTAATTTGTAACGTATTTCGTTACATTACTCAAGTTTAGTAACTTCATCTAAATACTTTAGAATACTTTGGAATACTAATAATTATGTAAGATACACAGAAAAGGTCATTGCGAGTTTTCAGAATTGCATAATATAAAGTTGCAATTGTTATAAAGTTATAAAGTCATAATTATGAGATATAAACTCGAAGAATGAGAAAAGTCAAAATTATGAGATATAAACTCGAAATAATGAGAAAAGTCAGAATTATGAGATATAAACTCACAATATTGAGAAAAGTCAGAATTATGAGATATAAACTCGAAATATTGAGAAAAGTCAGAATTATGAGATATAAACTCGAAATAATGAGAAAAGTCAGAATTATGAGATATAAACTCACAATATTGAGAAAAGTCAGAATTATGAGATATAAACTCGAAATATTGAGAAAAGTCAGAATTATGAGATATAAACTCACAATATTGAGAAAAGTCAGAATTATGAGATATAAACTCACAATATTGAGAAAAGTCAGAATTATGAGATATAAACTCACAATATTGAGAAAAGTCAGAATTATGAGATATAAACTCACAATATTGAGAAAAGTCAGAATTATGAGATATAAACTCACAATATTGAGAAAAGTCAGAATTATGAGATATAAACTCGCAATATTGAGAAAAGTCAGAATTATGAGATATAAACTCGCAATATTGAGAAAAATCAGAATTATGAGATATAAACTCACAATATTGAGAAAAGTCAGAATTATGAGATATAAACTCGCAATATTGAGAAAAGTCAGAATTATGAGATATAAACTCACAATATTGAGAAAAGTCAGAATTATGAGATATAAACTCGCAATATTGAGAAAAGTCAGAATTATGAGATATAAACTCACAATATTGAGAAAAGTCAGAATTATGAGATATAAACTCGCAATATTGAGAAAAGTCAGAATTATGAGATATAAACTCGCAATATTGAGAAAAGTCAGAATTATGAGATATAAACTCACAATATTGAGAAAAGTCAGAATTATGAGATATAAACTCGCAATATTGAGAAAAGTCAGAATTATGAGATATAAACTCACAATATTGAGAAAAGTCAGAATTATGAGATATAAACTCACAATATTGAGAAAAGTCAGAATTATGAGATATAAACTCGCAATATTGAGAAAAGTCAGAATTATGAGATATAAACTCACAATATTGAGAAAAGTCAGAATTATGAGATATAAACTCACAATATTGAGAAAAGTCAGAATTATGAGATATAAACTCACAATATTGAGAAAAGTCAGAATTATGAGATATAAACTCACAATATTGAGAAAAGTCAGAATTATGAGATATAAACTCGCAATATTGAGAAAAGTCAGAATTATGAGATATAAACTCACAATATTGAGAAAAGTCAGAATTATGAGATATAAACTCACAATATTGAGAAAAGTCAGAATTATGAGATATAAACTCGCAATATTGAGAAAAGTCAGAATTATGAGATATAAACTCACAATATTGAGAAAAGTCAGAATTATGAGATATAAACTCGAAATAATGAGAAAAGTCAGAATTATGAGATATAAACTCACAATATTGAGAAAAGTCAGAATTATGAGATATAAACTCGAAATATTGAGAAAAGTCAGAATTATGAGATATAAACTCGCAATATTGAGAAAAGTCAGAATTATGAGATATAAACTCACAATATTGAGAAAAGTCAGAATTATGAGATATAAACTCGCAATATTGAGAAAAGTCAGAATTATGAGATATAAACTCACAATATTGAGAAAAGTCAGAATTATGAGATATAAACTGACAATATTGAGAAAAGTCAGAATTATGAGATATAAACTCACAATATTGAGAAAAGTCAGAATTATGAGATATAAACTCACAATATTGAGAAAAGTCAGAATTATGAGATATAAACTCGCAATATTGAGAAAAGTCAGAATTATGAGATATAAACTCACAATATTGAGAAAAGTCAGAATTATGAGATATAAACTCGAAATAATGAGAAAAGTCAGAATTATGAGATATAAACTCACAATATTGAGAAAAGTCAGAATTATGAGATATAAACTCACAATATTGAGAAAAGTCAGAATTATGAGATATAAACTCACAATATTGAGAAAAGTCAGAATTATGAGATATAAACTCGAAATAATGAGAAAAGTCAGAATTATGAGATATAAACTCACAATATTGAGAAAAGTCAAAATTATGAGATATAAACTCGAAATAATGAGAAAAGTCAGAATTATGAGATATAAACTCACAATATTGAGAAAAGTCAGAATTATGAGATATAAACTCGAAATAATGAGAAAAGTCAGAATTATGAGATATAAACTCACAATATTGAGAAAAGTCAAAATTATGAGATATAAACTCGAAATAATGAGAAAAGTCAGAATTATGAGATATAAACTCGAAATAATGAGAAAAGTCAGAATTATGAGATATAAACTCACAATATTGAGAAAAGTCAGAATTATGAGATATAAACTCGAAATAATGAGAAAAGTCAGAATTATGAGATATAAACTCGAAATATTGAGAAAAGTCAGAATTATGAGATATAAACTCGAAATAATGAGAAAAGTCAGAATTATGAGATATAAACTCGAAATAATGAGAAAAGTCAGAATTATGAGATATAAACTCACAATATTGAGAAAAGTCAGAATTATGAGATATAAACTCGCAATATTGAGAAAAGTCAGAATTATGAGATATAAACTCACAATATTGAGAAAAGTCAGAATTATGAGATATAAACTCACAATGTTGAGAAAAGTCAGAATTATGAGATATAAACTCACAATATTGAGAAAAGTCAGAATTATGAGATATAAACTGACAATATTGAGAAAAGTCAGAATTATGAGATATAAACTCACAATATTGAGAAAAGTCAGAATTATGAGATATAAACTCACAATATTGAGAAAAGTCAGAATTATGAGATATAAACTCGCAATATTGAGAAAAGTCAGAATTATGAGATATATAAGAAAAATCAGAATTGCAAGTAAAGAAGTCGAGAATGTTTACATTTATGTTTAAAATTCAAAGTAATCACTTTGGTAATCTAAAATACTTTTCGGATGTAACTGTAATCTGATTACCACCCATTTATTCATTTAATGAAATTACAGTTACTCAAATTGTGTATTTTAAATGCATGAGTACCGCTACATCTCTGGATGTTTTTTTAGCTAGTTTGAACTGTTTCATTAAAGCTGTAACTGGACTGATAGCAGGAATTGTCTACTTTGAATTATGGGTAGCTTATAGCTTGGCAAACAGCGGTTTCTTCCGCAACACTGCTAATGAATGCTAATGAAATGGAGTCTGTTACAAAATGGACATTCCCCTCTTCCATGGTCAATAAACTTTCTCATCATTTCATAATTTCCTTGCCAGTAATTCTCTTCACACAATGCTGAAACGGGAGTCTTTGTACCTCGTAATGTTTGAGCTCTCATTAGGGTCTCTGCGTGTTTGTTTTGTGTGCAGAATAAGTGTTCATATCCTGCTCTCCATTTCCACGCTGCTAAACACAGACAAATCAAATATGTCTCCTACGAGAGAACATGCTTTTGCAACAGTTTTAGGTTGTATGTATTATGGAAAAGGTTGTGTTTTGGGAGAACAGTGTGCTGAATTAACTCAGATTTATTTACAATTCCAGTGGGATCAGTTAGATTTTTTTAAAGAAATGTGCACTTTCGTTCAGATTAAATTGATCAAAAGGGAATGTAAAGACTTTATAAATGATTTCTGTGTCAAATAAATGCCGTTCTTTTGATCTTTCAATTCAAAGAATCCTGAAAAAAAAAAAATTCCATGAAAAAAATAAAATATTAACCAGCACAACTGTTTTCAACATTGATCATAATCAGAAATATTTTCATCAAATCAGAATGATTTCTGAAGGATCATGTGACACTGAAGACTGGAGTAATGAAGCTGAAAATTCAGCATCATTGAAAAGATTTTGCAGTAAAATTTTACTGCAGTAAAAGTAACTGCATTTCAGAAAAAGAACATCATGCCAACAGTAAAGTGTGGTGGTGGTAGTATGATGGTCTGGGGATCCTTTGCTGCTTCAGGACCTGGAAGACTTGCTGTGATAAAAGGAATTCTGCTGTCTGCCAAAAAATTCTGAAGGAAATTCAGCTTTGATCACTGCAATAAATTACATTGATAATTTAATTAAATGATAATTTAATTCATTTTTAATTGGAGTACTATATGTGTGTGTGTGTGTGTGTGTGTGTGTGTGTGTGTGTGTGTGTGTGTGTGTGTGTGTGTGTGTGTGTGTGTGTGTGTGTGATTTGATTGATTGATGTACGATAGTATCATTGGAGTACAAAAATAAATAAATATCATAAATATATATTTGGTAAATCTCTTATATGCTTATGCTATATAACAGTTTAAATTGATCAAAAGTGACTGTAAAGACTTTATGAATGATTTCTGTGTCGAATGAATGCCGTCCTTTTGATCTTTCAGTTCAAAGAATCCTGAAAAAAAAATTTGATGAAAAAAAAAAATTGTTTTCAACATTGATAATCAGAAATATTTTCATCATATCAGAACGATTCCTGAAGGATCATGTGACACTGAAGACTGGAGTAATGATGCTGAAAATTCAGCTTTGATCACTGGATATAAATTATATTTTTAAATGTAATCAAATGCAAAAAATAATTTTAAATTATAATAAAATTTATAATATTTTAATATAATCAAAATTTTTAATTGGAGTACTATATATATATATATATATATATATATATATATATATATATATATATATATATATATATATATGTGTGTGTGTGTGTGATTTGATTGATTGATTGATGTACCATAGTATCATTGGAGTACAAAAATAAATCAATATCATATATATATATTTGGTAAATCTCTAATATGCTATATAACAGTAATATTGTAAAATGATTAAATATTTATGTAAATGAGAGAGAGAGATATAGATATGTTATCTCGTATAAAGTATATAACAGTTATATTGTATCATGTTATTATTTAAAATAACTTCTATTTGAATACCATGGTATTCTACATTTGATACTATTGTACATTGTAAATTATTTTACTATGGGACAATGTCATTTTGCTTACTGCATAAACATAAATGTAGAATACTATGGTATTCAAATAGAAAGCAGTTATTTTGAATTGTAATATCGATGTAGATTGTTTTAATGAAGTTGAACAAAAAGTCAAACAATGATATGTTGTTAAAAACAGTATTTTTTATTATTATTATTTTTAGCAGTTTGTAAATCCACAGCCTTGGTGGAATAAGGTGTGTGCGGATACAACACTTGAGTGTGTGTGTGTGTGTGTGTAAGCTCCTGAGTGATTGTGTGTGTTGTACTTTTGGGAACGTGTGAATATATGGGAGACATTCATCACAGATGGCATCAGCTATCCCAGACTCCCCAGTCCATGACACGTGGAAGAATGCTAGAATGAGTCACCCTGGGGCGAGAAAGGCAGAGCCTCCTTAAAAATGAAGTTGGATGAGAAAATTATCAATTTTTCATAAAATAAAACAAAAAAAAAAATCCAAAATATTGCCAAATATTAGAATAACTGCTGTGTTGAATCATCTTTAGGAAGCAGATGAAGGCCTCTCGAGCTAGTTTTGATCTCACCGAAATGTTATCGCGTGATGTGAATGTGAAGCGAGTAAATGCAAAATTCAGGCGAAGAATCCAGTGCGCTGATTGGCTGGTGGCAGATTGATGTTTTTTTTAGAGGATAAACATTGAACGAGAAAAAAAAAACAAGCTTAATTCCTCATAAATTCTCCAAAAACGAGTCTTAATATCTAGCGAATGTAAATTCACCTCGTTTCGCGAGACATTGAGATATTTTTACTGGAAAACGAGGCAAGGAACAATTGTGTTTTTGGCCAAGAAATCCCAGCATGGAAGATATTAAACAAAAAATGGGCAGAAATAAACAAAGCACTCTCACATGAGGTGTCATTTTCTCCGTATTGACTTTGAGACTATGGGTAAATAATAAGCGCAGCAGGTAGCAGTGAGATGAATATTCATGCACAGCGGTGTCGAGGTGAGACGGCAGCTTCAGGGCTCCAGACTGGCAAACTGCCCGCAGATAGACAGTAATGCTGTGGGTGAGAGAGGGCATGCAGAGAGGAAAAAGGTGGAAAGAGAGCGATAAACACTCACCCCTCAGACAGACGGTGCGGTAGGTAAGCAGATAAGACGTAGAGCCGAGCGCTTGGTGTTGCAGACTGACGTGCTGCGTTTAAAGGAATTGTTAAAGAAAAAAATGACACTTCAGGCATTATTTACTTCGCCTCGTGTCGTTCCACACTGTTGTTCGGTGCATAACGGACGCTCATAATGACCACGTCTGTCAAGAAACGCCATACAAGTAGTTCGTATGGCTTGTGCTCAATGTTTGAGTCTTCTGACATCTAATGGAGGTTATTTCTGGAAAATCCCCTGGAAAATCTCATTCTAGATATTTAAACAAATGAAAGAACCAATGACATTTGCTGTGAATCTCGGTGCAGTTGAGATCATTAAGTCTGTTCTGCTCACCTGGGCTGAATTTATTTGATTAAAATACTGCAAATATCTTGTGAAGTATTATTACAATTTTAAAGGAACTTCTTTCATTTGAATGTAATTTATTCCTGTGATCAAAGCTCAAGTGTCACATGATCCTTCAGAAATCATTCTAATATGATGATTTGATGCTCAAGAAACGTGAACACATTGTTGTCAATGTTGAAAACAGTTGTGCTGCTTAATATTTTTTGTAAACATTTAATTTTTCCAGATTCGTTGATGAATAGAAAGTTCAGAAGGACAGCACTTCTGTAACATTATAAAATGTCTTTGATATCACTTTTAAAGCTGCAATATGAAAGATTTTGCAGTAAAAGTAACTGCATTTCAGAAAAAGAACATCATGCCAACAGTAAAGTGTGGTGGTGGTAGTGTGATGGTGACTTGTGTCACCCAATAACTCTGCCTGAGTATCGGACAAGTGTTCACTGTTGGCCAGAGGAGAACTGGCCCCCCGACTAAGCCTAGTTTCTCCCAAGGTTTTTTTCTCCATTTGTTGGAGTTTTGGTTCTTGCCGCTGTTGCCTTTGTCTTGCTTAAGTTGGGGACACTTGCTTGATATTCAGCAGTGTTTTTGATATGCCTGCATTGGCGCCGTTGTATACAAACTGAGCTGAGCCGGACGATTACGTCACTGTTTTCTGCAGTGCTGATATACATAAATTAACTAGACTAATAACTATTGATATTTGCAACGGAATGAATCAATAATATATAGAATAAGCTGCACAATGACACCATTTTCTTATTAATGTAAAGCTGCTTTGCCACAATTTGCATTGTAAAAAGCGCTATATAAATAAAGATGACTTGACTTGACTTGTGCTCAATGTTTGAGTCCTCTGACATCTAATTGAGGTTATTTCTGGAAAATCTCCTGGAAAATCTCATTCCTTGTTCTAGATATTTAAACACATGAAAGAACCAATGACGTTTGCTGTGAATGATGTCAGTCTCGGTGCAGTTGAGATCATTAAGTCTGTTCTGCTCACCTGGGCTGGATTTATTTGATTAAAATACTGTAAATATCTTGTGAAGTATTATTACAATTTTAAAGGAACTTCTTTTATTTGAATGTAATTTATTCCTGTGATCAAAGCTCAAGTGTCACATGATCCTTCAGAAATCATTCTAATATGATGATTTGATGCTCAAGAAACGCGATTATTGTTGTCAATGTTGAAAACAGTTGTGCTGCTAAATATTTTGGTGTAAACATTTAATTTTTCCAGATTCGTTGATGAATAGAAAGTTCAGAAGGACAGCACTTCTGTAACATTATAAAATGTCTTTGATATCACTTTTAAAGTTGCAATATAAAATTTTACTGCAGTAAAAGTAACTGCATTTCAGAAAAAGTCAAGTTCAAGTCAAGTTGAGCTTTATTGTCATTCCGCTACATGTGGGGACATACAGTGGAACGAAATGTCGTGTCTCACAGGACCACAGTGCTACATATATGCAGGCATACAACAAAAACCTATACATTGAACTATCCTACTGATATTATAAATATACTGTATATAAAACTAAAACTATACAAACTATACAATGTTTCAGAAAAACTGTACATGTGCAAAAAGAAACATTGTAAGCTGGCTGAGGAACTGTGCGGGATGATTTTGTAGTGCAAACAAAAAGAACATCATGCCAACAGTAAAGTGTGGTGGTGGTAGTGTGATGGTCCGGGGCAAAATGAGACTTTGGAGTGGCCAAGTCAAAGTCCTGACCTGAATCCTATTGAGATGCTGTGGCACGACCTTAAAAAGACAGTTCATGCTCGAAAACAAAGATGAGTGGGCCAAAATTCCTCCACAGCGCTGTAAAAGACTCACTGCAAGTTATCGCAAACACTTGATTGCAGTTTTTGCCGCTAAACGTGGAACGACCAGTTACTCGGTTTAGGGGGCAAACACTTTTTCACACAGGGCCATGCAGGTTTGGGTCTCTTAATAATAACAAGCTTCATTTAAAAAATGCATTTTGTGTTGTCTTTGACTAATACTTAAATTTGTTTGATGATCTGAAACATTTAAGTGTGACAAACATGCACAAAAATAAGAAATCAGGAGGGGGGGGGGGGTGAACACTTTTTCACACCATTGTATTTATGTGGTTGAAAATTGTTGAGGATTTTGTTGTTGTTGTCGTTGTTGTTGTGGTGCGCAGGCATGTTGGTCCTCTAAGCAGGGTTGTTCAAGGGCACTGGGATGAATCGTTGGGATTCATCTGGGGTTTGACTCCACAGTCTTTGTGTTTCCAGCTTTAACCGTAATGCCACACCACCACAAGACCGAGATATCCATCTAGAGACATCACCATAGAGCAAAAACATGACAGAACAGTGACTCTGAAACAAAAGTTTCGATGTTTTCTTACAGGCGCCAGACAGACACACAGATCGCAGCACTGTCGAAGCTGCTGGATGAATGGATAGTGTTCAGAGGTTTTTGTTTTGGTTTGAGAGAACATTTAATGCTGTAATATGATATAAGGTGCTGATATATTATTGCAGAAGTATGTGCTTTTGCTGAGCAAACGAGTGCACAACCTAAAAATGAAGTTATTTTGGCTGACATAAACCATAAATACAGTTTTGTATGGAAAGCCTGCGCCAAAACTAAAAGGCCGTTTGCCAAAGATACTCATTCTTTCTTCAGCCAGGCAGAAACTGATCCAGATGCATCTTTTTGCAAAGATGAAAGTTTGCTATACAGGTGTGGAAAGACACCCAAAATGATCCCTATCCCTTTAAGGCGAACAACATGGCTGCGTTCACATGGACCCTAATAACTCGATTGTAATCGGACTGGATGCACAGTCGGGTAAAACGAGTAAAAAATCACAGTTAATGAATTTGCCAAATCCGATTAAAATCGCATTCATTTTGTCTGTGTTTCAACAGAGATGTCGAGCTTCTGGAAATACTCAGTCAGCGTCTCCTCTTATTTTCTGTGTCTGTCCGTCTGCTTGTCTCCATTTGTATCTGTATCTCTCAGCATGCATGGTCCAGCTCCGCACCGCTTTCTCCTCCCCTGTTGCCATGACAACAGCGATCCGTCCTGTAGGTGCGCTCGCATCCGCCGAGACTCTTCCCGTTCCGAAACGTGTGGCAGTCGCCCAAACGCAGGCGGCACGTCACCGGCGCACGATTTCCCATGCCGAGATGAAAGTGCTGTGGCTTCCTTGTAATCGTTTTTCATATTTAGAGACATAGCGAGTTAATTGCAGAGGGAGGCAGGGGAGAGTTTGAGTTCCTGTGGAAACTTGGATGCTTGGATGTTTTTGCCATTTTTACATTTTTGTTTCAGTTTTTCCCCTCCGTTCTCTCCGTCCTCAAGAAGTTCAAGTGCAGTTCAGTGTTTTGGGTTTAATCCATCTCATTCCACTGTTGGTCCAGGTGTCCTAGTGTGCTCTCAGAATGTGTGTTTTCATGGGCAATTTCCAAGCACCTCTTGATCTAATAGAGCTTTTTTTCCCGTTTTAGGGTAATATGATTTCCCCTTAGATAGGAAAAGCACCGCATTTCATTTGCAGGTATATTTGAAGCTCCATAACACGTCGCATCGATAGTGAAGCCGAACAAAGAGCTTTGCTTCTCAGAAGGGAATTTCCGTTCTGCTCAAACACAGCCAGAGAATCTGTTTTCCTTGGAAACACACATGTTCTGATCCAAAACCTAGAGAGCTGCCCACGTAGGCAGGATTTTAAGGTATTTTTGAAGCGAAAGGTGGGCCGTGATTATGCGGAGACGCACTGCGTGTGTGGAAAGCACAGCAATGCGTTGTGACAGGCTCACTGTTTTTCAATCCACCAAAGATTGCAGATGAAGTGGAAGATCGAAGTGAATATATTGTTTTCAATCCAGTAAAATATTAATTAAAATAGTTTTACTATTTTCCCCCAAAACTTGGTGTTGCCAGTTAAGAAGTGTGACCTCTAAGCCACACACAATTATATGAACAATAGTATAATCCATACTGGAGTTTTACATATACTGAGTCTGCTGTCTAGATAGGCGGCATCCTAACTGAAATGGACCCTCATAAGTCACCAAGTTAGACAGCAACTCTCTCATATTTAACGTGACGCATATTAGAAATGATTGTGTCAAATATGGACAAACCCAACTGTTGGGTTAAATTTTGAAATGACATTTTTAAACCCAACTGTTGGGTTTGTCCATATTTGACCCAAACATGGTTTGAAACAACTCAGCATTTTTTTTTTTTTTTTTTGAGTGCATGAACCAATAATGCACTGATTCTCCATCAGACACATTTAAAAGCATGATATTTTAATTTGATCGATCCAACAACAGTGAATTATGTAATAATGGTATTCAGTAAAGGGGCTAAGTGAAAAAAAAAATTCTCTAATTTTTTTTTTTCGTGGGTTTAGGGTCATTATAAACCAGATCCTCAATTAATTCCTTAATTCTCTAACCTCCTTTTTAATATTAAACATATATAACCGATGTTCTAAATCACATATGATATCATGTACTTCAGTTGATATTTTAATATTTTAACACAATGAATTGAAAAAAAAATGACATTTCTTTCAAAAAACCTTCACCTGACGGTGTTGACACATATTGACACTGTTACTGACGGAGTTAACAAATACTGACGGAATTTAAGAAAAACTAATGGAATTGACATTCTGACGGAGGTGATGACAACTGACGGTGTTGACAAATACTGATGGTGTTGCTGACAGTGTTGACAAATACTGACGTGTTGCTGATGGTGTTGACAAATACTGACGTGTTGCTGATGGTGTTGACAAATACTGACGGAATTTAAGAAAAACTAATGGAATTGACATTCTGACGGAGGTGATGACAACTGACGGTGTTGACAAATACTGACGGAGCTTACAAATACTGATGGTGTTGGCAAATACTGACGGAATTGAAGAAAAACTAATGGAATTGACATTCTGACGGAGGTGATGACAACTGACGGTGTCGACAAATACTGACGTGTTGCTGACAGTGTTGACAAATACTGACGTGTTGCTGATGGTGTTGACAAATACTGACGGAATTGACGAAAACTCACGGAGTTGACATACTGACGGAATTTAAGAGAAATTAACGGAATTGACATTCTGACGGAATTGACATTCTGACGGAGGCGATGACAACTGACGGTGTTGACATACTGACAGAATTGACGAAAACTCACGGAGTTGACATACTGACGGAATTTAAGAGAAACTAACGGAGTTGACATTCTGACGGAATTTAAGAAAAAAATAACGGAATTGACATTCTGACGGAGGTGATGACAACTGACGGTGTTGACAAATACTGACGGTGTTGCTGACGGTGTTGACAAATACTGACGTGTTGCTGAAGGAGTTGACAAATACTGATGGAATTGACGAAAACTCACGGAGTTGACGTACTGACGGAATTTAAGAAAAATTAACGGAATTGACATTCTGACGGAATTGACATTCTGACGGAGGCGATGACAACTGACGGTGTTGACAAATACTGACGTGTTGCTGATGGTGTTGACAAAAACTGACGGAATTGAAGAAAAACTAATGGAATTGACATTCTGACGGAGGTGATGACAACTGACGGTGTTGACAAATACTGATGGTGTTGGCAAATACTGACGGTGTTGACAAATACTGACGTGTTGCTGACGGTGTTGACAAATACTGACGTGTTGCTGACAGTGTTGACAAATACTGACGTGTTGCTGATGGTGTTGACAAATACTGATGGAATTGACGAAAACTCACGGAGTTGACATACTGACGGAATTTAAGAGAAACTAACGGAATTGACATTGTGACGGAATTGACATTCTGACGGAGGTGATGACAACTGACAGTGTTGACAAATACTGACGGAATTGAGGAAAACTCACGGAGTTGACATACTGACGGAATTTAAGAGAAACTAACGGAATTGACATTCTGACGGAGGTGATGACAACTGACGGTGTTGACAAATACTGACGTGTTGCTGACGGTGTTGACAAATACTGACGTGTTGCTGACAGTGTTGACAAATACTGACGTGTTGCTGATGGTGTTGACAAATACTGACGGAATTGACGAAAACTCACGGAGTTGACGTACTGACGGAATTTAAGAGAAATTAACGGACTTGACATTCTGACGGAATTGACATTCTGACGGAGGCGATGACAACTGACGGTGTTGACAAATACTGACGGTGTTGCTGACGGTGTTGACAAATACTGACGTGTTGCTGACGGTGTTGACAAATACTGACGTGTTGCTGACAGTGTTGACAAATACTGACGTGTTGCTGATGGTGTTGACAAATACTGACGGAATTGACGAAAACTCACGGAGTTGACGTACTGACGGAATTTAAGAGAAATTAACGACTTGACATTCTGACGGAATTGACATTCTGACGGAGGCGATGACAACTGACGGTGTTGACAAATACTGACGGTGTTGCTGACGGTGTTGACAAATACTGACGTGTTGCTGACGGTGTTGACAAATACTGACGTGTTGCTGACAGTGTTGACAAATACTGACGTGTTGCTGACGGTGTTGACAAATACTGACGTGTTGCTGACGGTGTTGACAAATACTGACGTGTTGCTGATGGTGTTGACAAATACTGACGTGTTGCTGACAGTGTTGACAAATACTGACGTGTTGCTGATGGTGTTGACAAATACTGACGTGTTGCTGACAGTGTTGACAAATACTGACGTGTTGCTGATGGTGTTGACAAATACTGACGTGTTGCTGATGGTGTTGACAAATACTGACGTGTTGCTGACAGTGTTGACAAATACTGACGTGTTGCTGATGGTGTTGACAAATACTGATGGAATTGACGAAAACTCACGGAGTTGACGTACTGACGGAATTTAAGAAAAATTAACGGAATTGACATTCTGACGGAATTGACATTCTGACGGAGGCGATGACAACTGACGGTGTTGACAAATACTGACGTGTTGCTGACAGTGTTGACAAATACTGACGTGTTGCTGATGGTGTTGACAAATACTGACGTGTTGCTGACAGTGTTGACAAATACTGACGTGTTGCTGATGGTGTTGACAAATACTGATGGAATTGACGAAAACTCACGGAGTTGACGTACTGACGGAATTTAAGAAAAATTAACGGAATTGACATTCTGACGGAATTGACATTCTGACGGAGGCGATGACAACTGACGGTGTTGACAAATACTGACGTGTTGCTGATGGTGTTGACAAATACTGACGGAATTGAAGAAAAACTAATGGAATTGACATTCTGACGGAGGTGATGACAACTGACGGTGTTGACAAATACTGACGTGTTGCTGATGGTGTTGACAAATACTGACGTGTTGCTGACAGTGTTGACAAATACTGACGTGTTGCTGACAGTGTTGACAAATACTGACGTGTTGCTGATGGTGTTGACAAATACTGATGGAATTGACGAAAACTCACGGAGTTGACGTACTGACGGAATTTAAGAAAAATTAACGGAATTGACATTCTGACGGAATTGACATTCTGACGGAGGCGATGACAACTGACGGTGTTGACAAATACTGACGTGTTGCTGATGGTGTTGACAAATACTGACGGAATTGAAGAAAAACTAATGGAATTGACATTCTGACGGAGGTGATGACAACTGACGGTGTTGACAAATACTGACGGAATTGACGAAAACTCACGGAGTTGACATACTGACGGAATTTAAGAGAAACTAACGGAGTTGACATTCTGACGGAATTTAAGAAAAAAATAACGGAATTGACATTCTGACGGAGGTGATGACAACTGACGGTGTTGGCAAATACTGACGGTGCTGACAAATACTGACGGTGTTGGCAAATACTGACGGTGTTGACAAATACTGACGTGTTGCTGATGGTGTTGACAAATACTGACGTGTTGCTGACAGTGTTGACAAATACTGACGTGTTGCTGATGGTGTTGACAAATACTGATGGAATTGACGAAAACTCACGGAGCTGACGTACTGACGGAATTTAAGAAAAATTAACGGAATTGACATTCTGACGGAATTGACATTCTGACGGAGGCGATGACAACTGACGGTGTTGACAAATACTGACGTGTTGCTGATGGTGTTGACAAATACTGACGTGTTGCTGATGGTGTTGACAAATACTGACGTGTTGCTGACAGTGTTGACAAATACTGACGTGTTGCTGATGGTGTTGACAAATACTGATGGAATTGACGAAAACTCACGGAGCTGACGTACTGACGGAATTTAAGAAAAATTAACGGAATTGACATTCTGACGGAATTGACATTCTGACGGAGGCGATGACAACTGACGGTGTTGACAAATACTGACGTGTTGCTGATGGTGTTGACAAATACTGACGTGTTGCTGATGGTGTTGACAAATACTGACGGAATTGAAGAAAAACTAATGGAATTGACATTCTGACGGAGGTGATGACAACTGACGGTGTTGACAAATACTGACGGAATTGACGAAAACTCACGGAGTTGACATACTGATGGAATTTAAGAGAAACTAACGGAGTTGACATTCTGACGGAATTTAAGAAAAAAATAACGGAATTGACATTCTGACGGAGGTGATGACAACTGACGGTGTTGGCAAATACTGACGGTGTTGACAAATACTGACGGTGTTGGCAAATACTGACGGTGTTGACAAATACTGACGTGTTGCTGATGGTGTTGACAAATACTGACGTGTTGCTGATGGTGTTGACAAATACTGACGTGTTGCTGACAGTGTTGACAAATACTGACGTGTTGCTGAAGGAGTTGACAAATACTGATGGAATTGACGAAAACTCACGGAGTTGACGTACTGACGGAATTTAAGAAAAATTAACGGAATTGACATTCTGACGGAATTGACATTCTGACGGAGGCGATGACAACTGACGGTGTTGACAAATACTGACGTGTTGCTGATGGTGTTGACAAATACTGACGTGTTGCTGATGGTGTTGACAAATACTGACGGAATTGACGAAAACTCACGGAGTTGACATACTGACGGAATTTAAGAAAAACTCATGGAATTGACATTCTGACGGAGTTGACATTCTGACGGAGTTGATGACAACTGACGGTGTTGACTAATACTGACGTGTTGCTGACGGTGTTGAAAAATACTGACGGAATTAATGAAAACTCACAGAGTTGACATACTGACGGAATTTAAGAAAAACTAATGGAATTGACATTCTGACGGAGGTGATGACAACTGACGGTGTTGACAAATACTGTTGGAGTTTGCAAATACTGATGGTGTTGCTGACGGTGTTGACAAATACTGTTGGAGTTATGCAAAAAACATATTAAATCACATTATATAGACTTTTTGAGAGCACTTGTCAACCACGAGAAGTAAAACTTGACGGAGTTGACATCTAACAGTCTTAATTCATGTTAACTGAAGTAGTTAACTAATGAAACCGTATTGTAAAATGTTACCAAAAAATTATTGTACATTTATTTATATAAAAAAAATGTAAATAAATAATAATACATATAAATAAATGAGTAGTAATACTAGATGAATGTTATTCATTTATTGCTTATTGCAGGATTTTGTCAAAAATGAAAGCAAATGTTATTGAAATCCACCCCACAGTTTCCTATGTTGCTGCCTACATTGAGCGCTCCAAGTTGGTGACTTATGAGGGTCCATTTCAGCTAGGACGCTCTGAGCAGCCAGTGTAGACAGTAGACTAAATATAGAATATTTAATGGAGTATTATTTAGAAAAGAACATAGACTTACACTGTCTACAACAGACGCAACCGTTTTTTGTTTTTTCTTCATTGCACCACTATAGCTTGAGGCTGTTCACACTGGACGCGACAAAGCAACCGTTGCAAATCCATTTGTTCTCCGTGTCAGCATTGATATTGCTTGAAGTGTCTTAGAAATAGAACGGGTCAGTTTACCGTCCACTACACAATATTTTTAAAGGGCTTAGAAGCTCGTTCAGTGAGCGATTGATAATGCTCTAGTGAAGGAAGGAGAAGGTCTTTTGTCCCTGCAGCGATCAGATATTTTAATGAACACCGTTAGTTCAAATTGACCACCGTTTTTAGTTGTGGAACTGTATCGTGTGTTATCGGTTCTTAATCGTGTATTCGTTGTTGTTTTTTAATTGATCTGTGTGTTGATTCTGTGCTCAGCTTGTTGGTTGTACTGTTGAAGTTGGTGGCAAAACGGTTTCCCTCACGGGATGAATAAAGTTTTTCAATCAATCACTCAATCAATCAAGACTTTGTCGCGTCGCATCACTAAATCGCGGCAGTAAAATGTTCCGTACATCACTTTCGATGAGAAAGCGTGTGCTACACTCGTAATGACATCATGTCATTTGCTACACTATTTCACCAAGGCTGATTTTTGACTCTGATGATCTTGGGAAATGTATAAAGAATATGGATTGGAGTGCTATGTACCGTAATTTCCGACACCTGAATATAAGCCGCACCCACTGAATTAAAATAAAAATATTATTTTGAACATAAATAAGCCGCAGGTGTACTTTACACAGGCTTTAACTACTAAAATCCTCAAACTTCATCATTGTTTTGGCTTTCAGTCGGATCTGCACAGCTGAAACATCTCGAATGTTCGTTCACACTCTGTGATGTGCTCAGTTTTTTGGCGGCATGTTTACGGTTTATATTAACTCGAGCGCGCTCAAACTTCCCATCGTTCTGATTACGGTAGTCGTTTTGTGACCCTCATCATGTCAAAGACACGGAGAAACGCATAATATGATTGATCTGTTTTTACTCAAACCGAATATTCATTTGAGGTCGTTTATCGGACCAGTATGCTCGGTTAATGATGTCTTTACTCAAACTGGAATATGGCGAGCGGTCGGTGTTGATGTTAAAGTTGTGCGTTGGTTGTGTTTGATTCCAGGCAGCTTCAGCAGCAGCAGCAGGCCGAACTGGAGGTTCACCAGAGAGATGGACTGACCGCTTACGATCTGTCGCAGGTACGCGTTCACACTTCTTATCGTTTGTCATTTCGTCACCTCAGCCTCACAGGTTCATTACTCTTTCTAGCTTGTGTAGTGCATTTAATTTCTCCTCCTTCGTTTTATAAGCAAGTCCCTCCATCAGTGTCACAGATGAGCCGGTTTTAGATTTATTCTTCAAATTGAATATCAGACGGTGAAACTCCCAGAGGAAAATTTAAAAAGTGCTCTATAATAGCTTAAGAGACTAAATGGAGTTAACTTGTCATGTTTCATCAACTTTGTCCCAGACGTCTCTCCTAAAATCCCTGATTGTTGTCATACTTTATACTGTATACTAAATAGAGCTTAGAGCTATGAAATATCGGCTGGTTTTGGGAGCGTGTGAGAAATGGGAGTTCATATTGACAGCTGTAGTGTTTGATTGCTTATTAATGAACACAATATTTGATTTGTTTTACTGCATGTAATGAGACCATTCATTGACATCATGAAGTAAGAGACTTGAGCAAACGTCACAACTTCTTCTCTATTTAATTCTATTGTTGTCTAGGAGAAACAGTTGATAATGATAGATCACATTTTCTTTTTCACAAGCAGTAGCCACATCGAGATTGAGCAGCCATCACGTTTGATCTTCAGCGAGAACCAATGAGGTTCATTCTCGTGTTACGCGTCACGTTTGATCTTCAGAGAGAACCGATGAGGTTCATTCTCGTGTCACGCGTCACGTTTGATCTTCAGTGAGAACCAATGAGGTTCATTCTCGTGTTACGCGTCACGTTTGATCTTCAGCGAGAACCGATGAGGTTCATTCTGGTGTTACGCGTCACGTTTGAGCTTCAGCGAGAACCGATGAGGTTCATTCTCGTGTTACGCGTCACGTTTGATCTCCAACGAGAACCAATGAGGTTCATTCTCGTGTTACGCGTCACGTTTGATCTCCAGCGAGAACCGATGAGGTTCATTCTCGTGTTACGCGTCACGTTTGATCTCCAACGAGAACCGATGAGGTTCATTCTCGTGTTACGCGTCACGTTTGATCTCCAGCGAGAACCAATGAGGTTCATTCTCGTGTTACGCGTCACGTTGGATCTTCAGAGAGAACCGATGAGGTTCATTCTCGTGTCACGCGTCACGTTTGATCTTCAGTGAGAACCAATGAGGTTCATTCTCGTGTTACGCGTCACGTTTGATCTTCAGCGAGAACCGATGAGGTTCATTCTGGTGTTACGCGTCACGTTTGAGCTTCAGCGAGAACCGATGAGGTTCATTCTCGTGTTACGCGTCACGTTTGATCTCCAACGAGAACCGATGAGGTTCATTCTCGTGTTACGCGTCACGTTTGATCTCCAGCGAGAACCGATGAGGTTCATTCTCGTGTTACGCGTCACGTTTGAGCTTCAGCGAGAACCAATGAGGTTCATTCTCGTGTTACGCGTCACGTTTGATCTTCAGAGAGAACCAATGAGGTTCATTCTCGTGTTACGCGTCACGTTTGATCTTCAGAGAGAACCAATGAGGTTCATTCTCGTGTCACACGTCACGTTTGATCTTCAGCGAGAACCAATGAGGTTCATTCTCGTGTCACGCGTCACGTTTGACCTTCTGCGAGAACCGATGAGGTTCATTCTCGTGTTACGTGTCACGTTTGATCTTCAGCGAGAACCGATGAGGTTCATTCTCGTGTTACGCGTCACGTTTGATCTTCTGCGAGAACCAATGAGGTTCATTCTCGTGTTACGCGTCACGTTTGATCTTCTGCGAGAACCAATGAGGTTCATTCTCGTGTTACGCGTCACGTTTGATCTTCTGCGAGAACCAATGAGGTTCATTCTCGTGTTACGCGTCACGTTTTAGCTCCAGCGAGAACCAATGAGGTTCATTCTCGTGTTACACGTCATGTTTGACCTTCTGCGAGAACCGATGAGGTTCATTCTCGTGTTACGCGTCACGTTTGATCTTCTGCGAGAACCAATGAGGTTCATTCTCGTGTTACGCGTCACGTTTGATCTTCTGCGAGAACCAAAAAGGTTCATTCTCGTGTTACGCGTCACGTTTGATCTTCTGCGAGAACCAGTGAGGTTCATTCTCGTGTTACGGGTCACGTTTTAGCTTCAGCGAGAACCAATGAGGTTCATTCTCGTGTTACGCGTCACGTTTGATCTTCAGCGAGAACCAATGAGGTTCATTCTCGTGTCACGCGTCACGTTTGATCTTCTGCGAGAACCAATGAGGTTCATTCTCGTGTCACGCGTCACGTTTGATCTTCAGCGAGAACCAATGAGGTTCATTCTCGTGTTACGCGTCACGTTTGATCTTCAGCGAGAACCAATGAGGTTCATTCTCGTGTTACGCGTCACGTTTTATCTTCAGCGAGAACCAATGAGGTTCATTCTCGTGTTACGCGTCACGTTTGATCTTCAACGAGAACCAATGAGGTTCATTCTCGTGTTACGCGTCACGTTTGATCTTCAACGAGAACCAATGAGGTTCATTCTCGTGTTACGCGTCACGTTTGATCTTCAACGAGAACCGATGAGGTTCATTCTCGTGTTACGCGTCACGTTTGATCTTCAGTGAGAACCGATGAGGTTCATTCTCGTGTTACGCGTCACGTTTGATCTTCAGCGAGAACCAATGAGGTTCATTCTCGTGTTACGCGTCACGTTTGAGCTTCAGAGAGAACCAATGAGGTTCATTTTCGCGTTACGCGTCACGTTTGATCTTCAACGAGAACCAATGAGGTTCATTCTCGTGTTACGCGTCACGTTTGATCTTCAACGAGAACCAATGAGGTTCATTCTCGTGTTACGCGTCACGTTTGATCTTCAACGAGAACCAATGAGGTTCATTCTCGTGTTACGCGTCACGTTTGATCTTCAACGAGAACCAATGAGGTTCATTCTCGTGTTACGCGTCACGTTTGATCTTCAAAGAGAACCAATGAGGTTCATTTTCGCGTTACGCGTCACGTTTGATCTTCAACGAGAACCAATGAGGTTCATTCTCGTGTTACGCGTCACGTTTGATCTTCAACGAGAACCAATGAGGTTCATTATCGTGTTACGCGTCACGTTTGATCTTCAACGAGAACCAATGAGGTTCATTCTCGTGTTACGCGTCACGTTTGATCTTCAGCGAGAACCGATGAGGTTCATTCTCGTGTTACGCGTCACGTTTGATCTTCAAAGAGAACCAATGAGGTTCATTTTCGCGTTACGCGTCACGTTTGATCTTCAACGAGAACCAATGAGGTTCATTCTCGTGTTACGTGTCACGTTTGATCTTCAACGAGAACCAATGAGGTTCATTCTCGTGTTACGCGTCACGTTTGATCTTCAACGAGAACCAATGAGGTTCATTATCGTGTTACGCGTCACGTTTGATCTTCAACGAGAACCAATGAGGTTCATTCTCGCGTTACGCGTCACGTTTGATCTTCAGAGAGAACCAATGAGGTTCATTCTCGTGTTACGCGTCACGTTTGATCTTCAACGAGAACCAATGAGGTTCATTATCGTGTTACGCGTCACGTTTGATCTTCAACGAGAACCAATGAGGTTCATTCTCGCGTTACGCGTCACGTTTGATCTTCAGCGAGAACCGATGAGGTTCATTCTCGTGTTACGCGTCACGTTTGATCTTCAGCGAGAACCAATGAGGTTCATTCTCGTGTTACGCGTCACGTTTGATCTCCAGCGAGAACCGATGAGGTTCATTCTCGTGTTACGCGTCACGTTTGATCTCCAGCGAGAACCGATGAGGTTCATTCTCGTGTTACGCGTCACGTTTGATCTTCAGCGAGAACCAATGAGGTTCATTCTCGTGTTACACGTCACGTTTGATCTTCAACAAGAACCAGTGAGGTTCATTCTCACGGTCGTGTGCTTCATGCTTTTCGTCACATGTTAGTTAGTGTGATATGTTTGCTAGAGTTGTTTCAGACCCTCTACGTTACTGAGGGTAATGACCGATAAATGGAATAAAGAAGCTGCATAATTTTAGTCGTTTTAGCTGTGGACGGTTAACTTCCTCTCTCTGGATCTGTGCTGTAAAAATAGGACATTGCTATGAGATGAAGTCACACAGTCGCCCGTCGTATGGAATATGCCATCTGTCTTTTTCTTTAACAACTTTTACAACTTAATGCACATTTGCTTTGAATCATAAGTGATAATGTTGTTATGCTATATTATATGCTGTTTATGTTAAAGGGGTCATTTGAGTCGGTTTTAATAAAGCAGGGAGGATTATTTGTTGAAAATGGATAACTCCTCACACATGGGTAGCACCCACCAGCATTTACAATCTATAACGCCCGTCTGCAATGTGAGAGACTCTTTTTTGCTCATCATCATCGTTGATTCCCGAGCTTTCAGTGAAGTCAGGTTTATGATCCCTGTTCCATTCGCTTCACTTCTTCTTCTTATTTATTTGCATTTAGTTGTGATTAAAGTTAAGCAGTCCATCACACACTGACCCTCTCACGTTGACACCCACAGGTGCCGGTCGCCAGCGTGCCGTCCGGCGTTCACGAGGCGGGCAAGACCATCGACAAAACCGATTCACTGTTCTCCCAGGAGAGAGACCCTCGCTTCAGCGACATGTACACCGGGATCTCTGGATGTACGTTCTCACATAGATTACATTTGACCAGCATTTATCCAAAGCGACTTACAAGGGGAGCAATTAGGGGTTAGGTGTCTCGCTCAAGGACACTTTAGTCATGATATTGAAGGTGGAGAGAGTGCTGTTCATTCACAATCCCCACCTTCAATTCCTTCCGGCGTGGGAATCGAACCAACAACCTTCAGATTACAAGCCCGACTCCCTCACCACTAGGCCACGACTACCCTACCAGCACTGCATCACACACTGATTTTAATCTAAACATGCAATTTAATGTAATTATAAAGCCTGTGCATGTCTATTCTGTTTTAATGCATGGTATGATGTGTACACAGTGTATGATTGCTACATTTGGTAGGTATTACACAGAAATTAAGTCGGAAATTCCAGTTAAAACACGTAAAATCCAGAGTCGGTTATTTAGGGTCATTAGTTCGTCCAAGTCGGGTAAGTTCTTTTCTCTGTAGTTTGTGCAAAAAATAATATAAAAGATATACTTTTTTTATACAAAAAAATATAAAATCACAGAAATGATTCCAAGTTGGGTAATTGAGTTAAGATTACATGTCTTCCCCCTGTAGTTTTGTCTCGATGAGGATCTGTGTTTATTGGCTTTGTTTGTGTT
>CM074280.1:32304177-32376677 GCA_037194245.1 Opsariichthys bidens | reverse complement strand
GAAACAGACATTCGTCTCCAGCTGAAGGACGTGCCATTCAGAGCAGACGGTGTGAGAGCCGAACGGCATCCCTGCTGAGACAAACGCTTTTGTTGTTTTGGTTTCTTTGGATTTGCCACTTGATCTCATATGAAAAACAGATTTCTGTGGTTCTAGTGATCACAGTTGTTTGACAACAGACAATTAGATTTGAAAATTCCTTCGAATTACTTCTCAACACAACAACGAATATTAATCATGACTGTTGCACAACATGCATAACTTATTCAATAAGTTTGTAAAATCGCTTTTCAAATAAGTTATCAAAATGTAATTTTGATTATGTAATCAAAACACACATCACGAAAGATGCTGTCACAGAAAACGAGGCCGTATGAGGCCATGCATTACAGTGTTTTACTATGGTAAAGTGTGCTAATATAGTAGTCGGTGATTGTGTGTGCGTGTGTGTGTGTGTGTGTGTGTATTAGTGCTGTCAATTGATTAAAGCTAAAAACTAATTACAATTACTAATCACAATTAATCACACCTACCATTAAAGTTTTTAGTATACTTTTATGTAGTAATAATGAATAAGATAATAAATTATATTATTAATAAATAAAAATGTCACATTAAGTCTCCAAATTAACGTGGAAACAACATAAAGATGGTATATTTTAATTATTTGATCTAATGGATAGGAAATATCCAGTCTTCACTGCATAATTTAGATTAAAATATAGATTCATTTTTATTAAAGCTACAAAATGTATTCAGTTAAGAGCTTTGAGTGAGTTTCGTTTGTTTGATTGACATTAATGGCAGGTTTATTAGGCTGCTGTCACTTTAAGAGCTGATGATGCAGATCTGCATCCTATTTTCTCACCAGTCTTTGATCATTTAAAGGCACAATATGTCATTTTTCATCGCTAAAGGTCGCTTATTCAAAACAAAGGCGTAGCTTGATGAGTCTTCATGGAATCGTGGGAGTTGTTGTTTTCACCCCACAGCCGGTGGAAAAGAATCGGGATGGGAATCGGGCAGCGATCATGTTCATGGATGAGATTATTAACGTTACTGTAGGATGAAGCAGAGCAGGAGCGAGTGTAACGATGCCGCTGGAGCAATGTAATAAAGCGTCTTTGGTGTTTTCATGGTTTCTACAAAATAAAACCGGAAATCGAGGGTAACGCAAGTATGATGTCACTGATAGGACATCACTCCGTGTCCTGGTTAACATAGCTTATTTCTATGGATTTAAATATTCTTGGAAACATCTGGTATAATAAGTACACAAGTCAACAAATTATATAACACTGTTCTAGTGGTTTTTGGAAATTTTAATCCAAAAATCGTACATACTGTGCCTTTAAGACGGTGTTTTAACGATGCCATATAGTCTATAATCATCATTGTTGGGGGTAACACATTACAAGTAACTTGAGTTACATAATCGGATTACTTTTCAAGTAACTAGTAAAGTAACACATTACAAGTAACTTGAGTTACGTAATCGGATTACTTTTTCAAGTAACTAGTAAAGTAACGCATTACAAGTAACTTGAGTTACGTAATCGGATTACTTTTTCAAGTAACTACAAGTAACTTGAGTTACGTAATCGGATTACTTTTTCAAGTAACTACAAGTAACTTGAGTTACGTAATCGGATTACTTTTTCAAGTAACTAGTAAAGTAACGCATTACAAGTAACTTGAGTTATATAATCGGATTACTTTTCAAGTAACTAGTAAAGTAACGCATTACAAGTAACTTGAGTTACGTAATCGGATTACTTTTTCAAGTAACTACAAGTAACTTGAGTTACGTAATCGGATTACTTTTTCAAGTAACTAGTAAAGTAACGCATTACAAGTAACTTGAGTTATATAATCGGATTACTTTTCAAGTAACTAGTAAAGTAACGCATTACAAGTAACTTGAGTTACGTAATCGGATTACTTTTTCAAGTAACTACAAGTAACTTGAGTTACGTAATCGGATTACTTTTTCAAGTAACTAGTAAAGTAACGCATTACAAGTAACTAGAGTTATATAATCGGATTACTTTTCAAGTAACTAGTAAAATAACACATTACAAGTAACGTATTACTTTATCAGATTACTTTTTCAAGTAACTTGTAAAGTAATGCATTACAAGTAACTTGAGTTACATAATCGGATTACTTTTTCAAATAATTTGTAAAGTATATACTAGTATTGCTTTTCATAAAAAATAACACAATTAGTTACTTTTTTAGGGCATAACGCAATTTGTAATGCATTATTTTTAAAAGTAACTTTCCCCAACACTGATTTTTTTTGATTAGGTAATAACACAATGAAGTTGTTCCTGATCACAATACAAATTCCATTCAAAAGGATGAATACCATACCATGATATAAGACTGGAATCGCCCATTGCTGTCCTGCCCTACTGAAGATCACGTTGATATTCAAGCACTTGCTCTAGACGTGTGTGTCTTTTGTTATGTGACTGCAGTGGGTTTAATTAATCTGTCATGAGTTGCACCTTTTTAACTCATGCTGCAGAGATCTGGTTTCTGTATCCTGACACTTAAAGTAAGGAATTTGACCAGCATGACACGAAGGGCAAAGATCCACAAACACAGTTGTGCAACTTTTCACATTCCTCGACCGAAGGCAGAACATGCTGAACGGCTTAAAGGGAGAAACTGTAGAATTGTCGTTATTGCATTACATCCGTTTAAAGTCGCCTCGAATTTCTCCGTCGCATTCAGGTCTACGAAGCGGATTTAATTTGCAGCAGGGCGTACGTACGGAGACTTTCAGGATGGCATTTTTTCTCATTGTTGTGTCCCTTGAGGGGAGCTCTCTACCTTGAACCTGTGATTAGTGTTTCCATTTAATAAGTAATTTATGTTAAAGAGGTGACATTAAAAACCCACTTCAATTTCGAGTGTATCAGGCTCTGAATGGCTTTCCAAGCCCTGAAGAAATGAAGCAATGTCCAGATAATTCTTTTTTAATACGGTGTCATTAAAGAAAATGGAACATTTATCTTCACCTCCTCCCGTGGACGGACCTTGAACACGCAACAGGAGGAAGAAGCGGAGACTGCAGGAATGCCCTTTTCTGCATTTGGAATGAATTCATGTAATGCCGTTTTGTTCCCAGCAAACTGAGCACATTATTGTATTGTAATCCTTATTTAGTGAAATTGCGTACAGTATGTGCACAATTTTAACCAATTGGAAAAAAATAAAACTGCCCGGTTGATCGATAACGCTTAAGTTTATTTGATCAAAAACTTCAGAATTAAAATGTCCTGATCATTTACTCGCCCTCATGTCATCCGAGATGTTCATGTCTTTCTTTCTTCAGTCGAAAAGAAATTGTGTTTTTTGAGGAAAACACTCCAGGGTTTTTCTCCATATAGTGGACTTCAATGGGGTTCAACGGGTTGAAGGTCCAAATGTCAGTTTCAGTGCAGCTTCAAAGACTCTAACATGATCCAGACGAGGAATAAGAGTCTGATCTAGAGAAACCATCGCACATTTTCTTAAAAAAAAACAACAACTTTTTTTTACTTTTTAACCACAAATGCTCGTCTTGCACTGCTCCGCGCATTGCGTAATCATGTTGGAAAGGTCACGTGTGGAAGTACCTCGAAAAACTCCATCTCATTTTCTCCTCCAGCTTCAAAATCGTCCAAAATCTTTTACCTTTTTTTTTTGTAAAGGGTGTTTCACTTAAACACAGTAAACACTGGATCGGTACTTCCACGTATGTCTCACGTGATCTTTCCAACGTGATTACGTAATGCGTGGAGCATTACAGAGCAGTGCAAGACGAGCATTTGTGGTCAAAACGTATATAATTTTTATTTTTTTATAAAATGTCCGATGGTTTCTCTAGATGAGACTCTTATTCCTCGTCTGGATCATGTTAGAGTCTTTGAAGCTGCACTGAAACTGACATTTGGACCTTCAACTTGTTGAACCCCATTGAAGTCCACTATATGGAGAATGTTTTTCTCAAAAACCTTCATTTCTTTTCGACATAAGAAAGAAAGACATGAACATCTCGGATGACATGAGGGCGAGTGAATTATCAGGAAATTTGAATTTCTGAAGTGAACTAATCCTTTAAAATACATTTTAAAATGCAATTTATTCTTGTGATGCAAAGCTGAATTTTTAGCGTTACGTGATCCTTCGGAAAGCAATCTTTTTTTAACATTACAATTGTCTTTACTGTCACTTTTTGATCAGTTTAATGTGTCCTTGCTTACATACATGTTATATGCATAACATATGCATTCTCTCTATGATAAATTCATAAAAAGGAAAGTACTTTGCACTTTTTCAGAAGAAATATAAAAGGTATATTTGCATATTTCATATTCGGTTCTGATGGAAATGAGAAGTGACAGGGGAGCACATCTCTTCCAGAGCAGCAGTTTGAAGATCAGAAATGTCATTCATTTTAACATTTTTATATAATGATCTGAGGGCAGATTTATTAGGTGTCATTACCAAACCGCTGCATATTTCAACAATTCAATCACTTTTTATTGGTATATGCTTTAAATTACGCAAAATTCTCTTTTATATTGTTTTTGAACTCATTTATGAAGGTGAATACAACCATCCTATTGTGGTAAAAATCAACCACTTCATTTACTTTCCCCATAAATCTGAAACCAAGTCTCAAACTGAGCAGTTCAAATGTGACATCACATTGCACAGGCTCCGCCCACAACTGATTCTGCCCTATTAGCATAGCTCCTCCCCTGAGTGAGCTGTACAGTCGGCCATGTTCGTCTCCTCACCAGATCATTTAACAGCAGCATTCCAGTCAGAAATGTATTCTTATTAAAGCTACTAAAGTGATTTTCTGTTTCTTTTGTTGTTTGGTTCATATTAACAGCATGAACAGCAGTAGCTACTGAATATTATGCGGCTGTCGCTTTAAGACACAGATCTGATGAACACGTGTGATTTCTTTACATTCACAGACACAACTGACTGTGTTCATGTGAACATGTTGACGTAATCTTGTCGTGAAAGAAGTTTCACCAGCTCTCTGTGCCTCAGAAAACCATACATCAGAACTGCAGTGTCACGTGAGCGCACAATAGAGATGATAATCAAAACCAAATGGATCGTTTTTTGCCAGAGTATATTGTACAGGCTCCACCCTCTTCTGGAAAGGGGGCGTGGAGCAGCAGCTCATTTGCATTTAAAGGGTTTTTCCTTCCTCTTCTGGAAAGGGGGCGGGGAGCAGCAGCTCATTTGCATTTAAAGGGTTTTTCCTTCCACTTCTGGAAAGGGGGCGGGGAGCAGCAGCTCATTTGCATTTAAAGGGTTTTTCCTTCCTCTTGTGGAAAAGGGGCGGGGAGCAGCAGCTCATTTGCATTTAAAGGGTTTTTCCTTCCTCTTGTGGAAAAGGGGCGGGGAGCAGCAGCTCATTTGCATTTAAAGGGTTTTTCCTTCCACTTCTGGAAAGGGGGCGGGGAGCAGCAGCTCATTTGCATTTAAAGGGTTTTTCCTTCCTCTTCTGGAAAGGGGGTGGGGAGCAGCAGCTCATTTGCATTTAAAGGGTTTTTCCTTCCACTTCTGGAAAGGGGGCGGGGAGCAGCAGCTCATTTGCATTTAAAGGGTTTTTCCTTCCTCTTGTGGAAAGGGGGCGGGGAGCAGCAGCTCATTTGCATTTAAAGAGTTTTTCCTTCCTCTTCTGGAAAGGGGGCGGGGAGCAGCAGCTCATTTGCATTTAAAGAGTTTTTCCTTCCTCATCTGGAAAGGGGGCGGGGAGCAGCAGCTCATTTGAATTTAAAGAGTTTTTCGTTCCACTTCTGGAAAGGGGGCGGGGAGCAGCAGCTCATTTGAATTTAAAGAGTTTTTCCTTCCTCTTCTGGAAAGGGGGCGGGGAGCAGCAGCTCATTTGCATTTAAAGGGTTTTTCCTTCCACTTCTGGAAAGGGGGCGGGGAGCAGCAGCTCATTTGCATTTAAAGGGTTTTTCCTTCCACTTCTTGAAAGGGGGCGGGGAGCAGCAGCTCATTTGCATTTAAAGGGTTTTTCCTTCCACTTCTGGAAAGGGGGCGGGGAGCAGCAGCTCATTTGCATTTAAAGGGTTTTTCCTTCCACTTCTTGAAAGGGGGCGGGGAGCAGCAGCTCATTTGCATTTAAAGGGTTTTTCCTTCCTCTTCTGGAAAGGGGGCGGGGAGCAGCAGCTCATTTGCATTTAAAGGGTTTTTCCTTCCACTTCTGGAAAGGGGGCGGGGAGCAGCAGCTCATTTGCATTTAAAGGGTTTTTCCTTCCACTTCTTGAAAGGGGGCGGGGAGCAGCAGCTCATTTGCATTTAAAGGGTTTTTCCTTCCACTTCTGGAAAGGGGGCGGGGAGCAGCAGCTCATTTGAATTTAAAGAGTTTTTCCTTCCTCTTCTGGAAAGGGGGCGGGGAGCAGCAGCTCATTTGCATTTAAAGGGTTTTTCCTTCCACTTCTGGAAAGGGGGCGGGGAGCAGCAGCTCATTTGCATTTAAAGAGTTTTTCCTTCCTCTTCTGGAAAGGGGGCGGGGAGCAGCAGCTCATTTGCATTTAAAGGGTTTTTCCTTCCACTTCTGGAAAGGGGGCGGGGAGCAGCAGCTCATTTGAATTTAAAGAGTTTTTCCTTCCTCTTCTGGAAAGGGGGCGGGGAGCAGCAGCTCATTTGCATTTAAAGGGTTTTTCCTTCCACTTCTGGAAAGGGGGCGGGGAGCAGCAGCTCATTTGCATTTAAAGAGTTTTTCCTTCCTCTTCTGGAAAGGGGGCGGGGAGCAGCAGCTCATTTGCATTTAAAGGGTTTTTCCTTCCACTTCTGGAAAGGGGGCGGGGAGCAGCAGCTCATTTGAATTTAAAGAGTTTTTCCTTCCTCTTCTGGAAAGGGGGCGGGGAGCAGCAGCTCATTTGCATTTAAAGGGTTTTTCCTTCCACTTCTGGAAAGGGGCGGGGAGCAGCAGCTCAGTTGCATTTAAAGGGTTTTTCCTTCCTCTTCTGGAAAGGGGGCGGGGAGCAGCAGCTCATTTGCATTTAAAGGGTTTTTCCTTCCACTTCTGGAAAGGGGCGGGGAGCAGGAGCTCATTTGCATTTAAAGGGTTTTTCCTTCCTCTTCTGGAAAGGGGGCGGGGAGCAGCAGCTCATTTGCATTTAAAGGGTTTTTCCTTCCACTTCTGGAAAGGGGCGGGGAGCAGCAGCTCAGTTGCATTTAAAGGGTTTTTCCTTCCTCTTCTGGAAAGGGGGCGGGGAGCAGCAGCTCATTTGCATTTAAAGGGTTTTTCCTTCCACTTCTGGAAAGGGGCGGGGAGCAGCAGCTCAGTTGCATTTAAAGGGTTTTTCCTTCCTCTTCTGGAAAGGGGGCGGGGAGCAGCAGCTCATTTGCATTTAAAGGGTTTTTCTTTCCTCTTCTGGAAAGGGGGCGGGGAGCAGCAGCTCATTTGCATTTAAAGGGTTTTTCCTTCCACTTCTGGAAAGGGGCGGGGAGCAGCAGCTCAGTTGCATTTAAAGGGTTTTTCCTTCCTCTTCTGGAAAGGGGGCGGGGAGCAGCAGCTCATTTGCATTTAAAGGGTTTTTCCTTCCACTTCTGGAAAGGGGCGGGGAGCAGCAGCTCAGTTGCATTTAAAGGGTTTTTCCTTCCACTTCTGGAAAGGGGCGGGGAGCAGCAGCTCAGTTGCATTTAAAGGGTTTTTCCTTCCACTTCTGGAAAGGGGCGGGGAGCAGCAGCTCAGTTGCATTTAAAGGGTTTTTCCTTCCTCTTCTGGAAAGGGGGTGGGGAGCAGCAGCTCATTTGCATTTAAAGGGTTTTTCCTTCCACTTCTGGAAAGGGGCGGGGAGCAGCAGCTCAGTTGCATTTAAAGGGTTTTTCCTTCCACTTCTGGAAAGGGGCGGGGAGCAGCAGCTCAGTTGCATTTAAAGGGTTTTTCCTTCCACTTCTGGAAAGGGGCGGGGAGCAGCAGCTCAGTTGCATTTAAAGGGTTTTTCCTTCCACTTCTGGAAAGGGGCGGGGAGCAGCAGCTCAGTTGCATTTAAAGGCTGAAGCTTCACAGACACCAGAGACTGATGTTACATCTTGTATATAATAGATCACTTTTAAGATTGCTAGTTATTGATGTGTTATTTGTGTACATTTATTTATTTCCTCTTTTTTCAAGTTTTCAATCACTCACATATGCGAGGAGATAAAAGAAACGAAAATCAGCCGAGGAAGAATGAATGATCTTGTAAAAACATTTACATGAAATCAATACAACTTTTATTTACAGATTAGAAAACGGCTCCGCACTTCATATTTTGTACAATTTATTTTTTTTGCAACTAATGTAATGCATAAACACCCCCCCCCCCCCCCCCCCCCCCCGCCTGCGTTCAGAAGTTTCACACTGAGATAATGTTACATTGTGACTTGATTGCAGTCTTTCTGCGCTTACGTGAATGTGAGCTGTGAGAGCCGGAGCTTTCAGTCCCGCATTGATTGAAGAGCGTTCGGGACCGGCGGCGAGGCCCGACTCTTTGTTTGAAAGGCGTTTGCTTTTGTCACGTCGGCTTTTTGTACCATTACATCTTTGAGAATCATGTTTGATGGAGCGGTCGGAGAATAAGCGGCACCTAAGACGCCGAGGGAAAACGTGAAGCGCGCCGATTTCAGATTGATGGGGACGGAGAACGATGGCTAGGGGAGAATAGAGAAATAGAAAAATTGATAGACGTACGAGGCGCGTCAGTGAAGCCAAACAGCCGAACCTCGAGGGAAAGACGGGCAGGAACGGAGCGAGGGGAGGGCCGAACACCGCCGACACAGTAGGGAAATGAGAAGTTTGACCTTACATCACTGCCTCATCAACATGGAGAATATGAGAAACGGCCCGAGGGCATCGCTGTGCCATCTTGCAAAACACCCACCCACGTCGTCACCTCCGCCCGCGCCCGCCGCGCATTAGTCTTGTCGACTCGCTCGTTTCCTAACCAAAGACTCGGGCCCCGCGGGTGAAGAGACTCTAGATGTATGCGTTTAAATGATTCTGTCAGCCTGTAGTAAATGTGCTCCCCTCCCGTGCGACAAATTGAGCGAAATGGAGGTCGCACGGTTGAGGCGTTTTACACGCACGCTCGATTGAGACGCTGCAACGCTAGACGGGTTGGAGTTAATGTGGAAGTTGAGACCGCAAAGAGCTGGAATGTTCTTCCAATACTATTACAGTATTTATTCATGTTTAGAATTAGCTTGAATTTTGTGTGCATTTCTATTAGTGTTTTTCTATTTAGCATCATTTTAGTCATTTTGGCACATTTTATTCAGTTGAATTTCTTTTATCTAATTTTTTTTAAATTTTATGTCAGCTATATTTGTAAAAAAAAATATATATTTTTTAATAGTTTTAGTTTGTAACAACACTCATTATATTTTTATTTTATTCAAATTATATTTATTTTATTTAAATTGTAATTACATTTTTTTAAGTTTAAATTTTCATCTCATATTTATACTTTTATTCTAGCTTTATTTTGATCAAAAAATATTTTGAATAGTTTTACTTTGTAACAACACTCATTATATTTTTATTTTATTATAATTATTTTTTTTAAGTTTAAGTTTTCATCTCATATTTATACTTTTATTATAGCTTTATTTTAAACAAAAAATGATTTTTAATAGTTTTAGTTCGTAACAACACTCATTATATTTTTATTTTATTCATATTATAATTCATTTTTTTTAAGTTTAAGTTTTCATCTCATATTTATACTTTTATTCTAGCTTTATTTTGATCAAAAAATATTTTGAATAGTTTTAGTTTGTAACAACACTCATTATATTTTTATTTTATTCATATTATAATTCATTTTTTTTAAGTTTAAGTTTTCATCTCATATTTATACTTCTATTCTAGCTTTATTTTGATCAAAAAATGATTTTTAATAGTTTTAGTTAACAATTATGACACTTATTTTGTTTTATTCAGCTTATTATTTTCTTTTAAGTTTTTCATCGAATATTTCTATCGTATTTCAGCTCTTATTTCAATCAAAAAATATTTCTTAATAGTTTGTGAACATTTATAACACTTTTTATTTTATTCAGTTTATAATTTTATATTTTCATATTTATATTATAATTTATTTTAGCTTTATTTTGATTAACAATTTTCAGTTATTCTATTTTTATTTATTCAGTTTAGCTTTATTTCAATAAAAATGATTTTTAATAGTTTGTCAACAATCATAACACTTGTTTCATGTTTATTCTTTTAAGTTTTTAATCTAACATTTTCACTTCAATTTATTCCACCTTTATTTTGAAAACAACTTATTAAACAATTATGACACATTTTCGGTTATTTTATTTTTTATTCAGTTTATAATTTTCTTTGAAGTTTTTAATATAATATTTATTTCAGCTTTATTTCGATCAAAAATAGTTTTCATTAACAAGAATTACACAGCATGTCACTGGTGCTCCAGAAAGAGTCTGTCATGGTGTTTGTTCCTGCAGACGTGTCGGGGGAGAGCAGTCAGAGCGGCGGTCAGTTCCAGGGCCGCCCGTCTGAGGTCTGGTCTCAGTGGCAGAGTCAACACCACAGCCAGCAGGCCGGAGACCCGCACCCTCACCCACAGTCCAGCCAGACGGAGGTCTTCCAGGTGACGTTCAGACACATCAAACTTCTTCCACCCGTGTACAGCACATGGAGAGTGGTGCGCAGCAGAACATGTGAAGGCCTGTGATTGACCTGTAGGAAACAACATGCTGACTGACCATTCCACTAGTCATTCAAACCAGACTACTGCTGCCAGTCAACTTGGAATTTTTTTTTTTTTTTGTGTGTATATAATAATAATATATATATAATATAAAATAAAAAATATTTATAATTTAAAATAAAATATTTTATTTTGTATATATATATATATATATATATATATATATATATATATATATAGTGTATTATAAAATAATATAAAATAAAATGTATATATATAATATAAAATAAAATATTTTATTTTGTCTATATATATATTTATGTGTGTGTATGATAAAATATAATATATATATGTATATTTTATATATATATATATATAATATTATTTTATAATACACACATTTTATATATATATATATACACACACACACACTCTTTTGTATAATATATATACAAAATAAAATAAAATATTTTATTTTATATTATTATTATTTATATTTTATTATTTTATATTATTATTTTAATACAATATTTATATATGTGTATATATATATATATATTTACACGCAAAATACAAAATAAAATGATTTTATTGAAATTATATATATATTTAATATTGTATTATATATATATATATATATTTAAAAAAATGTTTTAAGTTTACCACAAAAATTGTATTTTTATTTCTTTAGCTTTACAGATTCACTCTTGATGTCCGTCACTCTGTACAGTTTCACTGACTAACTCCGTGTTTCTCTGTGTCCCACAGGATATGCTGCCCATGCCGGGCGATCCCACTCAAGGAACGACCAATTACAACATCGAAGACTTTGCCGACCTCGGCATGTTCCCGCCGTTTTCTGAGTAACCGGAGACTCGCGTGTCTGTCGGTTTTGCTTTGGTTCAGACTGCAGTACCTTCATCTCACCCGTGACGCTGCTGAAACACGTTCCTGATCCACCAACCGTGCAAAAATAAATATATCATGATGTGATGATTCACCGCTGCCGTTATCACTAGAAAATATATGGAAACATCCCTTTTAAATACATTTGCATTTATAACCCAATTTTAGCGAGCGGTAACAGTGCGAGTTACTTCAATAAATAAAGCGCAATAACTAATTCACATAGAGAACAGGCCTGGTTTGGGTGAAATACGACGCGGGATTTTGTGTCAAAGTGACCGCATGCTGAAGTTCGCGCAGCGGGACTGTGTTCACATCCACACAGGAATCCGACGAAAATATATAACGAAGAGTTTTTCTTTTATTTGTATCATAAAGAAGTGTTTTCAGAGTCTCTCATGAAGTGTTGCACCTCGTTTTTCATTGCCAAACAGCATCTCGCTGAGATATTTTTACGCTCACCGTGTAAAACGTAGTCTATGTAGTGATGTCTATAACCTAGCTGAACTAATAATAAATGTAGACGGATGTAAAGAGAAAAAAAAACAGTATGATTTCAGTCGAAACCTTTTCTTTTCTTTTTTTAACTTTAACTTTTGCTGTTCTTACAAAAACACTATAGCAACAGTGTCACACCAGCCTCACATGAGCAAACGCAGCAGAAACACGTTTACGGTGTTCGCGGTAATCTTTGCGGCAGCTGCAATTCTCGCCATTAACTTTTGGACCGATAACGTGGACTTCTCGACGAAACTCGATCGTGCCGCCAACATGGACTGATGGAAAGACCTCGACGGGACCTTTTTGAAAACTCGAATGGATGTTTAATGTAAATAATGTGATTTTTATGTCGGACCATGTTTAATTTGACATCCAGCTATATATATTTGTGTAGGTTTAACATCATCGTGTGCAATGTGAGTACATATTTAACTCTCGGTAATTAGTTAGCCCGTCCAATGAGTTTAGGATTGTATAAATCGTGTAAATGTGTTCCATTTCTTTTGTGTAACTTTATGACGAGAACTTGTGCTTGTGACAATAAATTCTCATCGAATATGTGGATTTCATTCAAACGGGCTGAGCTGAATTCATTGGGTCGGTGGATCTGCACGTTAAAATGTGAACGTTACACTTAATAAAAAAGTTCATTGCGTGGTTTTTTTTCTTGCCACTGCGAGTTTATTTGTCGCAATTCTAATGAATTCAGAACTGCGAGAAAAAAGTCACGTTTTAGTCATTTTATGTGCGCTTCTCATTTTTATTAGTTTGCTAGATTTATTTAAAGCTTTTATATTTATATGTACCGATTTTATTTCAGGTGTAATTAAAACCCTCCTCCTCTCACTCACTCGTTTCATTTGCTCCGGATGAATATTGTTGCTGTTTCAGGGCTTGAATTTCGGCGTGGGATTGTGCGAATCGCGCATAATTTTATTCATTCCTGCAGATTTTGTGCTCACGCACACATAAAGCCGCCTCTCAGCGCTAAATTGAGTTGTTTTTCGCTGCTTAAACAGTCAAATCCACACAAAATAACATCAAAATGTCGGTCTTGGTGGGTATTCACGCAAACACAGTCAGTTGTTTGAAGTGAACGTGAACAGAAAACGCACGTGTAACAGTATAATGGATCCGTCAGCTCTTAAAGTGACAGCAGCCTAATAATCCTGCTTAATTGCGTGTTTTTTTTTTGCTACTGCGAGTTTATTTGTCCCAATTCTAATGAATTCAGAACTGCGAGGTATAAACTCGCAAATGCGAGAAAAAAGTCAATCACGATACGCACGTTTTAGTAATTTTATGTGCGCTTCTCATTTTTATTAGTTTGCTAGATTTATTTAAAGCTTTTATATTTATACGTACCGATTTTATTTCAGGTGTAATTAAAACCCTCCTCCTCTCACTCACTCGTTTCATTTGCTCCGGATGAATATTGTTGCTGTTTCAGGGCTTGAATTTGAATAACTTTACCCATTCCTGCAGATTTTGTGCTCGCGCACACATAAAGCCGCCTCTCAGCGCTAAATTGAGTTGTTTTTCGCTGCTTAAACAGTCAAATCCACACAAAATAACATCAAAATGTCGGTCTTGGTGAGTATTCACGCAAACACAGTCAGTTATTTGAAGGGAACGTGAACAGAAAACGCACGTGTAACAGTGTAATGGATCCGTCAGCTCTTAAAGTGACAGCAGCCTAATAATCCTGCTTAATTGCGTGTTTTTTTCTTGCTACTGCGAGTTTATTTGTCCCAATTCTAATGAATTCAGAACTGCGAGGTATAAACTCGCAAATGCGAGAAAAAAGTCAATCGCGATACGCACGTTTTAGTAATTTTATGTGCGCTTCTCATTTTTATTAGTTTGCTAGATTTATTTAAAGCTTTTATATTTATACGTACCGATTTTATTTCAGGTGTAATTAAAACCCTCCTCCTCTCACTCACTCGTTTCATTTGCTCCGGATGAATATTGTTGCTGTTCCGGGGCTTGAATTTCGGCGAGGGATTGTGCGTATCGTGCATGATTTCACTCATTCCGGCAGATTTTGTGCTCACGCACACATAAAGCCGCCTCTCAGCACTAAATTGAGTTGTTTTTCGCTGCTTAAACAGTCAAATCCACACAAAATAATGTCAAAATGCCGGTCTTGGTGAGTATTCACGTAAACACAGTCAGTTGTTTGAAGTGAACGTGAACAGAAAACGCACGTGTAACAGTATAATGGATCCTTCAGCTCTTAAAGTGACAGCAGCCTAATAATCCTGCTTAATTGCATGTTTTTTTTTCTTGCTACTGCGAGTTTCGCAATTCTAATGAATTCAGAACTGCGAGTATTACACTCGCAAATGCAAGAAAAAAGTCAGTCGCGATACGCACGTTTTAGTCATTTTATGTGCGCTTCTCATTTTTATTAGTTTACTAGATTTATTTAAAGCTTTTATATTTAGACGTACCAATTTTATTTCAGGTGTAATTTATTTTATTTTAATTTGACTTTGACTTGACATTATTTGCCAAGGCATTATTTAATTTAATTTTATTTCAGATTTTTTTTTAATTTAACAATAGATAATTAATTTTATTTAAAGACCCCCAGTGGTGAAAATCAAGTTTTTAATGTTGTTTATATGTCTGTGTGGTCTTTTTAATATTTTTAATAAAGACTAGGGTGACCAATATGGGATGGGTGATTGATATATATATATATATATATATATATATATATATATATATGTGTAATTATTGTTATATAAAAATAACTTTACCGACAAATTACAAAAAATTCATTAAATGCAATGGAGATACAAATGAAATAAACTTGTTTTTCAGATGCAGTAGTTTATTCACCATGTATACATTTATTCAACACCGTTTGTTGTTTGTTTAACATTAAAGAAAGACAAATGTTTAATTATATTTAATTAATTAATTACTAACACGCATCCGGTTTCCCCCGCCCTGTTCACGTCTACTTAAGCCATAACCTACTGTATTTACGTGAGATTCTCCACACGATGGACATTTTGACCATTCAGGCGCAATGAGAATTGATCGTTTTCTTGGGGGCGGGGTTTATGTAAATTTGAGGGTTTGTGATGTCACAAACCAGGGAAGAATCTCATTGTAGTTCCTACCAGCCGATTTCTGTAACAGAAAATATCTCTCTTTGCATTGAACTTTGAGCGTCGTGACTCTGCAGATGTTGTTTCTGCTCAAACAGCAACAATACACACTAACTAAAGCTAAAGTGAAATCATAATCAACCACCCTTTAAGCCTCGTCGGTGAAACTGGGGGAATAAGTCGCAATTACCTTTTTTATTTTTTATTCCATGGCGGAAACAAGCTTCCATAATAAATAGCATTTTGTGCCATAAATTACAAAGTCTTTATTTGTTGCTCCAAGAAACATCAATGGACAGATTGAGACTCACTGCCTCGTAACTTATACTTCTTTATCCTGCTTATTTAAGTTGTCGGTCAGGGAACGGGAAGGGGATTTGACCACAGGAATTACTCATAAACACCAGCAGACACTAAATAGGCTTTCGGAAACTCATTTGCACGTTCAAACTCCACAGAAGAGTCGTGAAAGCCTTTGATACCGCGCTCGCTCATGAGGACCGGCTCCGCGATGGGCCGTAGTGTTCCTGAACCGACATTTTTGCATCTGATAATAAACCCTGGTGCTTTTGTTGCCTTCAAATCCTCCTGCCAAGTTCCAACTTATGGCTTTTTGAAGTGCAATCAAATGATTTTGATATAACGTGGAGCGATTTTCTGTTTCTGTCTTGCCTTTTCTCTTCCTAACACACACATTTGGTGTGTATTTAAAATTTTTGACTATTTTATCATATTATGCTGCCACAGAGAATGATTTGAAATGTTTTTTTTGAGCAATCTGTTGCTTCATAAACCAGCTACAGTAAATGAGTTCAAGTCTGGATTAGCAGTAGCAAAATAATTCATACAGTAACAAGTGCTATACTCAGCTATATATTAAATTGTTCTGTTGTAGTCTTTAAAAAAATTCATCTGAAATGTCAGAAATATCAATTTTTCAATATATACCAATACTAAAACATCTGAAGCGCTTCCGATACTCATTTTCCTCAGAATAGACACACGACAGTAGCTGCTCTTCCTCTCTCCTCCTCTCACTCACTCGTTTCATTTGCTCCGGATGAATATTGTTGCTGTTTCAGGGCTTGAATTTCGGCGTGGGATTGTGCGAATCGCGCATAATTTGACTCATTCCGGCAGATTTTGTGCTCACGCACACATAAAGCCGCCTCTCAGCGCTAAATTGAGTTGTTTTTTTCGCTGCTTAAACAGTCAAATCCACACAAAATAACGTCAAAATGCCGGTCTTGGTGAGTATTCACGTAAACACAGTCAGTTGTTTGAAGTGAACGTGAACAGAAAACGCACGTGTAACAGTGTAATGGATCCGTCAGCTCTTAAAGTGACAGCAGCCTAATAATCCTGCTGCCGAATGATGAGAGGATATTAAAAATATCTATACGGCAGTTTTTCCTCATGGTGTCGATGTCAAAATTGTGGCCAGTTAAAATGCTGAGGGGTTAAGAACTTAAGAAATCCACTAGACACAGTGTCTGTGAGCAGAAACGCTCATGTCACGCTCTCTTTTATTAGTCATTCTAAGTATAAGTAAGCTGACTTTCCATCTACGTATCAACTAACTCTCATTAGTGTATTAGTAGACTGTTAGGATAGGGATTAGAATGAGTTACTCAGTTGAATGCATGTCGAGGAGCATTAAAATGAAGTGTTAATGAGACAGTCTATTATACGCTATAAAAAATCTTGGGTTATTTTTTCTACCCAAGTCCTGGGTTGAGCCTTTTGGATCTTTTTTTTTGGTTATTTTTCCAGTGTTTGGGTAGTTTTTGTGTCACCCAGATCACTTGAATTACTTCTAAATGTTTCATTTTTACTAACATGTATTTAAAGCTATATATAATATGCGATACTGTAAAATACGATCGAAAATAAAGGAATTATCAAGCAGAGCAGAGGTTGTGCGGAGTATTTAAAAAACGTTAAGAGGATTTCAGTTCATCTGTGAACATTACGTCATGTATGAAATAAAAAAAAAGCTAATATAGTAAAAATGCATCAACCCGTTCTGCTGGGTTAAATGAACCCGACATGCGCTCTGTCCCTTGGGTTGTACTCTAATGACCGCTAGTTAACATGGAGTTGGTCGAATGAGTAAAGTGGACCATCGAAATAAATGTACTAATGTACTCTGCTATTATGATGCACATCATGACCTTCTACCATGAATTATGAACTCTTTCCACCCGTTATGTAATGTACGGGTATGTTGTAACCATGTGGTTGAGCTCATGTGCGCTCATCTTGTATATGACTTAAAGATAGCAACTCTTTTTTTTCTTCTATGTGCACGTGAGACCATATCAGCTTGTCATATAATTGCATTTCTGTACACTGTCAAAAATGTTCATGTTAAGTGCCTTCTGGGTGAAGCGTGACATGACTTGACTGGCTGGAAGCGTAAACAGCAGCTCGGCTGAATCACGCTCGTTGCGTGCCTCTCGCTTTAATGCAGGAGCGCTGTTCAGATGTTCCGCATTCCAGCGGATCTTAATGCTCTTTGATTAGACTGTCTGAACGCTCGGATGACACCTCAGATCTGTTTAGTGGGGAAACTTGAGATGTTTTGCAGAGGTCAGTCTGGCTGCGTTCACTGCCAGTCCTGCATGTTTTCGTTGATGTTTTGTAACAGCATGAAAAGTTTTCTTAAGCCAATGGGACTCACTTTAAGGGGGGGATGAAATCGAAAGTGTTTTGTGGAATTATAGCAGTGTTTTTGAATCGGAATATCTTCCCCTCTCGCAGCATCTCTGATGACGAGGGCGGGGCAACCTGTCACTCACATGAGATCCACCAATAGCAAACCACAACCATCCAATCAATTCCTCAAGGACAAAATCAAGCCCCGCCCAACATGCGAAGCCGTTTCAGAGGAGAAAAGACGATCGCAAATTCAGTTTCATGCTAACTTTAAATAATGCGGTAACACTTTAAAATGAGATTCCATTTGTTAACATGGACTGCCAATGAACAATACTTCCAAAGTATTAGAATCTTTTTTCATTTTACTGTTTAAATAACGTCAGTTAAGTGCATTAATTAACGGTAACTAATGGAACACTACTGTAAAGCTTATTGTAAAGTGTTACGAATAATTCTGAAGATTCCGAACATTTTCTGGACTATTGCAAAGTCTTGTTCCCCATGTACATACAATGCACTTTTTACAGTAAATAACCGGGTAATAATCAGGTATTAACCCTAAACCTAACCTGAACCCCTGTAGTTATACTTTACGTATTGTAGAATTAAATGCAACCAACTTTTTTGTAGTCTCATTAATATTCTCAAGTGGTTTTCAGATTTTCTATACTCTGTAGGCTTTATTATTTCTATATTTGCGCTCTTCCCAGCATGCACCGTCGTAAATTAATAGTAAAGCATCGCATTGATTGAGTTTTAATTATACTGTCGCAGATTTATTGTCACTTTCAGTAACTTCAGGATGAGTTTATTTGAAATTTTGAACACTTTACCAATGTTAACAAGTGAAACTTTATTGTAAACAACCTTAATCGAACTAACTTAATGTTCGTCTTAATGTTCATTTCAAAATTAGCAGTTGTATCTGTAAAATGCATTTTTCATCAACGAACGTGATCAAGATTATTAGACGTCGCTCACGTTTAGCTCATGTTGGTGAATACACAAACTGATGTTAATAAATGAGACGCTACTGTAAAGTGGTACCGTTTGTTGTTTATTCAAGACAACAAACACACATTTGATGATGAAGCACAATGTCGCACCATTTAAAGCTAAACAATTTGCATTGAACGCTGCTAGTTTGACACAATCAAAGTTCTTTTTTAATCTAAAGTTCAGTTAATACGTTTATTTAGAATAATGAAAAGTTTGAAGGATTATAAATGCATAGCGAAAGTTTAGTTCCCCGCCTCACAGGCCTGCAGCAATGAAATCAAACCCTGTTTTTGTGTTGGAACTCTACCATTTCATGTTGCGTGCGACACACTCGCGTCTGACAGGATCAGGTCAGGCACATTCAAAGCGGGTTTTGCAATAAAACCATTAATACATTTTGAGTGACAAATAAAAACATGGCTTCTGCCCTACTGTTTTCACGCAGGGATGTTTTTGAATTGTACGTGAGATGGCCAAATGGAGTGGAAAAGAAGATTTCTTTGTCACATTAACGGTTAGATATCAATCCACTGACTTTAGACGGCTAAATCTGAGGCACCTCAGAGTTAGACCGTTCCTTTGTTGATCCTGGAAAAAAACATTCCTGTCCAAATATTTAATCCCAACCATCTCCCCTAACCCTACCCATAAATTATCCATGAAATCAGAGGGAAATGATAGGTGACTGGCACTGATGTAGATCCAGGAACATGTTGCACTTCAAGTTCTGCATCTCTTGAGTGTCCAGGCCGTTAGATTTCCCATTCATGTTTGTCAGTTCGCGCTGCCGGATGCAGGATGTTCCTGCTGTCTGAACACTGTGGGAAAACTGACATCGTGAAAACGCTGACTAATAGCAGCACAAGAACACACACAGTCCCAAAGCCGTGACTAGCAACTATCCTGAACCGACAGAGAGAAAGATGCGTCCAACTTTCAAGTTTATGTCCGTTCTTTGTGCGTTCATTTATTTAATTTTCTTCTACTATGAGTATGTTCTTTCAGCTCTGTTTAATAAATTTTACCCGCTCAGTATATATTTAGGCTTAAATTTAAGATGTTTCGAAATATAATTTATAATAATTTCTAAAATATAATTGCGACGAGCAGGGCGCGAGTGATAATGAGCGCCAGCTGCGCGCTACACCGGTCTCGTATCTCTCACGGAGGGTCTCCGGAATCATAAAAGAGGAGCGACGACAGTGAAGGACGAGAGAGGATTTTATGTTGTGTTTTTATTATGTTTGAACTCCTTCTTCCCGTACTGATGAACTGTTACATTGGTGCCGAAACCCGGGAAGAAGGAGGCGGGAACCGGCGAACGTTCAACATAACACAACATAAAATCCAGGTCTGGTCCTCTCTCGTCCTTCACTGTCGTCGCTCCTCTTTTATGCTTCCGGAGCTCCTCCGTGAGAGACACGAGACCGGTGTAGCGCGCAGCTGACGCTCATTATCACTCGTGTCACCGGCCTCGCGCCGTTCCCTCACGGCTCTCGCCCGCCCTGCTCGTCACAATGATATATAAAAGTAATATTTAGTTAAAATGTATGAGATTGAAACAAATTGACAGATAAATGCAGTATTTTGTATTTAAAACTCGTTCAGATTATTAGTACTATTACAGACATCTCACCCGTTTCACGTTAAATTGATCAGTTTATGTTAAAACTGTGTAGTCCAAATAAGTGGAAATTGTATATGCATTTCAAAACCTTTAAAAAAAAATGCAGTGCATGTTTAAATCTATACCACAGAATTCTGCTTATTTTCTTTCCAAAACATGAAAAATTGGGAAAGGGTCTCGAGTTCAGTCTGGGCTTAGTGATGCGTTGACGTGCTGAGGCTTTTTTTCCACGTTTTTAGACTTCTTTAAGAAATTCTTCACGTCTCGCAGTAAAGGCAACATTTTTTTAAACACTTCATATACATTTGTTTCAAAATAAGTGTTACCCTTTAAACAGCTGTGCCTATCTTGATACATGACATATGTTCAGGGATGTTTCTTTTCTTTCTGATTTCTCAGAAATTTCAGAGGCCCCTAAAATAACAACCATCCCGCTGTGCAGTACTTGCCCTCAGTTTGAGTACATGTTCAGTTAAGTACAGAAACATTTGCTTTTTCGATGTTAAAAAGATACTAGCTCTGTTCTAAAACCTAGTCAGCTGCCTAAATAGGAAGCATTATATTATATTATATTATATTATATTATATTATATTATGTGTGTGTATTATTATGCTGCCTTCTAATATGTCTCTTTTTTCCATCATGAAAGTCTTGAAAAATCGAACACACTTAATTCTGTCATCTGTTATCCAGTGTATTAACTCTAGTTTTGAGAAGTCAGAAACTCCCAACTTCATAGAGGAGAACATGCTCAATCTAGATTCCGATAAGATTCCAAGAATCTCCCCCTGTACCTCAATTAAGTTACGTGTAACCTCCATGTGTGTAATGTGAGATGCTTTCTGTTTCCTCTTAAATGTAAGTTGACATGCTTCACCTTCAAAGTGAAACCGTGGTGTCGGTGATCATTAGCTACGAGAAGTTCCCTTGGGCAAAACTTGAGGTTCCTCCACATTGTTTACAGCTAAATCTCTTAAGAAGACATCAATTACCCTGAAGACCCGAGGCAAAGCTGTGATGGACACGTCGGTGAAGATATTTCGACAACCTCCTCCTCCTTCAAACCATTCAAAGGGAGAGGGCAGCTGGCCCCTGAAAATGTTTCTGATTATGTATTAGACAATAAATCCATCCCTTTTTCTCTGAATGTGTGACACAAGAAAATTGAAGCTTTGACATGTTTGTAATTTGTCTTCTTTTCTATTTATTTTGGTGGTTTGTTTTTCTGCCCACATTTGTTGATTTATGTCTTCGTACAAGTGATCGTAAGCTTCTGGATGAACTGATGCTTTTGTCTGGTGCCTAGAAGACCAAAAGGAAAAGGATATATATATTATGTCTATTCTTGAATGTCATCGGAATCGTTTAGTTATGATTACATGCACCAATGTTTGTTAGTTCATCGAATTCTCACGAATCGCACCATTTCCATTGATTCTGAAAGTATGGTTCATATGAACACCAAAGTCCACATGCAGTTGTCACATTCAGTTTCATAACCGGAGAAAATCAAAATGATAATGTCACTTTGAGCTACTGTGAGTATATTTGTCATTTTTGCCTTCATCATATATATGTGTATAGGCCCCAGGGTGAAGTTGAAGGTGGGAGGAGCCATGGTGGAGACTTGATGGAATGCACCCTGGGGATGATCAACAGAGACGCAGGCACCAAAGATGGAGACCATTAGCCGAGGTGACCTAGACTAGGGGACCAAGGTGGAGGTATGGCGATGAGCATCCGTGGTGGAACTGGTGAACCAGAGGACAGATACAGAGCTGGAGGGACCGAGGACAAAGGCAGAGCCGAATGAGATGCAGCCAAAGGCACGGGCAGGACAATCCCTGACCAAGGCGGAGCCAGAGGGATGTTAGAGCCCGGTGGAGCTATATGGCCGATGGTTTTCAGGGGAGCCGAGGAAGAAGCCAAGATGAAGCCGATGGGCACAGAGGATGGAGGTGGATCCTCTGGGCTGGGTGGAGATGGTGGCCTGGAGCTCTGAGGCAGACCCATATAAGGTGTAGGAGATGCAGATGGGGTGAAGGATACCAGTGGAGGTGGGACCAAGGAACTATATGTTTGAGGAGGTGGGACGGGGACGCTGGAGATACAGGGGGCACTGGAGATGCAACAACATTTGGTATTACCCAACCCAATCTATTAAATCAAAAATATCCACCAGAAGTCTTCTCTATCGTATCCATCGCGGCTGGATTGTGGGTGGGGCTTCCCTCCACTCACACTCCCTCTGCAATCTTGTGCAGCTGGTCATATGCTGGTTGTGGTAAGGGCTCCAGGGCGATAACTTCCAACCTCTTCTTCGGTTCAGGCTCATCCATCACTGCAGGCCGGCATGTGGTGGGCACATGCAACATCTCTGTTGAGTTGCTCACTAGTGGTGGATAGCTGGTGGATGGCTGGTCTCTGGCGGTGAGTTCGGAGTGGGACTGAGGACGATCTCATCCTCAGAGGGGCCAATGGTGTAGGTTGAATTGCCAACACCAACACCCACTCGACGAATGATCCTCGAGGACCCACACCCGGCAGGCGAGCCTTTGCGTTTGTTCAAACTGGCCAAATAAAAAGTGAACAGGGAGTGGTCTGGATAGTGCGTGAGGCTCACCAGATAGAGGATGTGTGGGCCTCGAGGCTCTTCTGCTCCTGATCCAAGCAAAGCAGCGGCACAGCAGGTGAATCCATGCTGATCGGTATCGATCCGTTCTTCTTTTTCCAAACACTGTGGTATTAAATCACACAATGAAGAGGAATCACAGGAAACAGGCTTTGATAACAAAAACTCAGGAGATGGCTATAGAATAGACTTCACAACCACAATACATTCACAAGAAAGACCGAAAACTCAGAACGTAAACAGGCAGATCAAACAAAGGGAGTTAATGAGATACTTAAAGAACAACAGGTGAATGCAATGACTGATTAGTCTGACTGAGGTAAACTAGGTCACAACAGAAGAGCTTTATTTTTTCAGCAAATATTTAGTAAATCTTCCGTCCTCTCTCAGACTAATTTTGAATTTATAATACAAATTCTTCAGTGTATATGAACAATAGATGGCATTTAAATAATAATACTAGGACGGGGTCCCTCACATGAGGATGGTCATATTTGGGGGTCTGTAACATCTAAAAGATTGAATACCCCTGGTGTAAAGTCATTTTTGGAAACAACAGCCTGCCCGACTTTCAAATTTACTCAACAGTTGCTGAAATCTCCAAATGTTGTTATTCTTCCCATCATCCCAGTGACTGAAAGTGTATGCAAACCCTTCATCCCACAACATTGTAAATAGTTCTGCTTTCAGTACCCCCAAAGCACAGCCCACGATGCTTTCAAAGCTAACAACTAAGTCCTGGGTGAGGGACTGCTCACTTCTTATATAAATATTGTTATTGTGTCCAGATAGTTTTCCAAAGCCTTGCCACGACCCTATCAGAAGCTAAAAGTCTTGTTTCCAGACATGTCGCACCAGTCCGGGGCATATAAATGGCCAGCTCTCCAGTTGACGTCACTTGGTTAAAACCAACCGTAACATTACAGAAAGCCAGAGCATTCCAGGCATTGATAACATAAGCTCCCAGTCAGTTGCTGTCCACTTGAGTAAAACCTTTTTATTGCACCATCTGGAGAATTTCGCCACTGTCTCACTGTGTTAGCAAGGAGCACTTGAAAACATTCCCAATGTACAATGATGAGTGATCCGGATATTGTTGTATAGTTTGGAGCCAGAACTTCAGATCCTACTGGGACACTATGGAAATGACCAGGCAGAAGTGATGAGGCATGGTGGGAAAGTAGCCGGAAAAACAGTCCTGTGACATCACTGTGTTTATTTCCTCTAAATGTTATTCTCCTTTGCACTTGTGTGTCACTGGTGTCTAATTAAAAGATTATTATCCGCATTATCCCATGTATGATGACGTGATGATTTAGGCAAACAATTACAGTTTACTGGAATAATTGTTGTTGTGCACTCACCCTCATGTTGAGCAAAGCTCACAAATCAAGGATGAATTTAGACAAGGTTTGATGTCACTGACACCATCGGCGTTTGAGAGCTGCAGTAGAAGGGGAGATTTTCATCCTGAGCATTGTGTAAAATTTGTTTATCTCACTGTGCAGACATTTTGTTTATCTCAAAGCCACAGCCGTCTCACATTTCTTTTGGGGTTGTTTGCATAGTGAAATTATGTTATGACAATGATATCAAACGATGTGTGTGTGTGTGTGTGTCAGGTTCTGTTTTCATATTTAAATCTTATGTGGTCCCAGTTCCTGTCTTCCTTAGTTTACTTAGTTTCCTAGTATGTGCCTGTTAGGTAGTTACAATAACAAGCTAGTGTCCACCTGCCAATTATTAATTTACTCATTTAGTCCGTGTGTGTATATAATCCCTGTTTATTTCAGTTCCTTGTCCTATTTAGTTCTATTTAAGTTGGTAGTTCAGTCCCTGCGCCTTGATCTCTCTCCTCAGTTTTTTTTTTTTTTTTTTGTTGTTATTTTTATTTTAAGTTATTGTTTATTAAAGTTTTACTGCTGCAACTAGATTCTGCTCAAACTCATCCTTGCTTCAACCTCCATGAGAGATGAATGGATCAAAAATATGAATCTGGCAGCAGTCCCTTCACCCGTCACCCCTGGAGATCTTCACCTCTCCCTTGCACAAGATGGCCGTCCCCTGGAAGACTACATGGAGGAGTTTGAGCCAGCAACAACGTCCTGTGAGGAGGGCATTTTGGAGTATGAGGGCATGGAAGGAAGCTCTGCCCACACTCCTGCCATGGAGGGTGAGTTGCATTTGTTATCTGGGAGTTATGAGGATGCAAGAGAGGAGGTTCCCCTATGTCTCCTGCATCTCCGCTGGTTGTGCCCAGCTCCAAGACTCCTGCATTCCTGCTGGTCCCACCCAGCTCCAAGTCTCCTGTCTCAGCTGGTCCCACCCAGCTCCAAGTCTCCTGCTTTCCTGCTCGTCCCACCCAGCTCCAAGTCTCCTGTCTCAGCCAGTCCCACCCAGCTCCAAGTCTCCTGTCTCAGCTGGTCCCACCCAACTCCAAGTCTCCTGTCTCAGCTGGTCCCACCCAGCTCCAAGTCTCCTGTCTCAGCCGGTCCCACCCAGCTCCAAGTCTCCTGTCTCAGCTGGTCCCACCCAACTCCAAATCTCCTGTCTCAGCTGGTCCCACCCAACTCCAAGTCTCCTGTCTCAGCTGGTCCCACCCAGCTCCAAGTCTCCTGTCTCAGCCAGTCCCACCCAGCTCCAAGTCTCCTGTCTCAGCTGGTTCCGCCCAGCTCCAAGTCTCCTGTCTCAACTAATTCCACCCAGCTCCAAGTCTCCTGTCTCATCTGGTCCCACCCAGCTCCAAGTCTCCAACGTCTCTGCTAGTCCCACCCAGCTCTAAGTCTCCTGTCTCAGTTGGTCCCGCCCAGCTCCAAGTCTCCTGTGTCTGCAATGGTCCCACGCAGCCTCCCTCTCCCGCCTCCTCTGCCTATGCCAGCCATTTCCTCCACTGGCTCCCTTCAGTCCCTCATCTTCTCCTCTGTTAGCTCCAACCAGCAATCCACCTCGGATCTTCTAGCCTCCAGCTCCGTCTTGGCAAAAGGATTCCCTGGCTCCACCTCGGGCCACCAAGCCAATCACTCCACCTCGGCTTGTCGACCAGTCGGCTCCACCTTGGCTCCTTCCTCCCTCGGCTCCACCTGGGACCATCATCCTTACAGCTCCACCAGTCCCTCCTGCTCTCCGTGGTCAATTATCGCTCTGTCTACACCACAGGCTTCAACTCTCCTGGCTCCGCTACTGGTGGTCGGACATCTGACTCCACACTGGCTCCCACCATGGGCCTTCATCCTGGCTGTACTCTGGGTCACTCCCTTGCTCCTCCCGCCATCATCTCCCCTCCAACGTTCCCTCTACCGACTCCCTCATGGACCTTTTTTCTGCCTCATCTCGTCTATGTGTGTATATACACTCCCTATTTAGTTCAGTTCCTTGTCTCTTATATCATTTTTTTTAGTGATTGTTTTTTTTCTCCTGCACATTATCTTGATCTCCTGAGTGTTGATTTTGATTTATGGTTCATTAAAGTTGACTACTGCATTTAGATCCTCAACTCATCCCTTCATCAGTTCATGACGGGTTTCTATTTTCATTGTTAAGTTGCAGGATCTTAGAGTGGTTATATTTCCCTGTTTTCAAATATTATGTGCCCAATTTTGACGTAACGAGATACTCGAGTGTGGCAGTAAATTAAATTACCTGTGATGACTGTTGCAAAAAATCATGTTGTGATAATGTGCTTTTCCTGTTTTTTTTCATTTTCAGGTTTGCCGCTCTCACAACACCGCCGTCTGACGCATTAAAACCCAATCCTGTGAGGTTCAAATGATCCCGATAACACTGACCGTGATGGGCTCAGGTCTCCTGAGATCAGAGGAGTCAATGCCCAGAATCCAGCGGTCTGCTCTTTCATTTAGACACATGTACAGCCCTGCGGACACGAAACTCCATTTCACAACCAACAGCTGAAAAGTGAACAGACTTTGGTGTTTTACCAACTATGTGTTTTGAAAGGCTTACAGAGAGCGTCTGGTATCACAGCTATTTGAGGAAATTGCTTTGCATGCTTTTGAAATTCATTACAAAGTTCAGAGAGTACAGCTGCTGAATGCACATTTGTGTATTTTTGATGGCATGCCAATTTTATCAATATACTATGAGAAAACTGATAAACTGCACTCGATTTAGTTCATTAATACAATTGCTATGCTTAAACCACTGGCTTCCAATTTCGGGAAAATATAATTGCCTTGATAGCACAATATGGCGCATATGGTGACGGAGATAGTTTGTGAGTGAAGCCACGCAGTGAAACCTGTCCTTTGACCACAAGTCAGTTTTTCCCCCATATAATGAAAGTTATGCATGGAAAAAAAAAAAAAAAAAAATGGGTGCACCTTATCTCCTTGAAAATATAAAACAGATGGAGCCAGAGCAATCAGCACCCCCTGCATTTCCCATGCGTCCACACTTCTTCTAAGCAGGTCCCACAGTGCATTTCTACATCCAACGAGCACATTATTACTATCTAGGAAATGTGCTTCATCCTCTAGGGTATGATAAATCCATTCCACCCTGGACTCCATATGCTTTTTACTGATTAGGTGAGAATATGAGGAACGCCAAGCCAGCCTCACTCTCTCTCTCTCTATCCCATTCCATTCAGGACATTCCCATCAGTAATATTCTGACGTTTATGAGCTCAAAAGTGTCGTTATAAATGTATGCCACTAAAATCTGATTCATTAAAAACGGCAAGTTTAGAAATATCACGGGAAATGTGAAACACGCACAGTGTGCTGTCCAGTTTTCTTCATTCTTGTTCACCCGGAAATGAAAATTATCCCATAATTTACTCACACTCAAGCTTCAGAGCTGGACTGAACGTGACCAGACTTCACTGGAAGATAATGATTACAGTTAATAAAGTTATAATTATAGAGTTTTTTCTCGCTTAATTACTTCAAAAGGCCTTTATAAAGCCCCTGGAGCTGTATGGATTTTACTTATTTATTATTAACAATTTATTAATTACATTTGTTGGCCAAAACAATGCTTATAATATTATTATTATTATTTTTTAAACATGTTGTTACTTGCATTGCATTCTGGACTTAGTGCATTTTACTCTAAAAGGCTTGCATAAATCACAGAAATGAATTTTGACAATCTCCAGCATTCACGTGAACTCCCCGAATACAGTTTAAAATACAGAAAGTGGGTTTTTATTTGTGTAATATTTGTAAACATGATTTTTTTTTTTTAACATTTCACAGTTTTGATGACTAATGTCCAAGTCCCAGAGAAGCAGCACCATCCTCAAATCTCCCGCAGCTCATCCGAGGAAAAGCCTCGTGACGTCGCCTTCATCCAGCGCGAGCCGGATATCCGCCACGACCGGAAAAATCCCATATTTGGGCATTCTTAGCAGGAGCAATGGCAGCTTACATTGTACGCGAGCGGCTAGCTTGACGCTGAATATTGAGTGTTAATGATCGATTTCCAGCCCATGATCGAGACGGATAAGTGGTGGATTGGAACGCATACATATATATATATTTTTTAAAATGTCAAAAAGCAAGTGCTAGGGACTGATCCGTCTAACCACCACCGACCCGAAAGCACTTAGCACGGCTTTAGCATCCTCGAGACCGTTCGTGTGTTTTTTCCGTTATCCGTAACCCCCCCCCCCCCGACGCACACCCGGTATCAACCGCTCTCCATGCCCGAGCAAGGCCCGAGAATGAACAGTTTCTCCCTCGGTGAGTTGTGCTGGCTCTTCTGCTGCCCGCCCTGTCCGAGTCGCATCGCGGCCAAACTGGCGTTCCTGCCGCCCGAGCCCACGTACTCCGTCCACACGGACGCGAGCGGCGCGACCAGCCTGCATCTCACCGAGCGCGCCGACTGGCAGTACTCGCAGCGCGAGCTCGACGCCGTGGAGGTGCTCGTGACCCGAACCAGCCGCGGGAACCGGGTCGGCTGCATGTTCGTCCGGTGCGCGCCCACTAGCCGCTACACGCTGCTGTTCTCCCACGGGAACGCCGTGGATCTGGGCCAGATGTGCAGCTTCTACATCGGCCTCGGGTCCAGGATCAACTGCAACGTGTTCTCCTATGATTACTCGGGTTATGGGGTCAGTACCGGGAAACCGTCCGAGAAGAACCTGTACGCGGATATCGAGGCGGCCTGGCAGGTTCTGAGGAACAAGTGAGTGTTTGTGAACAGGTGCTTCAGTGTGTGATGCTCGTGACTGTCTGTCTGTCTTTGGCAAGTGAAGTTCCTGATTTTCTTCTTTGCAGTGTCTCGCTGTAATCCGCGTTATTGTCGAGCTCATCATGTTCTATGAAACATCATTATGTCCAGATTATTTTGAGGAGACACTCTGGTGATGGTGTGAATCTCAGTTCAGAAATATCTCTGTTTTCTGATGATGAGAGTAAGCGAGTGCAGAACAGTATCATAAACACAATCTATATAAAAAAAATATAGCAGACTCGTGTATATATATTTCATATTCTATATATTATTTATTATATTTTTATATTTATATTATATTTGTATATTTTATATATGTATGTATAATTTATATATATATATATGCATTTCATTTATATATATATATATATAATTTATTATACTATATTATTTTTTATATTTATATTATATTTTATATTATTTATATAATGTATTATATTACATTTTTATAATTATATTATATATTTATATTATATTTGTATATTTATATTATATTTGTATATATTTATATAATATATGTATTTCATATTATATTATATTTGTATATTATTTATATAATATATATTATATATAATTTATATATATGTATTTCATATTATATATATTGTTTATTATATTATATTTGTATATTATTTATATAATATATATTATATAATTTATATATATGTATTTCATATTATATATATTATTTATTATATTATATTATATTTTTATATTTATATTATATTTGTATATTATTTATAGAATATAAATTATATATAATTTATATATATATATATATATATATATATATATATATATTATTTATTATATCATATATTATATTATATTTGTATATCATTTATATATTATATATATTAATATTATTTATATGATATATATAATATTTGTATATTATTTATATAATATTAGGGCTGGGCAAGTTAACGCGTTTTTATCGCGTTAACGCATTAATTAATTAACGCCGTCAATTAATTTATCGCGCGTTAACGCACTTTTTATTTTGAAAGTCCGTTGCTCACTGCGTTTGAATACAGACTGTAATAATACAACCGAATACAACACAAAGCACGGGTCGCAGGAGGGCTGGGGTGTTTATCAGTAGCTACTGGCTGCTTGCGATGAGCGTCATCACGCATCTCAACCAATGAAAGCATTTGTTGTTTGCCTAAGAGAGCTGCAGCGCGAAACAGAAAATATCTGGTGCGGACAGAAAAAATGGAAAAAGGTCCCGAAATCTTAAATAGACATTTTTATTTTAAACCTCTTCCACACGGCGGAGTTGATAGAACTAAAGCTATTTGTAACCACTGCAAAGCTGAATTGTCCTATCATCGGAGTACTTCGAGTCTGAAATATCACTTAAATGCAATGCATACCGTTGATGCCAGGAAACAGAAGTACTTGGCCAGTTATAATGTTATTATCGAGGTTCATATATATATATATTAGGGGTGTGACGAGGTGACGAGATTTCTCGTCGAGGTGAAAAGTTGTCTCGTCGTGCTATCAGTGTGAGGGTGAAATTATTATTCAAGATGCCCCCGCCACTTTCAAATCGTTTGTGTGGAAACATTTTGGTTTTTGGCGCAAGAATAACACACAAGACACAAACAATGTGTAAACATGGTAAGAAAACTATGCCGTACACCTCGGCCAAGGTTGTACAGACTCTTAGGGGCCGTCCACATATCGCGCGCATTTTCATTCGCAAAATGGAAGCGACGCGGTCGCGACGCGCATACAGTACGACGCGCTCGTTTTTTTTCCTGGCGCGCCTGTGCCGCGGCGAGATGAAAACATCTCAACATTTCAGAATGTCTTGTCATGTGACAAGAACCAAGCGATGGTCGTGGAGAGCACAGTTCATGGTTGCATAGCAACGACAGACGCGACAGAAGCGCGAGCTCCTGAACGCTTGCAGAAGAAGGAGGAAGCGACGCGGCCGCGCTTTACACGCTTTTTTGGCGCGATATGTGAACGGCCCCTAAAGAGGCAGAAAGCATCGCTATCACTGCTAGCGGTTGGACTTCTCGGTGTACGCAGAGCTTTATAACAGTTACAGCCACACAATCAATAGTGACTGGGAAATAATCAACTTTGTACTGCAGTTAAAGTGACTCTTAAAGTGTTTTATTTCTGTTTATTTTATTTATACTGTTTAATTTATGTTGAATCTGTAGAAAGAAGTTCAGAGAGATTTCTCATGTGAAATTATACAGGGCAGAAAACAACTGGTTGATTTTGTGGCAAAACATTTATCAGTGTTTGCATGTTGTTTTACTGCAAATAATTCATTAAAATAGAAGTAAAATGACATGCATTACAAGTTGATTTCCAAATGCACCAACATTTTTGCATTTTATGATTTTCAGTTGAATAAAAGACTATTTTCCCTTCAAACGTTTCATTATTGAGCATTTCTTAAAAATACTATAAAAATCTCGTCTCGTGAACCCAATCTCGTGTCTCGTCTCGTCTCGTGGGATAGTGGTCTCGTCACACCCCTAATATATATATATATACAGTACCTGTGCAAAGTTTTTAGGCAGTGTGAAAAAAAAATGTAGTAAAAGTAGAATGCTTTTCAAAAATAGACATGTTAATAGTTATATTTTATAATATTTAAAAAAAAAGTGAAGTGAGAAAAAAAAAAAAGAAATCAATCAATCAAAAATATGACATTTTTTGCTTCTCAACCCCTTCAATTCAAAATCATGCATCAATACACAGTTTTTGACACACACGGTTTTTGAAGGTAGCAGGTTGGTAGGGACAGCCAAACAAACTAACCACAGTTACCCTCTGTGATTTAGGCAGCCTCAGTTGCTTCTCTGATTTTCATGTATCTCAGACAGACTGTATGATGTTTACATAGTGGGGGCCGGGGAGCCTCCATCACTTTCAAGTCTTTTTTACCACATCTTACAATTCTTCTTAGTTCTTAATGTTTTTCACTGAAGAAGTGTATTGGTGACTTTGCTGCAGAATAAATTTGGGGCGAATCATGCCATAGAATGAAAGATTTAGCATGGCCTGCCTGCTGCTGGCTGACCCTGTTACTGGTATTGCATGATGGATAAGTTTCTGCCCATAGCATCTCCCCATTCATTTGCAAGAAATTTATCCCCAAACTTGCAAGGAACCTCCATTTGCAGAGAAATGCAAGCCCCACTCTTTGCTGCGAACCTCTCCCCCGCTTCACACTGCTTCAAAACTTCCTTCTGCTACCCTTTACGAACAACAAGCCCAAATAACACAAGCTTGCACTGCCATTTTCAAATTTCTGCAATGCCTTTTCATCGCACCCAGATCATTGTGCTGCCGTTTTCTTTCCCCAGTTTTCGTGTTTATTCAGCCCGCTGAGTCGCTTTTTTTGGCCTTTGACGTCGATTCTCAGGACAGTAGATGGCATGACAGGGTTTCCAGACACACTTCTGCCTTGTGACTTCTTTGTACAGCAGAATGGGTGTACCCGATGGCGAAGGCTCGAACTCTTCTGCCAATTGATCTTTCGTAAGCATGATGTGTCTTTCATCCATGCGCGAAGTTTCCTCTTGCAGCGTGTCTTTCATATCTGCTGCAGTTGTTGCCCTTTGGCTCACCACTTCTTCAAAAGAGCTGTTGGAGCAAATTGCTGGGAAAAGCAGATCTCTGCTGAGCTTGTTGCTGAATCTTTCTTGCCGTGGGATGCTTCAGTCTTGCCTTGTGTCTTGTGCTCTGAGTCTTTGTTAGCTGAGTTGTCTTGCCATGGTGTATCACTTTTGACTGGTGTATTTCTTTTGTTCCTCACCCAGTTTTGTTCAGCAACACTGTTCTTGTTTTCAGTTTCTATTTATACCTGTTTCAGCTAATAATTACTGTTCATTGTTTCTGATGGATTGATAATCATTTGTTGAATTGTTTTTTTAATACATATTGATAAATTATAACAATGTTATTGGGTACTGGTTGGTGTTCATTGTTCTAACTATCTGATTTACAAAATTCCTGGTAAAGTGCCAAGTTTGGTTTGAAGAAGTGATGCTTTTTTTGTTATTTTGACTTTTTCTTTTGTTTTGATTTTTATTTTCTTTTCTTATTTTTTCTTACACTTTTTTTTTTTTAATTTGTAAATTTATATATATATATATATATATATATATATATATTTACAATCTAAAAACGTTAATGTTTTATTTAATAAAACATTAATGTTTTAATGTTTTATTTATACGTTAGTTATATTTAATTTGATTACATTAATGTTTAAGTTAAGATTTTCAAGAAATGTTAACTGCTACTAACTTTTAACTGCTGTAAAAAAAAGCACTTTTTTTGTTTAAAATTTTGACAAACCAAATTTTATTGCACTTCTGTTCATACAGCAGTACTTTGAAAGAATAAAATTACACAATACACTACTTTTGATTTCATTATTGAATTTTGTGCATGCTGCGATTAATCGCGATTAATCGCAGAAAATCATGCGATTAATCGCGATTAAAATATTTAATCGTTGCCCAGCACTATATAATATATATTATATAATTTATATATGTTTCATATTATATATTATTTATTATGTCATATATTATATATATATTATATTTGTATAATATATTATATATTATATAATATATATAATATATATTTCTGTGTATATAATGTATTGTATCATATATTATATTTGTATATTATTTATATATTATATATATTTTAATATTATTTATATAATATATTATAATTAATTTCTATATATATATTATTTATTATATCATATATTACATTATATATTATTACATTATATTATATTATGTTATATACATTTATTTATATGTATATTTATTTATATATTTATATCACACAAAATAATAAAAATTAATATATTATCATTATCGTTATTAAGACCCTTTCACATCTTAATTATCGTTCTTGTTTATTTTTTTTAGTGTCTTCTGATTTAAATACTGGAAACCTTTGACCCAGCCCACTTGTCCACATGTTATTGCGTAACCACTCAAAAACGCGTCACATCACTCTTTGTTTTAATAATGTGTTTTAACAGCAAAAAGATTCTAAAGTTTGAATTCAAACTTTTTTTTTTTTTTTTTTTTTTGGCTGGCGCTGACACCAATATCTAAAGTAAAGTGTCCGAAGGCTGATAAAATGCCAATGTAATCCTGTACATAATAGTAACAATTCTTTTTAATTTACAAAAATAAAATGACAAACATTTAGGCAGTCCAGACACGCGCACAAAAAACATGATTTATTGACTTGTCGATGCTGTAAGTAGAATTTGTGGTAAATGTGGTGAAACCACTTTTGTTTTTTTGGTTGCTCTAACAGTGTATCACCACCAGAAGTTATGAGTCCAGTCACATGTGTAATATATATATGTATGTATGTATGTATGTAGAATAATTTTATTTGAGACGGACAGGGAAACTAAAGTGTCCAGAGCTGGATATCAGTCTGTGAAATGATGGCAGTCTGACTCTTGGTAGAAAATCCACTGACTTTATTGTAATTTCTGTGCTGAGCATTAATTTAATTGGATAGAATGCTTTAAACGGTGCTGAGAGCTCTGGGACCGTTATTGGTAACTTTTACGTACGAGCACATTAGCTAAAGTTATTAATAAACATGGGATGTGAAGAATTGTCGGATGCTTTGATTCTGCTAAAATCTGAAGTGTTTTACACAGAATCCTGTGGGTGCAGATTTCCTGCTGCCTCTTTTCTGATTAGTCATTGGGTTGTAGGTTGTTTTTGAGAAGTTGAGGACTGCAGTCTGGAACATTAAGTGGTTCCCTTTAGTATTATTTCACTACATGTGTCCAAGCAGTTTTATGCAGGCATGAAAACGGGTCAGGGGTGAAAAAGGTGAGAAGGATATTAGTCCTCTAGGGGGGTGTGGGGGCATGCTCCCCCGGAAGAAAAATTTAAATATTCCATATTTTAAAGCATCAATCTGATGCATTTTGAGATGCTTTTTTGCCAACCTGTGGAGAGCTGGAGAAACTTAACTTCAGCCATGAGTCAAAAATTATTATGGCCTCCTTACTAAGTATTATGCAAGCCATTTCATGCCAGCCCGTCACTGGGTCTAACGTTTACAGTATATGAGGCACAATGTGGAAGGGGCGCCACAAATGGCTTAATGCAGAACCCCCACAAGAGATGGTGGACATGCTGTAACTGAACTCTTCCATCATGATTGACAACCAATACAATGTTCTGTAATTCAGATTAATACATTTTCATAATCACTAAACCATAGCGATTTCAAATTTATTAAGATTTATTGTTCAGCATTACTTGAGCATTTTATAATTTGCATGGCTTGTTGATGTCTTCCTCTTATCTGAGGAAACATAAATGACGGAGTATTTTAAGATAATCCATGCGATCCGTGTGATCATCGAATCCAGAGGATTAAGTTCACTCAAAACAATATTTCACCTTTCCACATCGAACCCAGGCCGTTTACCTTCAGGAGTCAGCAGTACCGCGATTACTGTCGCCGACTGTTCGTCAGTCAAGCGGCGCGAGTGGAAGGAGGATCGAGCGGGAATCTTTATTGGTGTCCATTTTCACTCTCTTTTTAATGATAGGCTTTACGCACCTGTCAATCATCCCTCACTTGCTATTTGGGGGAAGAACCTAGTTCGCAATTCACTGAGTCGCAGTTCACTGGATATGAACCCCCCCCCCCCCCCCAAAAAAAAAAAAAAAATTTCTCATCGAATCTACACGATTCACGTAGGTCACCTATTTTGGTTTCAAAACGGCGAATTTTGCCGAAAGGTTTTCATGCCTGTTTATGATTGCATCAAACTTATCTAAACGTCACTTAACTTGTCAATTAATCAATCTGGACAACAGCTGACCTCATGTTTTGGTTCATGAACGGTAATTTAACCACTGGACTTTCTCCTTGCTGCACAGAATAGCTTGTTTTCTTTGAGGCAAACCGAGCCAATTTTTGTGTATATCCGATTGAAATCCAAGTGTGAAACAATCACATAAAATACTGCATTCATATGTGGTTTGAAATCGCATTTCAGTCTTTAATGCTTCGGTTGCTCAACAACAACAAAGCTGGAGAATCTCACGCAGACAAAATGAGGAAAGTGTTCAAACGGATGGAGACGTTTCTGAACGGTTAGAGGATAAATTGATGGAGTTGCTGTGGAGTTGATCATGTGTCGTCACGTTCGTCTTTTTTCCTCGAATCGACCCTCGTTTGTGAAGCGGTCCGGCGTAAAATGACGGCATCAACAACACTCGACTACAACAACTCTTCCTCTTCTCTAAAGCAGCTCAACATGGCCCCGCCCCCTTTGATGAGTGTTCTCAGGGGCGGGTTAATGTAAATTTTTGGGGTTAGTGATGTCACTAATCCAGGAAGAAGCTCGAAGCCGTTTGTTGTAGTCCTTAAAAAGCTAAATATCTCCCTTTGCATTGAACTTTGAGCGTCGTAACTTTGCAGACGTTTGTAATGCTCAAACATCAACATTACACACTAACTAAAGTTAAAAAAGTGAAATTGTAATCATGCATTTTGGTTGGATCACAAGTAAATGACACTAAATACAAGTGTAAATGGGCTCTAAAACGCTTTGAGCTGATCTAATTTCGATCACCTCTAGAGGGAGCTGAAAACACATTTGACCGCATTGCTTTCGTCGTGTAGACGCTCATGTGGTCAAACACCCGTCTACTCTCTTGTTTGTAAACATTATGGGAAAAGCTCCAGCCAGACGGGATCTGTACTTTGTCGGCTGAAGACCCAAGTTTGATTTGAAGATGAAAAATGTACCAAGCACAATGTTCTCCGTCCTTCCTGATTCCTAACACACGCTCACAGCGTTCGGCTGGTCTTGTGTCTGTCAGAGTACAAACGAAAGCTGCTGCTCTCCATACGTTTTTCCGTTCACATGTAAATTTCTCAAGCTTATTTCATTTTCTTTTCATTTTTTCATCGTTTAGCAGACGCTTTTATCCAAAGCGACTTACAAGGGGAGCAATTAGGGGTCTTGCTCAAGGGCACTTTAGTCATGGTATTGAAGGTGGAGAGAGTGCTGTTTATTCACAATCCCCACCTTCAATTCCTGCTGGTGTGGGAATCGAACCAGCAACCTTCAGATTACAAGCCCGACTCACTCACCACTAAGCCACAACTACCCCTCAGATCTTTCGGTCCGACGGATGAAAAGGCCCATACGTTCACCCGCCCATAGACCCTCCGCTCGAAGAAATCGGGACCGAAGAGGTTGAAAGTGGACACCAGGTGTAAATGGGAATGATCTGACCAAAACGCGTCTTAATATACAAAGTATAAACGGCCATATTCACGTTGTAAATGCGACATCCGTATTCCAAACCCCTCCAAGCTGCTGTCGTTTTCGGCGTTTACCTTCCAACGCAAAGTCATTGCCATAGAAACCAATCCAGATATTCCGGAAAACAAAAGAGCAGAACGGACACGCGTTTATCATTTAGATCAGATTCCAATCGGATGCGGACGGACGATGTGAACGTAGCCATAACGACTTTAGAGACTAATGATTTATAATCCTCCAACAAACTCATCAGAAAGTCGTGTTTTTTTGGCAGATTGAAGACGATCGCATAAGGAGCCTTGTCTTTAAAAATATATAACCTGGCATGTTTACACTGGAGAGCGTAAATGTCAGTAATTATTTTTGTTGTAGGGACATTATCGTTTGTTCGCACATCTGGCCGCGGTTATGTTGTTTAATGAACGATGGAGGTTGGGTTGAATACAAAATGTTTCGGTCCGTTGGCATCACATGCGAGCTTGTCTTGGCCGTGTTTCTAAGGTGTCATCACACTTATTTTCATGTCGACGGCAATCCTAGAGCACGTTGTGCTCGGTGGAAAAAATTAAATCCAAGATTTTGGGCTTTGCCAAAAAAAACAAAACAAAACTAAATATTTTATTATTCCATGTAGGTTGAGTTGTAAGTCCATTCTCTGCTGAGAATTGCTATTTGCCTCTCTGTTGAACTGTAGCTGGTGAGCATTTTTTTTTCTCTTTTCCCCTGTCTCTTCAGTTTTTAATGGCTGTCCAGGGTTACTGAGGTGCTAGTTTGTCCATCAAACTTTCCAGGAAACCATTTGGAAGTCGAGTCTTTTCATTATGACCGCGAGGATGCTCAAATACTGCTTCGTAGCGATCGTCAATTATTTATAGAGTCTTGAGAAAGTCTTTGTTCTGTAAATGCTCATGTTGAAACTAGGATGCTCCGTTTCTTTAAATTTCAACCCTAATTAGCAGCTTGAGAGTCAGTTTCCCAATTTGTTTAGTAGTTTGCACAATTGACAAATCATAATTGTCATTTGTTCCCTTGAAATCTTGAAAGCGGTTATTACGATGTACATCGAATGATGTTTTGAATGGCTTCATACCATTGTTTGAAGCAACTGCATGCCATATTTTTATATAAAAATAAAAACACGAGCTCTTTTCAAATCTGACCTGTAGGTTTCTTTAGTTTCTGCTTTTAAATAATAATAGTAAAAAAAATAAACACATGGGCCATTTTCCTGGTTGCATTCACGCCGTCGGTAGGAACTCTGAAGTGACGTAAACTAGGGGTGGTTCGGTTCGTGTCACGGTTTTCGGTTCTGTACGGTTCTTGTTGTTGTTTTTTCTTTTAATCTTTAACACTCCAGAAATTTCCTTCAGCATATGATATAAAGCTTATTAGCTTAATTATCCACCATTTAGGATATTTTTGTAATGTAATCGTGCACTAACTGAATTTGACTTTCAGCACATTATTGGGAGCGTCTCTGAGTGAAAGCTGCTGAGATTTTGATACAGCAAGAGAGAAGACATTGACGACGACGTGCTTTTCGCTTGTTTGGCATAAAAAAAGAGCATGTGTATTAGGGCTGTGCAATATGGACAAAGTAATCACATCGCGATTTAAAAAAAAAAATTTTTTATGAATATTGAAATTCCGATTTATTTTGCAATTTTGGTCATTGTTTTTGCTTTTTCAAACACGCTTCATTCTGAATGTATTCAGTGCACAAGAAGTGCAGAACAAAATGTTTCACAATGAAGGAACTGTATTTACAGCTTCATTAACAAAACTGTAACTAACTAAATCATTTTTATGTTTCTGTAATGGTTAATACACCGGTGTGTGTGAGCTGTTTAGTCACAGTAGTATTTCTAATGCTAAAATATAAATGTTGTCGTCATGAATTTTCAAATGTACTGTTTTACACGAAAGACAGAAAATTGGGCATCTTTTTTTCAGACGCCCAATTACAGTCAATAACCGAGACTGTGGAAAAGTACATGAAATCAATGCCAGCAAGAATGTTATCAAAGCCAGAGGAGGCCAAACAAAATATAAAGTTTGTGTTAATAATGACTTTTTGTCAGATCCCTGAAATGTTTGTGTTTTCTTTTCTGCGACGGGTCGTCTAAGACATTAAGCGCTGCATGTGTTCATCGCATTCAACTGGCACATTTGTTTGAAGAACATTGTGCAATAATGTGTTTTTTGTCAATAAAATAATAATTAAAAAAGAAAATTAGGATTTTTTTTTTTTTAATCCGATTATCAAAATAATGGTTAGTTGCAGCCCTAGTGGCTTTGAACGATCACGAAGTGTCCGTAAAATCGTCATTGTGCAGCTTAAAAACGTAGAGAATCTTCTGTTTTTTTTTTTTTTCCTGTGACTTTGTTTCCTGGAATCGGTCTACACGAGTACAAAATCTTGAAATGCGCTCGTGCTCGTTTGATATTTTTGTCATGTTTGCCTCTCTTTAATGGCTGCACAAGAACTTCATAATTACTGTACTGTGTGCAGTAGCACTTCAGTTTGACTCGGTTTAACCCTCCACTACGCTGACGGCTCTACCCTGAAATTGATCCGCTGATGCGCTGTTGAAAGCACTCACGACGGGGCGAGTCTGTTGCACGTTTGCTAGCGTAACCGTAGTAAGTGACTGCATCCTTTTGTAGACTCTACAGGACGTGCAAACATTTGCCGTAGATGTAAATACCATTTTTATTTGCTGATGCAAAGATCACAATCTCACCGCACTGTGTTTCAGAGTTGACGGAGTAATTTAAAATTCATTGGATTGTGAAGCGAGTTATATGAATGCCAGGAAGAACAGTCCGAGGACCCTCCGTGCTGCTGCGTTAGGAAGCCAGCACGATATAATTGTATGGCCTTAGTGGTAATTGTGACATTTTGGAATTATTTTATCAGTTGGGGAAAACAACATGCTTTGGAGAAATGTAATTGGAAAGAAAGCCATTAGTCCAATCGCTTGGAGTAATAGTCCATTTGCCATTCATTTCTACAGCAAAAACTGCACTATGAGCACGAGTTACATTATGAAAGTTTAACATTTTGGGTATTTTTAACTATTTTTGCATTATAGGGATGATTAGCGGATGCTGGAAATGATCTACTGACTGACGTCCTCCACAATGAATATGAGTTTAAAGGAGACTTATTATGCAAAATTCGCTTTTACGTGGTGTTTGAACACTAATGCGTGTGAACAACTGGCCTGTGATTTTTAAAAATCCACTCGTTACTGTTTTTCATAATCCCCATAAATCAGAAGCAGTGTCTGAAATGAGAGGTTTCAGATTTCCCCCTACTGTGATGTCACAAGCCCCGCCCATGACTGGTGACGATGTGCCCTATTAGCATAGATCCCGCTCTGAGTGCACCGTGTTTATATCCTCGCTTTAGCACCAATAAAATATACTGTAAGTGCCACATAAACATTACAAATGTTCTGTTTTTGGATGTACCGATGAATGTGCCGAAGAAATTGGGTATGGTATTTATTTTTTTTCGTGCGAATCATTTTACGCCGGACTGCTTCCCAAACGAAGGTCGGTTAAATGCTGTATTTGCTCAAAAGTTGATTCCGAACGATCGATTGTTCATGCTCGAACTTAACATCCAGAACAAGTATCGCACTTCATATTTTGTGAATGTTTGCAAATCGTGTTTCTCAATGTGCTTATTAACTTTCTGTATGATTATATAAATTAGAACAGATGTCGTTTTGTTTCACGATGGCTCAGCATCTATTCTCTGGCTCTGTGGGCATCCCACTACAGTTCCCTCATGAGCACCTGTACCACAATCTAATAAAATAAATGATCATGACAGAACATGCTAATCGAGACGTTATCTCCATAACTACATAAATTCATCAGCTAACCGTCTAGAAATGTCCTGTTGCGTTCTAAAAGTGTGCATTCTGACTCCGCTTTGAACATGTAAGGCTGAACGCTGACAATTTCTGACATTTTGGCGGCTTGAGATTTTTCAGTTTTGAGTATCCGAAGCATGAGCTGCAAAGGCAGCAGCTTATTTGCATTTAAAGGGGATCTATTGTGCCCCTTCTCACAAGTCTCTGGTGTCTCCAGAATGTGTGTGAAGTTTCAGCTCAAAATCCTCCACTGATCATTTATTATATCTTGTCAAATTTGCCCGTATTTGGGTTTGAGCAAAAACACGCCGTTTTTGTGTGCGCGTCCCCCTTTAAATGCAAATGAGCTGCTGCTCCAGAAGAGGGCGGAGCTTTAACAGCTCAGCAACAACAACAAAGCCGGAGAATCTCACGCAGACAAAATGAGGAAAGTGTTTCAAACGGTTTTTCTGAAGTTTCTGAACGGTTAGTGGATAAATTGATGTCGTTGCTGTGGAGTTGATCGACTCGTCACCAGCACGTGTCGTCACGTTCGTCTTTAATAAACCCGTATATAGAGGGCGTAGCCGTTTTTGCCACACGGCTAACGTTTATGATTATCAAATGCTGTGAATGGTTTAATATATTTTCCAAATTATCGCTCGGACAGAAACGCTCCAACTTCAGTCTATCCGAACTAATGAGACTCAGTTACTCGAACTTTGTTGCTTCTGAAAACAAAATGACGACGCCGTTGGTGGAAACGTGCAGTTAAAGGGGCGGTAACATAAGGTCTCACAAATCTGATTGGCTCGTTTTTTTTTCACGTGAAAGGCATGCCAAAATAAAGTGACTGGGTTTCACGTTTTTCTGGTTCGGGACCCGATTATAACACTCAAACATGAAAGCACGAAAACGCTGTTCTTTTGCCAAATGGGGCAAATTGGAAATGTTTTCATAAATGTGTGGCAGACCACTACATCTTGAGAAAAGTGGCATACTCAATATAATTTAGTCGACTTTAAAGTTGAATAGTCTCAAGTTGAACTGTAATGTTTGTATTCAGCGCGACGGCAGAATCTTCAAACTCATTTGAATAAATTAAAACTCATTAAACTGAGAACATGGCTCACAGTACATTTTAATGCTAATCTGTTTTAAGTATTACCATATCAGCACCTGACACCTTTTTGAGGCCATTTGCTCCATCCAAACATTCGGCGGATTTATCCGAGGTGTTTTGCTCAAGTGCGATAATGCACAAAGGATTTGACTTTTTAATGTGTCATTTACCTCCTCTGCTTCCTCCTGGGGTTTCTGGCCTGTATTTGGCCCATTGTGCACTGAGTCCTTTTCTGTTGATGGAACATAATGCATTTCAAATAGGCAGAAATGCTTAGACCGTCCAGACGAAAATCCTTGTTTTTGTCCTTTTTGAATCTGGTGGGAGCGTTTGCTCCAGCTTTAGTGCGCCGAGCACTTTCTATAACTTCGTGCTTCTTACTATAAATCTGTTGCAGGTCTAGAAATGATAAAGTCCCATATGTTGCCGTAGCTTGTGAAACGTCCAATATTCATTCAGTCAGCAGTGTTTCGGTCTTACGAGCCTCTTCGGGCGACGATTGCGTCTGTGTTCTGCGCACCTGCTCGCGACTGTCCAGGTGTGCGCGGCTTTTAGGAGTTTACGCGAGTGATAAATTAACTTCAGAGGTTTTCTGAGGGGAAAAAAACCCTTCAATTAGTTTTCTGAGGGGGAAAAAAAACCCAACCCCATAACATTTTTAAAGCTTAAAGTGTTCATTAAATTCAGCCTGACAGTGCAGGTTTCACCGCAGCGCTTCCAGTGTCTCCGTGTGAATTATTTACAGTGCACCTAATGAACCAGACAGAGGACCGTCGCGTGATACCGTCCGTTACCTGGTCGTGTCCAGTGCTAAACTTGACATTGAAAGGTAAGAGCTGTCTGAACACAGCCGCATCTTTCACTTTTGTAGCTTATTATTGCATCGAAACCGTTAAAGTGCATATTTCTGATTTTTTTAGAATTCAACTTTTAATTGTTTTTTCCCCTGCTATACCTTTAAGTTTGAGAAATGACCTCTGTATCCGCAGGATTGGCCGAGGTGCTGAATACTGAATTAATTTTTATTAACCCTTATGTGCTGTTGGGGATGTTTTCATCCTCTATGGGGAATTTTTGAGTCTTAATTTGGCCGTGACTTTCTCCGTGTTTCAGCAAATGGAATGATTTTTGCTGACAAATCTTATTTTGGGAAAATGCTTTGAAAATTTTCAACCTTTCGTTTTAACTGCTTTAAAAATGCATCAGGTAAATATTTTTTTGCTTAAATCTATTAATCAACCTCAGTCCTGATCAAAACTACTAAATTAAAAAAAAAAAAAAAAAACAGGATTTTAACTCTTTAATTGCCAAATTCATAAATGATGTCACTGATTTGGGAAAAAACGTGTCAAAGATTAGAAACAACATTGTTAGTTTTTGTGCAGCATCAGATTTTAACGTTTTAAAGAGTTAAAATCCTGATTTTTTTTTTTTTTTAAATTTAGTAGTTTTGATCGGGACTGAGGTTGATTAATAGATTTTAAGCAAAAAAATATTGATCTGATCCATTTTTAAAGCGAACATAACGAAAGGGTGGTGAATTTGAACACTGCACAAGGGTTACAAAAAAGCACTAGATGAATCTTTTTCACAATACCCGTTGCTTTGTTTGGCTTTTCATGCATTCTTTAGGCACTATTCTTGCAATGTCCCAAGTTTGTGATGGGTCAAATCGCTGGCTTTCGGTGGAAATGTGACAATAGCAGCTTTGCTGCTGTCGGAGTTCGGGAGGATGAAACGAGTCGAGAAGGTTTCAGAGGAAACCGCACTAATCTGTCACCATTACAGCACATTCATTGTTTGCTCTCAGTTGTGTTCTTTCCAGGCGAGTTTACCGTTTTATGTCCTTGTCAAGTTGTCGATCAAGTTTTTCCTGCAGCCAAATGCAAATATAACCGTATTTTTTCCACTCAATGATTTCATGACGGTCGTATTGAACCATGCGATCCATTCAGAGTCTTCGATTTCTGTACCCTCAACCTTCACTTTCTACTGCTCACATTGCAACCGCGTTTCTTTGAAGACGCACTGTTTGCGTTTCACACAATCCTGAGGTGGTTCCTGTTAAGTATTTGCTAAACTTCCATGCTGCTTTTTTTTTTGTATGGGTTTTGAAACGTAATCGGTCTAATTTTGCACACTTTAAACTTTGTTTCCCCTTTCACTAGTCTTTATTTGTCCTGCTTTTATTGGAAGAACTTCCTCTGTAATTACTGTACTACTGTGCACTGGTTCCTCAGTTTCACTCCCTTTAATTTAACCTTCCTCTTCGCTGACAGCTCTGCCCCGAAAATGATCTGCATGGCTGATCAATGGTGCGCTCTTGGACAGCTAGGTTTTTACACACTTCTTGAATTCTGGGTTATTTTAGGCCCATTTAGCAGTCTAGAATTAACTTTTTTTTTTTAATTCTTCTGTCTCAACCTCCATCTGAAGAGGGTTTTCATTTATTGAGGGAAGCGGTAATTAAAGTTTGCATGGAAATCAGATTGGTATGACCATCTTTAGCTTACAAATAATTGTTAAAATGATTTAAGTCTTAACGACATTTGTTCGTTTTCTGAAGAAAATGTGAATTTCGCCAATGCAAATGCTAGGATGTTGAGTAGGATGTTAATTTGTGGTTTATTCGGTGTTCTGGGACTTGGTCTCTCCTTTCATTGTCTGCAAGTAGAAATTCGTAACCCTGATCGTTTAGAACAGCCCTAATGCTTCAACGCTATGTAGTTCAAATATTTACCACTGCAAAAAAAAAAAAAGTAATGAATGAAATAAAACCGGCCTAGTGATTTGCTTAACTCATAACCTTAATATAAGGTTAATATGACAAGGTTTACACCAAAAACTACTAGGCTGACTTAGTCATAAAAATTTCAAATATTGTTAAAGACAAGTGAACTGTCAGTGATAAAATAACAAAACCAAATTATGAGCAAATGCACAAATAAATGCAATAAAACAAACATACAAAAGAAAAGCAGTGCGTTTCATGTTTTTCAGATGGAGATATTGAGAAATTAATAAAATGTAAAAACGCATCAGTCTTTTTTTGGTTCAATTTTTGTGCAAGTACATAACCAGCTTGTGTTCAAAACTTACTTAAACTTGTAGTAATGTTTTCAAAAGTGGCAGATTAGTTCGTTATCTGTTCGACGACATTTCAGACAGAGATGGCAAAACTTACGGATTGCAGCTTTAAGTATAGATCGATTCTTGTTAACGCTTCTGAGCTGTTGGATTTCTGTGGACACTCGTAGTGGAGCGGGTCAAATGGACTCTAATTGGATTCAATACAATTCCTCAAAAATCACACTATGAAAAACAACAAAGATTCAGGTACAAACTGTAAACTTTTAATATCAACATTCAAATATTCCAAAATGTATCTATATCTGAAGATATGATTTAATAAAAAAAAAAATTTAAATTCAAAATGTTCAAAATTTGAACAGTACATTTTTAAATACCATAAATATTTTTTTTAACTTGTTTTTTTTCTTAGAACATCATAACTGTTAACAATTAAATGCAGCTGTATAATGAAAATATGTATTTTTTCCTAAGTTGGCTGTTCTGTAAACTCATTTCATAAAGTCAGGAAGTTTCTTCTGACATGATGAGCGCACAGAACTTCACACACACACGCTGCTGCTTCAAACATGTTTCTGTATTGAAATAAGTGTGGAAAACCTCATTTTTAGCTTCATAAGGTAGTAAAAAAACAAAATATAACCAAGAAATGTTATTATTTTGGGTCAGTTGCTTTAGAGCGTTAACATATGCGGGTCAAATTGACCCGGCGAACATCACTGTTATGTTCGTGATGTTGTTTGTATATGTCAAAGAACACCAGCATGTTGAAACTTTGCATGATGATAAATGAGGAAAAAGTCACAAAATATCAAGAAAAAAAAAAAACAGTATTTCCAACAACTAGAAAATCTAAACGGGTCAAATTGACCCAGAACAGAACACGAGGGTTAAAGTTAAAAAAGTTGTTCAGTCAAGAGGAGAGCATTCTTTGTCCTCTCTTGTTTGGTTACATTAAACACACGCAACATTTAAAAACACTGGAATATTAATATCAATACACTGATGTCGTACGCATGCGTTTTGTTTCTCGGCTGTTTATTCACTTATACATAACGGACTGTTTCCCAGGATACTCACCGATATCAATTTGGACTCAGTTCAGCAAGCGCACGTTAACCATGTTTCCATCTCTTTGTTTTTATGCGCTTGAAGTTGCATAAAGTGGTTTGAGCGGCTGTATTGGTAAACCTAGTAATCAACTAGGGCTGTGTATCACCAACAATGATACGATACTATACGCTTCACGATATGGTTCCATTTGGAATTTAAACTTCTTTTGAGTAGAGTTTAGTAACAATAATGTGTTTGGTAACAGTTGTGATAACAGAAAAAACAATTAAAAAAAAACAATGTTTTAAATGAAATATAAAAAATTTTCACCAAAAAGCTTAGAATGACTCTTCCTTGCTTTTAAAGTCACTGCCTCAATAGCTGAAATGACAATTCTAGTCATTTCTTATGACTTCCTATGATAAGCAAGCATACCAAATCACAGAATATTGAAGTTCTCGTTCTGTTTTATTTCAGACCTTCATTAACGCATGAATCAAACTCACAAATCCTCAAATGTTTGGCGGTGGTTTTCCAGCATCAATTTCCGTCTGCGGTCCGACTCGCAGTTGCACAGATAATAATTTGCCCCACTGTCATGTGACACACCGCTTTGCGCGCTCTTTTGCGCTTATTTTTGTTGGTAAATGAGAATGATCTGCGTTCTTCATCACGGTTTCTCCGCGGGGTTTGCGGATGATGTTCACGTCGCGTCATTACGTCACTTCATAAGGTTCCCATGGCAACAGCGGGAAAATAATGGCGCTTGTGTGAAGTAAACGCAACATTTTTCAACTCTCTTCTAAGATATATGGGACTTTTTTTGCGACGAAAATACAAGCATTATGAAATCGTGTTAGCCCCGCATGTTTTTCTTGCTGAAATCGGCAAGTGCGGCGTATTTGGGAAAAATGCGGCGTATTTGGCTGATTATGCATTAAATCAGGCGATCGCATAATCGCGTTTTACTTAACGTTTGCTTTGCAGTTCTTGCATATCGCATGACTCATGTCTGACTGTTTGGTTTAGCGTAAAACCCAAAATTCTCCCATATTTTTGATTTTACTTTTGTCGGCGGTGGAAAAATCCTCTTATCCATTTTGAATGTCTTGCTCTGCTGCTTGCGTTGCTAGCGCCGATTGACGTCACGTGATTGGCTACGTTTAATACAGCAGCTTCATGAGTTCATGACGATCGATATTCTGAGCACAGCCCTATAATCAACAGCAAATAAAACCTGTAAACAGCCATTTCGTCACGTTGGTTTAATGGCCGCTACGTCAATTTATTCAACAAATGCGTTCCCATCTCCCATTATTCGCATGACTTTTTTCGCACAGTTCAAAAAACCGCCTCAATTGAGCATAAAATCTTTTTTCCGTTGAAATTTGGCATCATTCGTTTCTGATGCGATACTTATACGGAAGATAGTCTGGCAGAAACGAGATATTTTACTTCATGATTTGTGAAATGAAGTTTGTTAAAACACGAACGCATCACTTCACTTCAGAAGACGTTTATTAACTCCCGGATTGGATGGATGGATGGATGGATGGATGGAGGGATGGATGGAGGGATGGATGGATGGATGGATGGATGGATGGATGGATGGATGGATGGATGGATGGATGGATGGATGGATAATTGGATAGATGGTTGGTTGGTTTGATGGATAAATGGATGGATGGATTGGGATGGAAGCACTTTCTTCAGCTCATACTCGTGAACCCTCTTCCATAATAAAGGTCGGATGCGTCAGGATATTAATATATCCCAGATTGTGTTCATCAGAAAGAAGAAAGTCCTATACACCTGGGATGGCTTGAGGGACAGCAAAGCTTGGGGTGATTTTAAAGTGAATTTAAGTTTAATATTTGGGGTCGGGGATTTCCGATCCCCAAGTACGAGCAATAGTAATCCTGACTTTGAATTTATATAACTAACCAGGAATGAATGATTTAAATTGGCTGGCACTTCAGAGTGTTTATTTACCGAAATCAAATCTCTTCCGTGTTTGCAATCCATCGCGTCTGGCGTTCCGCTGGAGACCCTGCCCTCTTTATCACTGCAGTCCCTGGATCAGCGTTTTCCGAGACAGCCACTCCTCTAATGTCTCTGTGAAGAGTAGGTAGGTGTATGCCCATTCGTTGCGTGCCGTTTTTCCACGCCTGCCAGTTAATCCCATTTCAGAGCGACATCCTTTCATAATTCCCACGAGGACAGACAGCAGTTTTTAATCAGAGAACGTTCACAGGTGCGATTTATCGCATGAGTTTGAGCCTGAGACTTACATGGTCCATGGCTCCCCATCCCACTTTCCCATTTAAGATTAAGTTTCTTCTCCCTTTGTACACAAGACATGGGGCTCCTACTGGTAAACTGTGTACAGTAAAGCAGTAAATCCCAAATGATAAGAGAGGAGCAGCCTGTCACTAGAGCCTCCCAATAAAAAAACGGCAGTAAACTGACAGGAGTAGTTTCAGTGGACTTGGATTGTTTTGCACCAACCAAATGGAAAAGGAGAAATGTGCTTCTATTAAATTACTTTGAGCTCAAGGCAACACCCCACTAGCTGACTCCAAACAACTCAATTTTAGTAGGGGATGTCCTACTGACTTTTTTCCCGACATCTCGCCCTCATCTGTTAGAGGTCAGTCATGCTCCCAGATTCAAAATGAAATGGAGGTGAAGGACTAAGTGGTTTTCTTAGATGTTTCTTTGTTTCCTGCCACAATGAGAACAGGATTGTCACGGTTGTAAAGTGAATTAGGACACCGTTCTTGGAGTTATCTACTGTTAATGGGATAGTTCACTGAAAAACGAAATTATTTGTGTTCCGTTCATGAACGCAAAGGATATATTGAATTTTGGGTTCCAAAACAACCCATTGACTTTCATTGTATGGACAGATATTATATGAACAGAGATTCTTCAAAATAATCATCTTTGTGTTCACAAATGAAAGGAATGACAAAAATGCTTCATCCACTTATTTTTATGCACATTTTGGGTTATTACATTAAAAAAATGGATGGAAACGCCTAGATGAATTCTAAAAATATGCATAAACTTATGTGCTTGTTTGAGTCTAATGAGATAATTATTATAAATATATTTTTTTAAATTAATTTAATATATATATTTTTAATTTTTTTATATAATAATCTTATAAATAATTTATTACATATATATATTTTTACATTTTAAAAAAAAAAATTTATATAATAATTTTATATATAATTTATTTCACATATATTATATATTATATATATATTTTTTATATTAATTTAATATATATTTTTTAAATAAATTTAATATCCATTTAAAAAAATTATATTATAATTTTATATATAATTTATTTCACATATATTTTTTTTAAATATATATATATATATATATATATATATATATATATATATATATATATATTTTTTTTTAAAATATATATATATATATATATATATATATATATATATATATATTTATTTATTTTTATTAATTTTTTAATATCTTTTTTTTTTTTTATAGATTTTTTTATACACGATTCTTTCGGTGTTCTTTTTGTTCAGCATCTGAAATGCTGTTTTGGTGGTCGTTCAACCTTCGTGTAGTTTGTTTACAGCCCAAGTTTTGCTTTTTACTTCTGCGTGTTATATTTAGGCTTCAAAAGTTGTTCATGTGAAGATTGTCTTGATGGTCACCAAGCGTATTTTCTTGAGATAATCCAAAAGCCAATGGGAAAATCCTGTTAGATTTGTGTGACGGGAACTAGCGCGATGTTAACTTCCACGTTTGCACACAAAATAATTCATGTAGCAGCTTTATTTTCAGACTGCGCTGACCTTACTTTCTTTTCTTTTTTGTTTCTTTTGTTTTAACAAGCGGCATTTGCTGAAGAAAACGTTTAGATCGGATCCGAGCAGGGCAGTAGATTCGCTCGTCAGCGGCTCCGTGGTCTCGGACATCTCGAGTGGTCGCCACGGACTACATACTTTCAAGCTAGTGGAAAGTTGTTTTGATGGTGCGGGGCTGTTAACCGCTCACCCGCCGAGATCAGACCGGCTCTGTCCGATTCTCCCACTTCTGATGACTCAGAAATGGCCTGTAAGAAGCTGGCGTCAGTCACTCAGAGAACGAAAGCGAATGTATTCCGCGTTGAAGCTTGGACCAATTTTTAACTTCCCTGGGTTTGTGTGACAGACATAGCAAGCATAAAACCTGGCTTGTCCTCCTCTGCTTTTCACACCTACACAGTTCATCTCTCTTCACTGATCCTTTTATATTTGCTTCCTTCCCAGTTCCGTGAATGCGTTTCGGTTGCCGACTGCACCTGCAGGCTCTGGCAGGTGTCTTTTATATGTCGTAGTCCGGATGCTGGAATAACTTTCGAGAGGTCAGGAAGACCTTTTTAGCACGGATTTGATTCCGCTCTGGTTGAGCCTCCTTTGTCGGCTGCAGATTTTCAATTGTCTCTTGGACAAAACTGGAATGAAACCTCTGTTCATGCTCTTTTTTTACTTGAGCACTTATATTGAAATGAAACGACCCTTCGCAAAGACCCGCTGCAGCTCCTCGTGAACCGATCATCTCTTCATACTGGTTCATTAAAATAAACATGAATGAACATCAGAAGGAATGTTGTTTCAAGAGACGTGAGGACACACAATTTATCAAGTTCACCAACGTTGATCCACTAACTCCCCCGACCGCTTTGTCGGACAAATGGCAGATTCAGGGTTGTGATTGGTCAGATCACCTGTCAATCAAACCGTTTGCAAAGAGATAAACCGGCCAGGAATTGGCCTAGTGGTGAGGGAGTCGGGCTTGTAATCTGAAGGTTGCCGGTTCGATTCCCACGTCGGCAGGAATTGAAGGTGGGGATTGTGAATGAGCAGCACTCTCTCCACCTTCGATACCACGACTCAAAAGTGTCCTTGTGCAAGACACCTGAACCCTAATTGCTCCCCTTGTAAGTCGCTTTGGATAAAAGCGTCTGCTAAATGATGAAAAATGTGAATTGGATGCTCGGATCGGTGATTGGCCGGTCAGTCTCCCGTCTTTCAGATTCCCAGCTGATTCGTTTTTTTTGTTACCAGCGGCACAGGCAATAAAGTGTGTTCTCGCTAGTGATGGGAGAAACGAAGCTTTTCAAAGCTTCAAATCAATTGCTTTGCAAAATGATTCACTGTTTCGAAGCGTTCGATCCACACCTGCTGGTCAAAATAGTGTAAATGCAACAAAAACCCATGCATTAAAACTGCTTTTACAAACGTTTTATAGAAGTATCATCTGTCAGATGCAATTAACTAATCATCAATAACGTTTAAATATTAAGATGTTGCGAAGTCCATTGACTTCTATGATACAGACGAGAATCTCCTGAGAGATTCTTCACCGTATCATCCTTTGTGTTCCTCGAGAAACGAAGACGTGCAAGTTTAGAGCGACACGAGCCCGAGTAACTGATGTCAGAATTTTCACCTTTCGGTTGTACTATACAATTTTAAAAAAGGAGATTCAAATTTGCTCGAGTATTTGCGTTTTATTGCATCTCTGTGGTGTTTGACTCCTCTGAGAGAAGTAATCTCATGAACCTGAGGTAAGCTAGTGTTGGCAGGTCGCTCTTCACTGCACAGGGAAGCAGTAAAAGGATTTTAAAGTGCTTTAGGAGCTTGTTTGATGCAATAAATTAAACCTTTCCGTAACATTTACATGTGGAGTCTCTCTTTAAAGAGACACGAGAGGTCAGAGGACATCCTCTTAAAACATCTTTAACTTTCTGCCGGCACACAGACGGGTGGAAGCGTGCGTGTCACGCCGTGTTACCAAACACATTTTCACTGGATGTTTCCGGCCTCTGCCGTGTCACTATATAATGACTTCATCTCCAGAGCCGCTCTGGGAGTCACTTCATCGGCATTTTACCATTTCGTTTGAGAAAAAACCATCAGATCATGAATGCACAGAAATTCAAAGGTCTTCACTGCAACCCGTCAAAATAAAAGTTTGGTTTTACTTAAAAAAAAAAAAAATTGACACATTACTGTTGTATAGTAAAATTTAGCTAGTTTAATAATACGAACTCTAATAACAATAATAAATTATTAAAAATTTTTAATATTATTAAAATCATAATTTTAAGATAAATTGCCTTCATTTGATTACAAGAAAAATTAAGAATTGCTGAAAAACAAAACCTTTCAGAGAAATGAGAAAAATATATATTTTATTTATAATTATAATAATAATAATAATAATAAATAATGGTAATAAATGCTGTTTTTATGAATCCAATTAGATATTTTTGTTTCGGTGATTAATTTAAATAGACCATTAAAATGAAATCCAAGAAAACTCACAACACAGAATTTTGGTTAAAAAAAAAAAAAGTTAAACTTTTAATTAAATGGTTTAATTTTCATGATTTCAATTAGACATGCTTTTTGATTAGACTAACTTTAACCATTAAAATGGAGTAAAAAAAAAAAAAAGTTAAAGCACATACAAAATATATAATACATAAAAAAAAAAAAAAAAAATGGAATTTAGGAAAAAATGAAACGGATTTCATAGAGCCCTGTGAGAATCTGGTGTTAATTGAGGGGTTGAGGTTTTAGGGGGATTATTTATAATTGCTCGTGGATTGGCGCTTCTGATGGAATGGAACTCGTGTCAGGCTTTGTGACTTTATTTAGTATTCAGCAGTTCTGTTCCGAAACGGAATGAGCCGCCTTGCTGTCGACCGCCTACATCCGCAGCATCCTAACCGCAATCGCGATTGATTTGGAATGCGATAGATGGGCGATGGCGATCTGTGCATTGCATTGGAAAATAGACGCTCGATTGAACCCAGTTACTGAATTTCTTTCAATATTTCAATCGATATTAATCACTATTTCTCTAATCGGCATCTCTCACTTTATCCTTGTTGCACGCATGTAGGTGTCTCGCTTGGATTTGGAACGGATCCAGTAAACGTGCATGATGTGAATAAAGTCTTAATCATTTCAGAGCTGTTCGCCAGGAGCGAAACAAACGCCCCTGAATTTTAACCTTACTAGTGTTGAGCTGTTTGGGATTCTTCTCGCTGTGAGGTTTTTGTCTGTGCGAGGACAGCTAATGAATTGCCTGAAAATTAGTTATGGTTAAAGCTCAATTTATTATCAGTAATGCTGGCTAATTAAAATGCCCTTTTCACCCACAGCCGGGAACGCTGAACCACATCCGTGTCCCATTCATTTACTGTGGAGAAAAAATGCCATGTGGATAAAGATACATGAAGTCTTCTAATCCCGCACAGCTGGGAAGCCATGTTAAGAAGGATTTCACTAGCAAATGAACTTGTTAACTTTCCGTTGTTGTTTGTAGTCTTGGTCAGTCACAATCTCAACTTTTTGTTCTCATCGTCTTTTGCTACTTTCCAGATGGAGATGAGGAAGGTCATGAGGTCAGTGTTTAAGATGTCGCTCAAGCAGGGCTGGGCTATGAACGATATTTTATCGAGATCGATTAAAATTTGCACCGATAATGATGATAAATTTGACATTTTATGGGTTAACAGACAGTAGTGCAAGTAATGACAAGTGAATGAATAATAAATAAGTCAGTTGTGGTAATGAAAAGGGGGAGGAGTTCAGCAAGGAGACTGTTCCTGAGTCTTGTGGTCCTTGTCCGGAGGCTCCTGAAGCGCCTCCCGGAGGCCAGGAGGTTAAACAGTCCATGGTCCGGGTGAGAGGAGTCCTTGAGAATGCGGTGTGCTCGACGTAGACTGCGTTTCCTCTGGATGTCCTCAATAGCAGGAAGTGGTGTCCCCATAGTAGATGTGAAAGCCATAGATTTCTCTGCAGGATCATGCCGTTTTCACGCCTGGAATTCTGCAGTTGAGCTTATTTAAAACAAGTTGAAATGATTCAGGCTGATTCAAGCGCATAGCATTGATTAATGTCTTCGCTCACACTGGGTTTATAAGTTAAGTCTATTCCCCTCGGTAGAAAATGATTGGGATTATTACTCCCTGAACCCAGCCTTGGTGCAAGATACAGAGCACATAACGTTTCTTACAGTATCGTGAATGTTGCGGTTTTGCGTGTGACACGATGAGTTTCGAGTACTTTGCTTGTCCAAAAAAAACAAACTCATTTTCAATGGCGCTTGTCATGCCGAGAGCCCTCTAGAACAAAAAATGTTGCAAAGAATCTGTGCCAGAATGCAAGGCATCTTTTGTGTAGCCGTCAGGAGGATTTGTGCATTTCTATAGGATGACATCAGACTCCTCCCGCTGAAATAAACAGCGCTGCGACTTCATTACACACATCAGTGCTCTCTTGAAGCCTCATTTGCATATCCATATTTCACATGCATATGGATTACTTAAGAATTTGTAAGGCATAGACATGCATCTGTTTCCATTGAGAGCCCAGCGGGGGCATTCACAGCGAGCCTTATTTTCGGGGTAAACCCTTTGGGTTGGCAACGGCATGCTGATTTCAGCCCAAAATCCATCTGTAAACGTTTGCTTTGGCGGAAGGACAGTTTCGCGAAACAGACTACCGTGTGTGCGCTGTTCGTCCTGAGGAGAATCACAGAGCTCCTGTTTTTTCCCCCGTATTAACATGTACGCACAACAGCACGCGTCTCTTTCCCACATTCTGTCAGGTTTTTGTATTGTTTCAGCTCGGGAAAACACGGCGAATCGCTTGCGAGTTTGTGCCGCAAACTCAGAAATTTGGCTTTCGTTCCAGTTGTTCCATGAAATCGGACCCGGTGCTTGTTTGGACAAGCCATTTCTCATTGCTTTAATTCAGGCTAAGGAAACACAGCATTTGCATCGACTTGTGTGTGTTTTCGCCTTGTGTTTTCAGTAGTTTTCCACGTCGGAAAAAAAGGGGATGCTTGTGTGCTAGGTGTTTGTCCTGGCTCGGAGAGTTTTCCCTCTTTTCGGATTGATTTCTGATGTTTTCTCAGTGTGTGGAAATGGATTTGTTTTGGCAGATCTTTCAGGTATTATCACGCCCTTGTTCTCACTTTCTCGCCAACTTTTTTCCCCCCAGTAACAGTTTACTTGAAGCCTATTTGTGTATTGCATTATGATATTCCTATTGTACGTTATCATAGATAACTGTATTTATGGATTCCACGGCACATCTGAAATTGGGGTGCTTTAATGCGTTCTACTTTCTAAAGGTGTGTTCAGTGACTAGATGTGTATCATAATGGTTACAATCATTCATGAGCCCACATAATGCGTCAAAGTGCATTACAAGGCTTTAGAAATACTTTTCTAATGCATTATACATAAAGGCTTTAAGTAAAGTGTTACTTTTCTCTTTTCAGACCATGAACTCGCAGCTCTGTTGCATGAGTGACAGGAAGCATAAGCAGTCCGACGTACACGTTTGCTCATCCAGATATCTCCAAGTGTTGGCGTTTTCATGTGGGCCTTCGTAAAAATGACATTCCTCGTTTCTGTGATGCAGTTGTTGTTGTTTAACCTCGTGTTTTGGGTCGTCACGTTGAATTACTGCTGATCGTTTGAGTTTTTCCAGCTTGACGTTCTGCTGTGGAGATTTGTGGCAAGTGCTGTTTTTCCTCTAAACACAACCGCATGTACTTTTCACCAGAAAGTTCAACTTTTGTCCTCTCGGTCCGTTTGCACAGATCTTGGTGGTCTTCTGAAAGTTGTAAGATGGTCAGCAGTATGTTGTCCTGTGAGCAGCTTCCTTTGCAGTGTTTTCTGAGATGAATCTAACTGCAGATCACAGCAGTCTGAGGACAGCGGCGTCAGACCCGTTTGTTAACACCCGGTAGAGTTTAGATTCTCTGCCCGAGCCCAAAAAAAAGAATCATTTCAGTGAGCTTTACTTTTGAAAATGATTCGTTATAACAGAGAGGTGGCAGCATGACGGGTGCATCTATTAGCCTGTATCTTAGCACACCGTCAAAACATGACAATTTATGAGATTAAAACCAAGTTTTGGCTCCAAATTTACTTTATATCACAAGTCGAGTGTTCGGGATGTTTTCATCCACTATGGGGAATTTTTGAGTCTTAATTTGGCCGTAACTTTCTCCGTGTTTCAGCAAATGGAATGATTTTTGCTGACAAATCTTATTTTGGGAAAATGCTTTGAAAATTTTCAACAGTACTCTGTGGGCAAATTCACCACCCTTTCGTTTCAACTGCTTTAAAAATGCATCAGATAAATATTTTTTTGCCTAAATCTATTAATCAACCTCAGTCCTGATCAAAACTACTAAATTAAAAACAAAAAAAAAATCAGGATTTTAACTCTTTAATTGCCAAATTCATAAATGATGTCACTGATTTGGGAAAAAACGTGTCAAAGATTAGAAGCAACATTGTTAGTTTTTGTGCAGCATCAGATTTTAACGTTTTAAAGAGTTAAAATCCTGATATATATATATATATATTTTTTTAAATTTAGTAGTTTTGATCAGGACTGAGGTTGATTAATAGATTTAAGCAAATAAATTTGAAAAAAATATTTCTGATACATTTTTAAAGCAGTTAAAATCGTGGCTGTTTTCAGGTAGTGAATTTGAACAATGCACAAGGGTTAAATAAACTTCTGTGATGTCGTTTTGGATCTAAAACTCGGACCGAAAATACATTATTTTATGGTATTCTGCACAATGAGAAAAGCTATCGTGATTAGCATTGCATTATAAATATAAAGTATTTTGAAAATGCCTGACATGGCATGAAGGACACATAGACCATGCATCGCCACAATCATGTATTTATTGTCTTCAAACGTGTCTTTATTATACGTTATCTGCATGTTATAGCGATCTCTGGAAGACTGTGTTAGTTTCTGATCACATGGTGTGCCTGTTCTTCACGTGTGCCATTTGTGGACTAAGCGTGCAACGCAGCTGCAAGTATGAATCGAAACACAGTACATCAGAGTGTCCAGCGCTCGTAATGATTACAATGGGTAAAAAATGAATAAATATTACTCCTCTGTATAAACAAACATATGAGAATCCATCAATATTTCTCCAAATGCGCATGCTTTTGAGCTAAAAGCCCAGCGGGATGTTGTTTTGTCGAGAGTTTCGATGACAATCTCACAGGAGTTTTTTCTCAGTGGATGTGGCTGACGCTCATATTTCAAAGAAAAGGTATCGACTCCGTTTTTCACATTCACAACTCCTGACGCATATTAACAAATCACGTTCACTATACGATATTGAGAGTAAAGCAGCGATTAAAAATTAGATCTTTTTAAGGATTTATAGTTTGTCAAGGTAATTACACTGCATGTAACAGTAAATTTAAGTTAATTGAAACAAAGAAGCTTTGGTGGGTTGTCGACTAACAGGTTAATGTGTCGGGCCGGGCTTGGTAGGGTAGGGTTTAATTTTTTGGGCCCGATCTAAGCTCTAACACCTGGTGTTAAGATGCATTTAGCTCGATCGATCACAAGTGGACGACGCCAAATCCAGGTGAAAACGGGCACTTGAGCACTTCCAGAGAACGCATTCGTCCGGATTGCTTTCGTGGCGTAGACGCTCGTGTTCGAACGGCCTCGAAAGACCGTCTACACAGTAAGAACCCCAGAGTTAAATCATCACTGCTCAGATAACATTTGGTCCCTCTCTAAATAGTGTTAAAGTCACACTGAAGCAGAGTTAAAGTTAATGAGATAATCAAGCAATTAATTAAGCGACAATTGAACATTAATGATGAACGCCTGCTGTTAACAAGCAGAATCACTAAAGAATAGAGAAACACAAGAACTACAACTGATGAAATCAACTGAAGATAAAAGACATTCAATCTCAGAAGATATTGCTTGTTAACAGCAGGTGTTCATCATTAATGTTCAATCATCACTTAATTAATTGATTAATTATCTCATTAACTTTAACTCTGCTTCAGTGTGACTTTAACACTATTTAGAGAGGGACCAAATGTTATCTGAGCAGAGATGATTTAACTCTGGGGGTTTTTACTGTGTACTGACCCAATGAGTAAACATTATGGGAAGAGCTCTAGCCCGACGGGATTTAAACTTTGAAGACCCAAGTTTGGTTTGAAGATGAAAAACCCAACAAGCACAATGTATTCCTGTGTTCAAACACACACTCGCAGCGTTCGGCCAGCTGTCGGAGTACAAACGAAAGCTGCTGCTCTCCATATGTTTTCCCGTTCGTATGTAAATTTCTCAAGCTTATTTCATCCGTTGGAGCGAAAGATCTGAAAAAGCCCATACACTCACCCGCCCATAGACCCTCCGCTCGAAGAAATAGGGACAGAGGAGGTCGAAAGTGGACAAAAGAGACGGATTAAAACACCAGGTGTAAACCGGAATCTGTTCGCTTGTGGTCCGATCGATCCGAACACATCTTAATATACCAGGGCCTGTAACTATAAGCTCAACCTTGATGTATGCGAACCCCGCTCGACCGCTAAACCGACCCTTAGGCCATGTGTCCGACGCATTTTTAGCCGGCTGAAAACACCTAGCAGCGGTGCAGCATTTGAGACGCTTCGCTTGCCATTTAGAGATGCACCAGTTGACCTTTAGTTACCGACAAATCGTGCGCTCTCACGCCACGCATCATGTTCTCACGCAGTGAAAAGTACATCCTGGAGCAAAGAGGACACTGACAACACGTCGACAGACATAAGAAACCGTTTCAGTTTAAACACTAAATAGCGTTTAATGTGTCGCTGTAGCTCCTCGATCATCTCTTCATACTGGTTCATTTATAGCATCAAATAAACATGAATGAACATCAGAAGGAATGTTGTTTCAAGACGTGATTCAAGTTCACCAACGTTCATCTCTAACTCCCCTGACCGCTTTGTCGGACAAAATGACGGATTCGAGGTTATGATTGGTCAGATCGCCTGTCAATCAGAATCAGAAAGAGCTTTATTGCCAGGTGTGTTTACACATACTAGGAATTTTTTTTAGTGACAGAAGCTCCACAGTGCAACAAAGTGACAGCGACAAGACACGGATAATAAAAATGAAAGAATAAAAATACAAATATACAATATAGGCAATTTTATCTACAGTTGTGATGAGTGCAAATTAGAAGTGTAAATGTGTGTTTGCGAAGGCTCAGTTGCAATTTTCTTGGCTGATTTCTGATTCAGATTTCTTTTTTTTTTTTTGGGACCTGCTGATGATAATTTTTGGTTCCGATTTTCTAATTGATAGCATATAGAAATACAAAAATGTGCTTTTCTAATGCAAAATTAATTTTTTTTTATTAAAAGCAAGTAAAAAGATCAAATAAGAAAAAATGAACATATTTCAAACAACAAACAAATGCAATAGAATAAAGAGAGCTTCTGGATTCATGTCTGAACATGTCTTTTTATTAATTGAATATTAATAAAAAAATTACTTCATTTATTAGTTCAATCACAATAATAGGCCCTATGATTTTTATTTTTTTTTCTCCCAGAAATTCTAAGTATTTTAGTCTTTCCGGCATGAAACATTAAATCAAATTACATTTAAATAAACCCTTTTTTACTGTTACAAATTGATTTATTCCTTTAAAAATATGTTTGTTGTGGTGTTAGTAGTAGCAGCATTACATTAAGACACACATTGTACTTTATGCCCATCGCTGGCCAATCGATCGGTGCGCAGAATTATACAGAATATGGATCTCATTTATTGTGTTCTCTCCATATAAAAATGCAATGTAAAGTATTTGCACTGGCTCTTGTTTTAAGTTATTTTGTTCTGTTATTATGTTTGTTGACGTTGTAGAAGCAGATTGGTGGTGGTTTTGTATTTGTCCCGCCCCTCCTCTGCTGTGATTGGACGGACTGCGTTTTACCCAAAGTTGAACGTTTTTCAAAAAATGGCGTGAAATAGACGCTCTGCACTCGCCGCGCTCCCATTGAAAACAATTGGAGAAATGCGCTAGCCTCCGGGAAAAAAAAGCTTTGGACACACGTCTTTAATAGCGCTGTACGCCCCACACCGCTGTTGTCCTCAGACTGCGGTGATGAATGCTTCTGCTGTTGGTTGTTTTTTTTCTTGGGTCTTTGTAGATCAGTGAATTATCGGGTCCTTTGAGAGATGCCTGAGCACACGGTCTCGCTCTGTTCCTCAAACACAAATGAAAAGTGTGACTGGAGGGTGCTCTAGTGGGACGCCACTGTCATCCGAGGATTTTGTAACTTCTCTGAAGACTCCACGACTTGCCCTTGTGTTCATCTTTACAGGGAGTAGCAAGTGTGCCGACTTCCTGCTCGTATCTTTGAACTTCTCTTTTTCAGTTGTAAATTCTTATAGTTCCATTTGGAAAGTTGAATGCCGTGACAAAGTCTTTTAGGTTCTGCAATCTTGTAGGACTGTGCTATTAATCAAAATCCTGATTTGAGCTTTTGTCATTTTTTTTTTTTTTTTTTCTCCAGCCCCCTCGGTGTGCGATCTGAATGCCGTGTGCCTGAATCTAGCGTGAGAACAAAACAGAGGAAGGTGAATTCAGGGCAGGATCAGAACTCCGTTGGGAATATTTTGGATGCAGGAGAGATGGTGTATCGTAGAGTCGGGCATTTGCAGGAACGGTCAAACTATTGCTGCGGCAAAACATTCGCACCGAGCGTGCTTCTGCGGATAAGAAGACCGGCGTAACGGTTAAAGACGTTAGTCTAGTGCGCGTTTAGATAAGCAAATAAATCAAATGTTCGCAAGTGTATTATTTATTTTCTTATTTGTGTTTTTTTTTTATCTTAAGTAGGTTACCTTCATGTGTGTGTATATATACAGTACTGTGCAAAAGTTTTAGGCAGGTGTGAAAAAATGCTGTAAAGTAAGAATGCTTTCAAAAATAGACATGTTAATAGTTTATATTCATCAATTAACAAAATGCAAAGTGAGTGAACAGAAGAAAAATCTACATCAAATCAATATTTGGTGTGACCACCCTTTGCCTTCAAAACAGCATCAATTCTTCTAGGTACACTTGCACACAGTTTTTGAAGGAACTCGGCAGGTAGGTTGGCCCAAACATCTTGGAGAACTAACCACAGTTCCTCTGTGGATTTAGGCAGCCTCAGTTGCTTCTCTCTCTTCATGTAATCCCAGACAGACTCGATGATGTTGAGATCAGGGCTCTGTGGGGGCCATACCATCACTTCCAGGACTCCTTGTTCTTCTTTACACTGAAGATAGTTCTTAATGACTTTCGCTGTATGTTTGGGGTCGTTGTCATGCTGCAGAATAAATTTGGGGCCAATCAGATGCCTCCCTGATGGTATTGCATGATGGATAAGTATCTGCCTGTACTTCTCAGCATTGAGGATACCATTAATTCTGACCAAATCCCCAACTCCATTTGCAGAAATGCAGCCCCAAACTTGCAAGGAACCTCCACCATGCTTCACTGTTGCCTGCAGACACTCATTCGTGTACCGCTCTCCAGCCCTTCGGCGAACAAACTGCCTTCTGCTACAGCCAAATATTTCAAATTTTGACTCATCAGTCCAGAGCACCTGCTGCCATTTTTCTGCACCCCAGTTCCTGTGTTTTCGTGCATAGTTGAGTCGCTTGGCCTTGTTTCCACGTCGGAGGTATGGCTTTTTGGCCGCAAGTCTTCCATGAAGGCCACTTCTGACCAGACTTCTCCGGACAGTAGATGGGTGTACCAGGGTCCCACTGTTTTCTGCCAATTGTGAGCTAATGGCACTGCTCGACATCTTCCGATTGCGAAGGGAAGTAAGCATGATGTGTCTTTCATCTGCTGCAGTAAGTTTCCTTGGCCGACCACTGCGTCTACGGTCCTCAACGTTGCCTGTTTCTTTGTGCTTCTTCAAAAGAGCTTGGACAGCACATCTGGAAACCCCTGTCTGCCTTGAAATTTCTGCCTGGGAGAGACCTTGCTGATGCAGTATAACTACCTTGTGTCTTGTTGCTGTGCTCAGTCTTGCCATGGTGTATGACTTTTGACAGTAAACTGTCTTCAGCAACCTCACCTTGTTAGCTGAGTTTGGCTGTTCCTCACCCAGTTTTATTCCTCCTACACAGCTGTTTCTGTTTCAGTTAATGATTGTGTTTCAACCTACATATTGAATTGATGATCATTAGCACCTGTTTGGTATAATTGTTTAATCATACACCTAACTATATGCCTACAAAATCCCTGACTTTGTGCAAGTGTACCTTGAAGAATTGATGCTGTTTTGAAGGTAAAGGGTGGTCACACCAAATATGGATTTGATTTAGATTTTTCTTCTGTTCACTCACTTTGCATTTTGTTAATTGATAAATATAATCTATTACCAAGTTTATTTTTGAAAGCATTCTTACTTTACAGCATTTTTTCACACCTGCCTAAAACTTTTGCACAGTACTGTATATATATATATATAATATGCATATGTCTGTGTGTGTATGTATATATATATTATATATATTTGTGGTTTTTTTTTAATCTTAAGTAGGTTACCTTCATGCATATATATATATATATAAATATAACTAATGTATATGAAATGACCCTGGACCAGAAAACGATTCATAAGGGTCAAATTTAGGAAAATGTGATTAACTGAATAAATGAGCTCTCCATTGATGTATGGTTTGTTAGGACAGGACAACATTTGGCCAATATTTGAAATCTGGGTCCAGAAAAATCAAAATATTGAGTAAATCACCTTTTAAAGTTGTCAAAATGAAGTTCTTAGTAATGCATATCCACTCACAAAAATAAATCTGATGCATTTACAGTATGATATATATATATAAAAAAATCAAATGTGGCTTTACAGTCACAGCAGGCGCTGTAACACCCATAGCCTCAGTTCCCATCGTCTTATGAGACAGAAGGATGCCAATGATGAAATTAATAAACATAAACGCTGGTCGTAGACTTTCAATTTTCTTTGAACCATTTCTTTTAAGGTTTCATTTTTTTCTTTTAAGCCATCCTTATAAAAACAATCCACTTCTGCGGTTCACAAACACATTTTCCCAAATGCAAGCTGACTCTCAATTGTTGTTGATGGAGATGAATTTCCTCGTTGATGTGTTTTCTCTCTGCTCTCGTCTCATCTCTACAAACTTGATTTTCGAGCCTGCATTTCACTCCGTCTCTCAGCTCAGTCACATGGGTTCTTGTTTATATACAGGAGCGATTTCTGCCTCCCCTTTTCACCCTGTAATATCTGTCTGTGTGGGAGATGGAGATGGAGACCTCCTCACGTTCGGTTACCTGATCAAATCTCGGCGAGGCTCTTGCAGGGGTGGCCGAGCTCAGAGGCTCGTGCAGCCGGCGGTCTCCACGGTACGCTTTGTACCGCTGTGTGGATGGATGCATGACTTCCAACTCACGGCTGCTTTGTTTCTCTGCCTCGTCTCGCCCGGCCCTGGGCGAGTCTATGGTGAATCTAATCTGAGGTCAGACATCTAACACGTTTTCTTTCTGTCGGTGACCCCGGTGCACACCGCTGCCGCCGATCAGGTATCGAGCCCGACTGCAAAACCGGAGAACAAAAACCTAAAGTGCGTTTTCCCTTTCTTTCTCTTGACTTCTCGCTCTCCGCCTCGAGCGTTTCCTTTGAGCACATCTTAAAGTGTCAAATAAAGTTTCAGTCCTGTGTTCACAAGCTCAGGGACTCTCGGTTCTTTTATGGCGTCTGAATTCATGCTGTCGGTTTATTTCATGTCTCCCTTTTTTTTTTTTTTAAATGATTTTTCTCCTGTTCTTGACCTAACATGCTATTTTGTCCAATTGGATTTTCAAATAACATGACTTGATGGGAATATCGTGTTGTTGCCATAGACACGAGCGCGATTCAAAGCAACCGGCACGGGCTGTTTGTGTTGTGACGTAATTTCACCCACACAGGCGAGAGGATGCCAGATTTAAACCACACTTGGAAGCGTTGATATGAAACGTGGTGTTTTCTCTTCCTTTTTTCTTCCGAAGGTATGGCGTGACCCCGGAAAACATCATCCTGTACGGGCAGAGTATAGGGACGGTGCCGACGGTAGACCTGGCGTCCCGGTACGAGTGCGCGGCGGTGATCCTTCACTCTCCTCTCATGTCCGGCTTGCGCGTGGCCTTCCCCGACACCCGCAAAACTTACTGCTTCGACGCCTTCCCAAGGTAAGATACAATCGTCTGTGATCCAGAATGTAATTCTTGTGAAAAAGCCCTGTTGAAGGCTACAGTTGGGGGGAAAAAAAACATTTTTATGGGTGCGTTCACACTTGTTTGGTTGGATTAAAACGAACTCTGGTGCGATCGCTCAGTCAGAGCGGTTCATATGTGAACCCTGGTGCGCACCAAACAAGCTAAAAAGATGGTCTCGATCCGCTTCCGGTTGATATATGAACGCGACACGGACCAAAGACGTGTAAACGAGCCAAAAACAGGACGTGACGTCACGAGATGAGACGCTACGAGTCGCTGATTCGACGACGCGGGAAGATCGGAGTATCCGAAATGAGTCGAGGGCAAACGTGGAGCGACGAGGAGGTGAAGTTTCTGGAAATCCTGCTGCTGTTCTGAATGTTCTGAACATTTCATGAGCTCTTCGTGATTCTCAGCTGGTCAAAATAAAGCATGAAATGATGGCGTTTAATCCAGAACACAGCGTTGATTTGAGTGTTCGGTAAGCGAGATCCGTCGCCAAATATACGTCATGAAAGCCACCAATCAGGTCGTGAGCGTATCCTTAAGCCTTTGGTTCGGTAACTTAAAGTTCGCTGTTAAAAATGCCAGTGTGAACGCTAAGAGGACCAGGACTATGTGTTTTTGGGTTTGTTTTTTGGTCCGGACCATACGAACCGAACTACAAGTGTGAACGCACCCTATCAGTAAGGATGCATTAAATTGATAGTAAAAGTGACCGGTTGGTAACACTATACAGCATAGCTTCCATTTTATTAACATCATTTAATGACATTCAGAAATGATAGCTCATGTTATATAAGCAATTAGTAATCTTATCTTGGATAATGTTAATTTGGTTCATGTTAATGGACCTGAGCAAACATGCAGAGTCATATTTATTAATATACTGTACAAATATATTGCTTATATTAAAATGTGCACACTAACAATTTTTTGGCTTGTCTACTTGCATTATCCAAGCAAAGGGTAAAATAGCTGATTTCTCTGCATTTAACCAAGTGTAACAGCCCATGTCACTGACATCATATCCACGTTACTTTCCTTTTCCCATCCTCCTTCCATAAACGCTGTGGAAACACCAGAGATGCTTAAATATGTAAATGTTATGCTAATCAGTTCTGTAGCTCAACACGACCAGTCTTATTGTTTGAATCTTGATTTGTCACGATTTTGTGTCTCAAAGACAGCACTTTCTGATAATGCCACGATAGCCGTTTAAAAGAAGACGGCTTTATTTGAAGTAACGGTAATACAGCTTTACAGTATACTCTAAAACTAAGGGCTTGGTTCACCCAAAAATGAAATTTCTGTCAATAATTATACACCCTCGTGTTGTTCCAAACCTGTAAGACCTTCGTTCATCTTTGGAACACCAAGATTTTTTTTTTTTTAATCTTTTTATTTTTTTAATCCCCCATAGAAAGCAATAAAATTACCACATTCAAGGTCCAGAAAAGTTATAAAGACTTAAAACCGTCGACGTGAGTGCATGTTATAGAACACTTTTGTGCGGCAAAACAAAAAAGACTTCATTCTACCATTTCTTCTCTTCCCTGTCATTCTCCTACGCAGTTGACGCAGTGAACGCAGTTCAGCACTTGCATGTTTATGTCCGATTCTTTATTGTAGAACGTTACTGTAACAAAGTTAAAGTTCAGGGAAGGAGGTGGCGGGAACCGGCAAACATGAAACGTAGCATTGATTGTAAAAAACACTATGAAAGAAGCGGAAGCGGCCTATGATGGCAGAATAAAAAAACGGCAACATAAAATGTTCTCTCGCCCCTTTACTGCCGTCATTCCTTCCTCCGGGACTCGAGGCCGGTGTGTCGTGCAGGTATCCGTCTCAGATTAGCGTTCCGTAAAGCTCTTGTCCACCACAGTAACATGAATGGAACTTTAATACATGAACTCATCCATGAACACGATTCCTGTCGGATTCCTTTCCATCAGCGACCTCTAGAGGTGAAACTTACATACTGAGCCTTCGAGCTTATAGTAAGCGTTGGACATTTTTAATGTTGCGAAAGATTTCGATTACAAATAATTGCAGCTCTTTTGAACTTTCCATTCAACAGTACTGAGAATTTTTCCACAAAATTGTGAAGCAGCGCAACTGTTTCAACATTGATGATAATCAATATTTCTTGGACTGGACTAATGATGAAAAATGAAAAAATGTATTTTTGATCAAATAAATACAGCCTCGGTGAGCATAAAAGACTTTCAGAAGCTGAAAACCTCAGACTTTTTCATCGTGGTGTAGTCAATCATTTTATTTATTTTTTTTTTTTCGAATTTCGTGAGCAATGTGCTGTACATGATCCAGGAATGGATTTCAAGCGGTTTGTTGACGTCTAGGATCAAACCAGTAACTGATAACAGCCCGAAGCTGTACACAGTACACCGCGCTACCCACGGAGACGGTAGCAGGAACGTCGGGAAGCTCAGGTTGGCTTCATCACTCATAGAAGCGGATTCTGAACGAGACAAGAGCTGAATTGGAGTCAGCATGGCAAATTTTTCTTGTCAGAGAACCACTGTTACATCCTCTGAACTGGCTTTCATGTCATCTTCTCTCAAGCTTTGTTCCCTCACTTACTCTCTTCCATTTGTCATTTGTGCAGCTTTTCGCTTCCACACTCGTTTGGAACTTTTTAAAAGTCAGGAAGCGGCTTTACCTTTTCCGAACCACACTGAGCTAGAGAGTGCTGAAAGTTGCCATTTGCTTTCCTTTTAGTTGTTGAAATGGTGTCTTTCAAGTCTCTCACAGCTGTAGCCATTAGTTTCTTTTATTCCTAAAAGTGAAAGTGGTTGCAGGCGCTGAGTAATGTAATGAAATTTGAGCTGGCTGTCGGCTCTTTGAGACATTTCATTTATTAAAAAAAAAAAAAAAAATCTTGTTTTTTTTTTTTGTTTTTTTTTTCCAGAAAAATGCCACTCGTGAAAAAGAAAAGAACGGCTTCCTCCACACTGCTGTTCAAAGATTTGATCTAAATCGGATCAACAAGGATGCATTAAATTGATGGAGCCACAGTAAAGATTTTTGCGTCGTTAAATTTCTATTCCAAATAAATGCTGTTATGTTGAAATCTCTATTCTTCAAAGAATCCTAAAAAAAAAGCATCACAATGTCAAATAAATATGAAGCAGCTCATCGGTTTCAACAATGTTTCTTGAGCATCAAATCATCATATCAGAATGATTTCTGAAGACTGGAGTAATGATGCTGAAAATTCAGCTTTGATCACTGGAATAAATTATATTTTAAAATGTATTCAGTTATTATGAATTGTAGTAATTTCACCGTATTACTGTTTTGATCAAATAAATACAGCCTTGGTGAGCAGAAGACTTTTCAAAAACCTTTTAAAAAATCTCAGAACGGTGTTCTGTCATGAAGTAACATTTGAAATATAACATTACAGCATTAGTGAGGAAGAAATGAACAGCTGCTTATTGTATTTTTGCTATTCTAAGCTCTGAGTGAAGGAACATTAAAAGGGACCTATTATGCCCCTTTCACTAGATGTAATACACGTCTCTGGTGTCTCCAGAATGTGTGTGAAGTTTCAGCTCAAAATCCTCCACAGATCATTTATTATATCTTGTCAAATTCGCCTCTATTTGGGTGTGAGCAAAAACACGCCGTTTTTGTGCGCGTCCCTTTAAATGCAAATGAGCTGCTGCTCCAGAAGAGGGCGGAGCTTTAACAGCTCCACAACAACAACAAAGCTGGAGAATCTCACGCAGACAAAATGAGGAAAGTGTTCAAACTGATGGAGAGACTCAGGAAGACGTTTCTGAACGGTTAGAGGATAAATTGATGGAGTTGCTGTGGAGTTGATCATGTGTCGTCACGTTCGTCTTTTTTCCTCGAATCGACCCTCGTTTGTGAAGCGTAAAATGACGGCGTCAACAACACTCGACTACAACAACGCTTCCTCTTCTCTGAAGCAGCCCAACATGGCCCCGCTCCCTTTGTTGTGTGATCTAGGGGCGGGGTTTATGTAAATTTTGGGGTTAGTGATGTCACAGGCTGGCGAGGAGATAAACTGGCTCATGCTGTCAAATGCATGTCTCCCGCTAAGTCCTCTCAAAACCTGAGAATCTCAGGAAGTCTACGCTGACAGAAGGTGTTTCTGCTTGGACATGTTGTTGTGAACTTCTGTGTAATTGCTCTTAAAAGCCTCCCCTGCAAGCGGTCACGAAACACTTGTGCGACGGCGTGGGACTGTTGTATTACACAGCTTGAGGCATGTCAGATTACACAGATTATCTTCAGGTATTCCTGGTAAAATCGAAGTACTTTTTTTTTTTTTTTGAAAACCCCCCTAGTCGTGATAGTTGACACCCTTGACTGTTTCTGCGAACATGCATCGCTTTTTCCTGAAAGTGTAAGGTGACACGTGCAATTCTTCCCTGCATCTCGGGCTGTAACTACAGTGTCTGGCTGCTGAGATAAAGCCGGTGAAAAACCGCCAATGCATGTACAGCTCACCTGTGAGGCGTGGGACACCTATCTTTATTCCACACTCACTTATATCGGTCACGATAGACCCTCATCACGACCCGCCGTGCAGCTCGGCACGCAAACGCTCCGCTTCAGCTTTCCGCATGTTCTAGTTTGTAATAATGTCTGTTCTGGCGCTGGGATTCTTCCGCTGCAGTATTCATGGGGCGCTTCGTCTCACGCAGCTGAAACGTTCAGATTCAGACCGTCAAAATGTGTGACTCATGTTGAAGCTGCTGTTTGAGAACCGTCTGATCAATACCTTTATGGCGAGTGGTTGACTCTCAAGCAGAAAGCATTGTTAAATGATGCAAGACTTTTTTTTTTTTAGTGACTTCCTGCTGATTTTATTAAATGTTTTAGCAGGGACTGTGCGAGGAGGCGGAGTCGAACCACAAATTAGTGAGAAACTGTACATTTTAATAATTTAAAATATTTAATTCCATTTTATATATATATATATGTGTGTGTATATATATACATACGTACATACACACACACACACACATATATATACATACATACACATACATATATACAGTACTGTGCAAAAGTTTTAGGCAGGTGTGAAAAAATGCTGTAAAGTAAGAATGCTTTCAAAAATAGAAATGTTAATAGTTTATATTTATCAATTAACAAAATGCAAAGTGAGTGAACAGAAGAAAAATCTATATCAAATCAATATTTGGTGTGACCACCCTTTGCCTTCAAAACAGCATCAATTCTTCTAGGTACACTTGCACACAGTTTTTGAAGGAACTCGGCAGGTAGGTTGGCCCAAACATCTTGGAGAACTAACCACAGTTCCTCTGTGGATTTAGGCAGCCTCAGTTGCTTCTCTCTCTTCATGTAATCCCAGACAGACTCGATGATGTTGAGATCAGGGCTCTGTGGGGGCCATACCATCACTTCCAGGACTCCTTGTTCTTCTTTACACTGAAGATAGTTCTTAATGACTTTCGCTGTATGTTTGGGGTCGTTGTCATGCTGCAGAATAAATTTGGGGCCAATCAGACGCCTCCCTGATGGTATTGCATGATGGATAAGTATCTGCCTGTACTTCTCAGCATTGAGGATACCATTAATTCTGACCAAATCCCCAACTCCATTTGCAGAAATGCAGCCCCAAACTTGCAAGGAACCTCCACCATGCTTCACTGTTGCCTGCAGACACTCATTCGTGTACCGCTCTCCAGCCCTTCGGCGAACAAACTGCCTTCTGCTACAGCCAAATATTTCAAATTTTGACTCATCAGTCCAGAGCACCTGCTGCCATTTTTCTGCACCCCAGTTCCTGTGTTTTCGTGCATAGTTGAGTCGCTTGGCCTTGTTTCCACGTCGGAGGTATGGCTTTTTGGCCGCAAGTCTTCCATGAAGGCCACTTCTGACCAGACTTCTCCGGACAGTAGATGGGTGTACCAGGGTCCCACTGTTTTCTGCCAATTGTGAGCTAATGGCACTGCTCGACATCTTCCGATTGCGAAGGGAAGTAAGCATGATGTGTCTTTCATCTGCTGCAGTAAGTTTCCTTGGCCGACCACTGCGTCTACGGTCCTCAACGTTGCCTGTTTCTTTGTGCTTCTTCAAAAGAGCTTGGACAGCACATCTGGAAACCCCTGTCTGCCTTGAAATTTCTGCCTGGGAGAGACCTTGCTGATGCAGTATAACTACCTTGTGTCTTGTTGCTGTGCTCAGTCTTGCCATGGTGTATGACTTTTGACAGTAAACTGTCTTCAGCAACCTCACCTTGTTAGCTGAGTTTGGCTGTTCCTCACCCAGTTTTATTCCTCCTACACAGCTGTTTCTGTTTCAGTTAATGATTGTGTTTCAACCTACATATTGAATTGATGATCATTAGCACCTGTTTGGTATAATTGTTTAATCATACACCTAACTATATGCCTACAAAATCCCTGACTTTGTGCAAGTGTACCTTGAAGAATTGATGCTGTTTTGAAGGTAAAGGGTGGTCACACCAAATATGGATTTGATTTAGATTTTTCTTCTGTTCACTCACTTTGCATTTTGTTAATTGATAAATATAATCTATTACCAAGTTTCTTTTTGAAAGCATTCTTACTTTACAGCATTTTTTCACACCTGCCTAAAACTTTTGCACAGTACTGTATATAATATATACATATCTATATATACATGCATGCATATATACATATATATATATGTATATGTATATATATATGTGTGTATATATATATATGTATGTATGTATGTATGTATATCTATCTGTGTATATATATATATATATATATATATATATATATATATATATATGTGTGTGTGTATATATGTGTATATATGTGTGTATATATACATGTATATATATATGTATATATGCGTATATATATGTATATATGCATGTGTATATATATAGATATGTATATATTATATATGTATGTATATATAATATATACACAATATTAGGAAGGTGGTCATAATGTTATGCCTGATTGGTGTGTATATATATATATATATTTCTATTTGAATGCATTTAAAATATATTTTATTCTTGTGATCAAAGCTGGATTTTCAGCATCATTGCTCCAGTTTTCAGCGTCACATGATCCTTCAGAAATCATTCTGCTTAAAAACATTAGTTTTTATTAATGTTGAAAACTTGGTGCTGCTCAATGGTTTTGTGGAAATTAATACTTTTTTTTTTTTTTTTTTAGGATTCATAAGAATGTTTATTTTATTGAACATTTTTAGTTGCTGAAAGGAAGAATTGAAGTTATACTGACGAATAAAAGTCAAAAATGTAATATTTTTTATTATTTGAATTTGTTTGCATGCATGTCTGCATGTGGCTAATTAATTCTCGTAATCTCGTTTCCAATTCGGAAAAAAATTTATTTGAGACATTTGCATCCCTAATCCTTGCTGAATAAAAGTGTTCATTTCTTTCAGGAAAGATAAAGAGAAGTAGTAATAATAATAATAATAATAATCCAAATTTTGAAGCTAAAAATATGAAATATTTTTTAAATAAATAAAATTAAACTTCTATATTAAAATGTATAATTTTAT
>CM074280.1:32216677-32299177 GCA_037194245.1 Opsariichthys bidens | reverse complement strand
TTTTCAAGGTAAATTTAGGTTTTATTCCAAAAATAAAGAAGACTCAAAGCACACCAGATGACACAAGGAGTCCATATAATCCATAAATGTATGCACCCATGAGACACCGCAAAGAGCTCGTTCACATTTTAGACAAGATACCGAACAGAACTTTTACCCGCTACACCTCACCGATCTATTCAGAATTACTAAACGCCGCAACAAACGTGAAAACCCAAAACATTAACCTGAATGTGTGTGGAAACAATGTACTGAAACGTGTCTGTGCATCGAGAGCGCTCGCATGGTTTATTTGAGCGTCAGTAATAACTGACCCAGGCGCGATCCCTGTACGTCACTGCAATCCTCATCAACTTTACTAGCGAGACGCTGGTTTGCTTTATCCAGCCGAGAGATGTAGTTTGCGTATCATCTGGCCTTACAGCGGTGGGATGTTTTGACGTTCGATGTCACAGAATAAGATCGAGCTCGTGTTTTAAAGAGAAACGCACACTGGAATGAATAATTCAGAGTCACTGTTCTCTCTGCTGTCTCTGGTGAAACAAGCCTGGATTTGACTGCGACTGTGGCCTGAGGTAAATTAACTTGGATACTGTGGAAATTTTTCCATGCGTTACCTAATTGAATTGAATATCAATATTTTTCAAGGCACTGTAACTTAGAACTTCCAGTATCATAACAACACCGGCAGTCCGTGTGGAATCTTTCTTAGTTGCAAGAGCGACATGTCGGGTGCAAATCCAGGAAAAGTGAATAATTTAGTGGGAAAAAAAAAACATTTGTATTAAGTATGCTTCGTTTTAATATGAAAAAATGAGGCAGTGCCTCAAATCAATTGTGCTCCCTTATAGTCTTCATCAAAACGAAAGGCGTTTTGTGGCGTTTAATCGATGTTTGTCAGCTTTGAGAATATCTTTATGCTTGTTTAACATTTATAGTTGTTCTCTTCAGACTTTAAACAGACTTTGACTGTGGTGTTTTCACGTCTGTTTTGGTTGCTGTTAAAATGTATTTCACTACAGATTGCAAAATACAAAAGTCATTTGTAACACATTTCGTTACATTACTCAAGTTTAGTAACTTAATCTAAATACTTTAGAATACTTTGGAATACTAATAAGTGTGAAACAAACACAAAAAAGGTCATTGTGAGTTTTTATCTCACAATTCTGACTTTTTCCCTCAGAATTGTGTGATATAAAGTTGCAATTGTGAGTTATAAAGTCAGAATTATGAGATATAAACTCACAATATTGAGAAAAGTCAGAATTATGAGATATAAACTCACAATATTGAGAAAAGTCAGAATTATGAGATATAAACTCACAATATTGAGAAAAGTCAGAATTATGAGATATAAACTCACAATATTGAGAAAAGTCAGAATTATGAGATAAAATCACAATATTGAGAAAAGTCAGAATTATGAGATATAAACTCACAATATTGAGAAAAGTCAGAATTATGAGATATAAACTCACAATATTGAGAAAAGTCAGAATTATGAGATATAAACTCACAATATTGAGAAAAGTCAGAATTATGAGATATAAACTCGCAATATTGAGAAAAGTCAGAATTATGAGAAATAAACTCACAATATTGAGAAAAGTCAGAATTATGAGATATAAACTCACAATATTGAGAAAAGTCAGAATTATGAGATATAAACTCACAATATTGAGAAAAGTCAGAATTATGAGATATAAACTCACAATATTGAGAAAAGTCAGAATTATGAGATATAAACTCACAATATTGAGAAAAGTCAAAAATATGAGATATAAACTCACAATATTGAGAAAAGTCAGAATTATGAGATATAAACTCACAATATTGAGAAAAGTCAGAATTATGAGAAATAAACTCACAATATTGAGAAAAGTCAGAATTATGAGATATAAACTCACAATATTGAGAAAAGTCAGAATTATGAGATATAAACTCACAATATTGAGAAAAGTCAGAATTATGAGATATAAACTCACAATATTGAGAAAAGTCAGAATTATGAGATATAAACTCACAATATTGAGAAAAGTCAGAATTATGAGATATAAACTCACAATATTGAGAAAAGTCAGAATTATGAGATATAAACTCACAATATTGAGAAAAGTCAGAATTATGAGATATAAACTCACAATATTGAGAAAAGTCAGAATTATGAGATATAAACTCACAATATTGAGAAAAATCAGAATTATGAGATATAAACTCACAATATTGAGAAAAGTCAGAATTATGAGATATAAACTCACAATATTGAGAAAAGTCAGAATTATGAGATATAAACTGACAATATTGAGAAAAGTCAGAATTATGAGATATAAACTCACAATATTGAGAAAAGTCAAAAATATGAGATATAAACTCACAATATTGAGAAAAGTCAAAATTATGAGATATAAACTCACAATATTGAGAAAAGTCAGAATTATGAGATATAAACTCACAATATTGAGAAAAGTCAAAATTATGAGATATAAACTCACAATATTGAGAAAAGTCAAAATTATGAGATATAAACTCACAATATTGAGAAAAGTCAGAATTATGAGATATAAACTCACAATATTGAGAAAAGTCAGAATTATGAGAAATAAACTCACAATTGTGAGGGAAAAAACAAATAGTGAGAAAAAGTCACAGTGACGAGTGAATTATAAAATGACTCCCAAAACATGAAAACAGTGGAAAACATGAAACTGAACTCGTCTTTTTCAGACGGTCAGAGTCAGAGAATCACCAATTGCTGTTTAAATGACATTAAAACTCAAAGTAATCACTTTGGTAATCTAAAACACTTCTCAGATGGAACTGTAATATTTAAAATGAAATACAGTGTCTCAAATTTTGTATTTTAAATACGTAACTATATTTCGTCTGTTCAATAAAATGTTACACTTGTGATGTAAATCTTCTACTCTCCTCTGACAAGCGGCGTCAAGTTTCTTGCTGTCAAAGCCCACCAACGGTAATATTTTGCTCCATCCTATTAGAACTGAAGAGAGAAAATTTAGAATGGTAAATAGCGCTTAAAAACGCTCCTTTTTTTTTTTTTAAATGAGCGTTCCCACCTATCAGTTCACCAACTCGCTGTTTGTTGCATGATTAAAAATACAGTATTTACACTGTCAGTCATCCAGAGGAATGCGCCGGCTCGACTCATGCGGGATGTTTATTCGGGTGACGGCGTCGTTCTTCATAGGCGCTGTAATTATTCCATCAGCTAGTGTCATGCATTAATCTCCTTGCTTACTCAGATTTGATTGCCTGTGCACCAATGAGGAAAATAAGCAGCAATTAAGCGTGTTGAGCAACAAATTAATTGGCATGCTTGTTTGACTGTCCTCTGGACTGAGTTGGCGGTTCTGCAGTGGCCGTGGTGAAGCCTGTGGTCACCACCATAAACGTGTTTACTTGCGTGAATATTAATCATGTTTGGAGTGGTAAGAATGTGTTGCCAGACAGACTCATTCATCATTTCATCCCTGTTACTCTGTGTTTTAAGCGACGTTTGTTTGGCATATAGACATTTTTCTATTATTTATGTGTAATTATTTATACTAGTTGGTAAGATTTTTGATTTGTTTTGAATAATCTCCGGGGCATGTATTTGAGGGGAAAAAAACCGCATAATATTGTTAGTTTAAAACATTTATTTCTATTTAAATATATTTTAAAATGTAATTTATATCCTGTGATCAAAGCTGAATTTTCAGCATCATTACTCCAGTCTTCAGAGTCACGTGACCCTTCAGAAATCGTTCTGATTTGATGCTCAAGAAACATTTGATTGTCAATGAATGTGTTTCACATGCACAGACTCATGATAGGATTATAATTTGGCAATATTGTGATTTAAACCAAGTAAACACAATACTCCGATCAAACGAACGCGAGTACGCTCAGTCGTAGCCGCCGTACTTCATTAAACTGGCATGCGCTGACTGTAAATAAACGGATGTGTACGCAAGCGAACTCTGACCTCATCAAATCTTGCTCCCTCGACCCAACGACGCTTGTGTGTACTTGTTTTGCTATACTTGTGGGGACCAAATGTCCTCACTTATACTATGAAATACTTTCTCAAGCCACTAGTGAGACACTGACTGGTCAAGCCAATAGAGGTTTTTATTTAAATCTAGTGATGGTCACATGATTCTGTGATGGTGGGTTAGGTGATAGAAATTTCATTGACCTGATATAAAATCAATGAAGTCTATGCAATGTCCTCCGTAAGATAGCAAAGCACATCTGTGTTTGGTGCGTCCGAAGATGAGTCGCGGTGGACTATAGTTTTGATCATAACCCTGAAAATTAGAGCACTGTTAAGAATGAAGGACTTTCAAGTTCTTCGCACAACCTTTCAAAGCTCACAATTTTGAATGTTATACAGTTTAAATGTTATTTCTTTTTCAAAGATTGTCCCCATTTACAAAACTAAAAGCTTGGCGATGTAGGAATTTGGTGAAAAACAAACACTTTTTTTAAAATTAGACATGAAATTATCACTATAACCAGTAGATGGCGGCAGAGGAGCGCTTACTGGCTCTGCCGTTTCCTCTCGTGGTTTTTTTTTTTTTTCCCACACATTTTAATTTTGAATTTATTCATTTATTATTATTATTTTTTTTAGAGATGATCAAACCCCTTTTATAACATTTAAAAACGTATTTTTATTTAATTTGATTTTTTTGTCACTTTTTGTAATGAAGTGTGAAGTATATATTTATAGGAAAGTTCGCAAATTCTCATGAAAAGCTGCTTTATATTTTTTATCCAGACCCTGATCAACTTTTTCAGGATTCAGAAAAACAGCGTTTATTTTTTGTAACATTTATAAATGTCACTCTTGATCACTTTAAAGCGTCTTCGATGACTAAAACTATTAATGTCTTTTAAAAAAACACAATCTCACTGACACTTAAAAGCAGTGTGTTCCGCATATTCACTGTAGACTTGATATTTAGATGTTTCACGGTTTGAGTTGATACCACGAAAATGCTATTTATTTATTTATTGAATGTCCAGTTATTTTTTTTTTTTTTTTTCAAATTTTAAAAAGAACTTGTTAATCACTTTTAAATGTTGCTTTGCATGCCGGACCGTTATGGCAAGCCGTTTTGACTTTTATTCATTCTCAGGATATGAACTTTCACTAGTAACAACGTTAATTCTTGATATCGACAATTACATTTCCACTAGTATAAACTATAATTGTTGATATCAAGAATTCATTTCTTACTAGTTGAAATTCCAGTTTCACATTTCAGGAATACAATTCTTACTAGTAAAAATGCAAATTTCTGATATCAACAATTACATTGTTACTAGTGCAAATGTCTATTCTTGATATCAACAATTGAATTGCTACTATAGTAAAAATGTTCATTTCTGATATCATGAATGTGATTGTTACTAGTAAGAAAGCCGTTTTAGATATCAGAAATTACATTGATATCAGGAATTCATTCATGATATCAGAAATGAACATTTTTACTATAGTAGCAATTCAGTTGTTGATATCAAGAATAGACATTTGCACTAGTAACAATGTAATTGTTGATATCAGGAATTTGCATTGTTACTAGTAAGAATTGTATTCCTGAAATCTGAAACTGGAATTTCAACTAGTAAGAAATGAATTCTTGATATCAACAATTGAATTTGAATGGCAGCCAATGGCCAGATTTCACTAGTGAAAATACAATTACAGAGATCAACAATGAACTTTGTTACTAGTGGAAAATCTAATTCCAGATATCAGGAATTAACATTTTAACCAGTGAAAATGTAATTGTTGATATCGCAAGTTCATATCCTGAAAATGAATAAACGTCAAAACGGCTTGCCATAGGACTAGGTGTTGTGCGCGATTTAAGCTGCACAAACAGAAAAATGCTTTGTCTGATACGACTTTGTGCCTTCATGTGTTTCAGCATCGACAAAGTCTCAAAGGTGGCGTCTCCGGTCCTGGTCATCCACGGCACGGAAGACGAGGTGATCGATTTCTCCCACGGCTTGGCCATCTACGAGCGATGCCCGCGCGCCGTGGAGCCTCTGTGGGTGGAGGGCGCCGGGCACAACGACATCGAGCTGTACGCCCAGTACCTCGAGAGACTCAAACAGTTCATCACGTTCGAGCTGGCTACCTCCTGAAGACGCGCGGCGAGGGTTCCTCTTCACCCGGGGCCGAGGACGCCGTCGGTACTTGCACTTGCCGAAGAAGAAAGCTGAAGAAAGCCCTGTTGATCTTTAGGAGCGGCGGCGTTTTCATCCGTTTTCATGATTTCAAACCACTTTCTATTCTTTTATACTTGATGAAGAAACACCGAAGTTTTGCACCGCATTCAGTACGTGGCGACTTTTTTTTTTTTAAATGCTCCTCAAGGGTTAATCAAGCCGACGCACTTTTATTGTGCACATATTTTCAGGTTGATATACATTTTTGTTTTCAATAATCTTTTTTTTGGGGGGGGGGGGGGATTTTGTCATAGCATTCCATTTTATTACGTTTCAACTGCAAGATAAACAAGTGAGTGACTTTTTACATGGCCAGTGCGTGTGTGTGTGTGTGTGTTTATACGCTCATGCGTTCGGTCTGACTCTTCGGTCAAAATACTTGTAGCTTGGGCTAATTAAATCGGGAAGACCTGTGAAAGTGTCTCGACCCGTAAGGAATGAAGACGTACTGTCCGTGACCGGGAATACGGCGGGATTGGGGGGGGGGGGGATTGTCTTTTCAGCGGGAAACATGGTGCTTTGTTGCGGCACAGCATTCAGGGCATTGTTTCTGCATAAACACGACATCGTTTTAACCGTGGGTTGTATAAAAAAAAAATGTGAAGCTTTCTCTGTTGCTTTCAGCATCGGCGTTACAATAAGCCTTATGTTCTCGGACGTTCTCGCTCCGACATTCCTGTCAGTGATTTCTCGGAAATGGGATTTCCAAGACTTTCTTCTGGGCTCCCGCTCGCTGCTACTCCAATGGGGGAAAATCACTGTGAAAACTGACCCTTCACGAGACCCAAGGTACAACACCTCCTTCTCCACCTTTTCCAGACGAATCACGGAACCCGGTCGAGTGAAGGACGGTGCGAATGTTTTCCACGCGAACGAAGGCCGCCGACTGCTGATCATCCGATTGTACGTGCGTTCTCTTGACGTGTTTTGCTGTGAGGTCGTGCGGTGGCGGTTCACGAGTGCTGGTGTTCAAAGATGAAGCTCTCCTCCGTGCTTGACCTCAGTGGACTCTTTTTAAGGAATGGCTGAAACTGATCACATCTGAGCCCGTCGTTGCTTTTGATACTGATGTTTTTACAATGTTTGTTTGGGTTGTTTTTTTTAGTAATTATTAATATTTACACCTTTTAATGCTGGTTTGTAAGATAACTGTACTGTACACACACTCTCTCTCTCTCTCTTTCTCTCTCTCTCTCTCTCTCTATATATATATATATATATATATGAATAGGTATCTAAAATCTGAAGTAAATGGTATTTAGCTTTGATTTTTAATGACACTGGAATCACAGTATGCAAATATAATGCAGAAAAAAAATCTAGTCGGTAAAGACACTATTGCTTGTAGGATTTTTTTTTTTTTTTTTTTTAATCTTCAAAGCCTTAAATGTGCTGCGAGACATTATTGTTCTTCGTTGGTTGTTGCTTCATTGCAACTCAGTGGATATTGTACTGATTATAAAGGAATAAAGGATGCATGGAAACCCGAACTAGCTCAATGTGTGAAGTCTTTTAATTGCTTTGTCTTTCAGGTTGAAAGGTTTTCCTGCAGACGGCTCTGTGTGCTTTCGGAGGTCACGTGTGTGCAGTTGTTCTGCTCGAGTCCTAACCGACTCCACACGGTACGCGTTTATTATGCGCTATCGTTTTCTTGATACTAGCTCGTCCAGTAATCATTCCATCTTTGAAGCTGCAAATATAAATGGGTGTAGGAGCTGTCCGTTACATTAGACCTCGAACGCCCCTTTCACGACATGTAATATCAGTCTCTGGTGTCTCCAGGGAACTTTCAGCTCCCAGATCATTTATTATATCTTGTAAAACTCTATTTGGGTTTGAAATAGTGTCCCTTTAAATGCAAATGAGCTGCTGCTCCAGAAGAGGGCGGAGCTTCAACAGCTCAACAACAACAAAGCTGGAGAATCTCACGCAGACAAAATGAGGAAAGTGTTCAAACTGATGGAGAGACTCAGGAAGACGTTTCTGAACGGTTAGAGGATAAATTGATGGAGTTGATCAACTCGTCACACATGTGTCGTCATGTCCGTCTTTTTTCCTTGAATCGACCCTCGTTTGTGAAGCGTAAAATGACGGCGTCGACAACACTCGACTACAACAACTCTTCCTCTTCTCTGAAGCAGCCCAACATGGCCCCGCCCCCTTTGTTGTGTGATCTAGGGGGCGGAGTTTATGTAAATTTTGCGGTTAGTGATGTCACTAATCCAGGAAGAAGCTCGAAGCCGTTTGTTGTAGTTCTTAAACAGAAAATATCTCGTAACTTTGAAAATGTTGTTTCTGCTCAAACATCAACAATACACACTAACTAAAGTTAAAAAACTGAAATCATAATCAACCACCCCTTTAAGAACTTAAGTTATATAATTTTTAGAATGAAGTGAGTATTTTTATGCATTAAATAAAATTGTTTCAAATAACTGCTGTTCATTAAATAATCATGAAAAAGAAAATCGTTCCACAAAAAAATTCTGAAGCAGCCGTTTTCAACTGATAATAATCAGAAATGTTTCTTGAGCATCAAATCGTCATATCAGGATGATTTCTGAAGGGTCATGTGACTCTGAAGACTGGAGGAATGATGCTGAAAATTCAGCTTTGATCACTGGATATAAATTACATTTGCCGATATATTCAAGTAGAAAATGGTTATTTAAAATTGCAAAAATATTTCACAATATTACTTGGTTAAAAAAATAATCATACCCAAACCTTTGAACAGTAATTAATACAGATATAATAAGAAATAAATCCAGCCAGCTATGATTTCACGATCATATAATTTACAGAAAAAAAGCATTTCATCTGTAAACCAACTCATTTGTGCTGTGCATCAAAATCAAACCGTCCAGCAGCCGAACGAGTGGCGTGACGCAACACGTGCAGACGGTGCTATTGATCGGATCGGAACGGCACTGATGTAGTTTTGACAGGCCACACATCTTCGTTATGGACATTGTGACTTTGGATTCCAGCTAATTTGTTTCACACTCATGTATTGAATTTCATACCGATTGTCACTTTTTATTTTGACTTGCCAGATTAAAGTCTTCTTGCACCCATACAAGCCATGTGATTTTGACCATATTTGTGTTTTTACTCTATTATAGTCAACAGTGTGTGACACTGAACTTGTCCTCAATGCAGTTATAATGGGAGTAATATATATATAAAACATCATCTTCATCTAACAGTGAAGTGAATCAGCCGTGTCCAGACTTAAAGACTGTTGTTGTTGCATTAGTATGCACAGTGTGCACTTTTTCTAAGTACCTGTAGTTTTTATACTACATTTGCTGAAATTGTTGTATACGTGTATGTGATGCTGTAACCCGCAGTGCATTTAACCTTTTATTTTTAGTCATTTTTAATGCCTTTCGTGACTCATTACTTGTTTTAAACTAAATTGGTTTTAAGAGCCGTCATGTGACACGGTCTCACTGTTTTCAAGGCAGTATATACTGCACTCTACTGTTTACACCACAACAAGGTACTAAAAACGGTACTGTTTTTCACTTACAGGCGACAAAACAATCCTTGATCGGTGAAAATTGATACGCTGTATTCTGCTGCCAGGCCAGTAGGTGGCGACGTCACTGTTAAGGAAAGCTGCTAAAAGCGACTGAACACGTAGTACTCGTGTGAAGGATGCGTTTTTGAAAACTTTATTTCAAAAGTTTGCTTTTTCATGCACCCAAAACGCCATTTTTGTGTACATGAACGGCCGAAGCGTTTTCCGTTTTTAGCTGAAAATGGTGACGAGTGAGCGGCGCCGAAGAAAAAAGGCTGAATGGAGATCTTGAAAGGAATTCAAGGAAACTAAATAGAAAATCGTATGTACGATTTTGCAAATACAGAGAACGAAATGGTAAAAGGTGTGCACAATTTAGCAAATGAAATAGTAAATTGTCCACACGATTTAACAATTCGAGGGAATGAAATATTAAATCGTCCACAAAATGTAGCAAATCGAGGGAACGAAATAATAAATCGTCCATAAAATTTAACAAATCGAGGGAACAAAATAATAAATCGTCCATAAAATTTAACAAATCGAGGGAACGAAATAATAAATCGTCCATAAAATTTAAATCGAGGGAACGAAATAGTAAATCGTCCACAAAATTTAGCAAATTGCGGGAACGAAATAATAAATCGTCCACAAAATGTAGCAAATCGAGGGAACGAAATATTAAATCGTCCACAAAATGTAGCAAATCGAGGGAACGAAATAATAAATCGTCCATGAAATTTAACAAATCGAGGGAACGAAATAATAAATCGTCCATAAAATTTGACAAATCGAGGGAACGAAAGAGTAAATCGTCCATAAAATTTAGCAAATCGAGGGAACGAAATAGTAAATCGTCCACAAAATGTAGCAAATCGAGGGAACAAAATAGTAAATCGTCCACAAAATGTAGCAAATCGAGGGAACGAAATAGTAAATCGTCCACAAAATGTAGCAAATCAAAGGAACGAAATAGTAAATCGTCCACAAAATGTAGCAAATCGAGGGAACGAAATAGTAAATCGTCCACAAAATGTAGCAAATCAAAGGAACGAAATAGTAAATCGTCCACAAAATGTAGCAAATCGAGGGAACGAAATAGTAAATCGTCCACAAAATGTAGCAAATCGAGGGAACGAAATAGTAAATCGTCCACAAAATTTAGCAAATCGAGGGAACGAAATAGTAAATCGTCCACAAAATTTAGCAAATCGAGGGAACGAAATAATAAATCGTCCACAAAATTTAGCCAATCGAGGGAACGAAATAGTAAATCGTCCACAAAATGTAGCAAATTGAGGGAACGAAATAGTAAATCGTCCACAAAATTTAGCAAATCGAGGGAACGAAATAGTAAATCGTCCACAAAATTTAGAAAATCGACGGAACGAAATAGTAAATCGTCCATAAAATTTAGCAAATCGAGGGAACGAAATAATAAATCGTCCACAAAATGTAGCAAATCGAGGGAACGAAATAGTAAATCGTCCACAAAATGTAGCAAATCGAGGGAACGAAATAGTAAATCGTCCACAAAATTTAGCAAATCGAGGGAACGAAATAGTAAATCGTCCACAAAATTTAGCAAATCAAAGGAACGAAATAGTAAATCGTCCACAAAATGTAGCAAATCGAGGGAACGAAATAGTAAATCGTCCACAAAATTTAGCAAATCGAGGGAACGAAATAGTAAATCGTCCATAAAATTTAGCAAATCGAGGGAACGAAATAATAAATCGTCCACAAAATGTAGCAAATCGAGGGAACAAAATAGTAAATCGTCCACAAAATGTAGCAAATCGAGGGAACGAAATAGTAAATCGTCCACAAAATGTAGCAAATCAAAGGAACGAAATAGTAAATCGTCCACAAAATGTAGCAAATCGAGGGAACGAAATAGTAAATCGTCCACAAAATGTAGCAAATCAAAGGAACGAAATAGTAAATCGTCCACAAAATGTAGCAAATCGAGGGAACGAAATAGTAAATCGTCCACAAAATGTAGCAAATCGAGGGAACGAAATAGTAAATCGTCCACAAAATTTAGCAAATCGAGGGAACGAAATAGTAAATCGTCCACAAAATTTAGCAAATCGAGGGAACGAAATAGTAAATCGTCCACAAAATTTAGAAAATCGACGGAACGAAATAGTAAATCGTCCATAAAATTTAGCAAATCGAGGGAACGAAATAATAAATCGTCCACAAAATGTAGCAAATCGAGGGAACGAAATAGTAAATCGTCCACAAAATTTAGCAAATCGAGGGAACGAAATAGTAAATCGTCCACAAAATTTAGCAAATCAAAGGAACGAAATAGTAAATCGTCCACAAAATGTAGCAAATCGAGGGAACGAAATAGTAAATCGTCCACAAAATTTAGCAAATCGAGGGAACGAAATAGTAAATCGTCCATAAAATTTAGCAAATCGAGGGAACGAAATAATAAATCGTCCACAAAATGTAGCAAATCGAGGGAACGAAATAGTAAATCGTCCATAAAATTTAGCAAATCGCGGGAATGAAATAGTAAATCGTCCACAAAATTTAGCAAATCAACGGAACGAAATAGTAAATCGTCCACAAAATTTAGCAAATCGACGTAACGAAATAGTAAATCGTCCACAAAATTTAACAAATCGACGGAACGAAATAGTAAATCGTCCACAAAATTTAGCAAATCGACGGAACGAAATAGTAAATCGTCCACAAAATTTAACAAATCGAGGGAACGAAATAGTAAATCATCTACAAAATTTAGCAAATCGACGCAACGAAATAGTAAATTGTCCACAAAATTTAGTAAATCGACGTAACGAAATAATAAATCGTCCACAAAATTTAGCAAATCGAGGGAACGAAATAGTAAATCATCTACAAAATTTAGCAAATCGAGGGAACGAAATAGTAAATCATCTACAAAATTTAGCAAATCGAGGGAACGAAATAGTAAATCGTCCACAAAATTTAGCAAATCGAGGGAACGGAATAGTAAATCGTCCACAAAATTTAGCAAATCGAGGGAACGAAATAGTAAATCGTCCACAAAATTTAGCAAATCGAGGGAACGAAATAGTAAATCGTCCACAAAATTTAGCAAATCGAGGGAACGAAATAATAAATCGTCCACAAAATTTAGCAAATCGACGTAACGAAATAGTAAATTGTCCACAAAATTTAGCCAATCGACGGAACGAAATAGTAAATTGTCCACAAAATTTAGCCAATCGACGGAACGAAATAGTAAATTGTCCATAAAATTTAACAAATCGACGGAACGAAATAGTAAATCATCTACAAAATTTACCAAATCGAGGGAACGAAATAGTAAATCATCTACAAAATTTAGCAAATCGACGGCACGAAATAGTAAATCATCTACAAAATTTAGCAAATCGACGGAACGAAATAGTAAATTGTCCACAAAATTTAGCCAATCGACGGAACGAAATAGTAAATCATCTACAAAATTTAGCAAATCGATGGAACGAAATAGTAAATTGTCCACAAAATTTAGCAAATCGACGGAACGAAATAGTAAATCATCTACAAAATTTACCAAATCGAGGGAACGAAATAGTAAATCATCTACAAAATTTAGCAAATCGACGGAACGAAATAGTAAATCATCTACAAAATTTAGCAAATCGACGGAACGAAATAGTAAATCATCTATAAAATTTAGCAAATCGACGGAACGAAATAGTAAATCATCTACAAAATTTAGCAAATCGAGGGAACGAAATAGTAAATCATCTACAAAATTTAGCAAATCGAGGGAACGAAATAGTAAATCATCTACAAAATTTAGCAAATCGAGGGAACGAAATAGTAAATCATCTACAAAATTTAGCAAATCGAGGGAACGAAATAGTAAATCATCTACAAAATTTAGCAAATCGAGGGAACGAAATAGTAAATCATCTACAAAATTTAGCAAATCGACGGAACGAAATAGTAAATCATCTACAAAATTTAGCAAATCGAGGGAACGAAATAGTAAATCATCTACAAAATTTAGCAAATCGACGGAACGAAATAGTAAATCATCTACAAAATTTAGCAAATCGACGGAACGAAATAGTAAATTGTCCACAAAATTTAGCAAATCGACGGAACGAAATAGTAAATCATCTACAAAATTTAGCAAATCGAGGGAACGAAATAGTAAATCATCTACAAAATTTAGCAAATCGAGGGAACGAAATAGTAAATCATCTACAAAATTTAGCAAATCGACGGAACGAAATAGTAAATCATCTACAAAATTTAGCAAATCGAGGGAACGAAATAGTAAATTGTCCACAAAATTTAGCAAATCGACGGAACGAAATAGTAAATCATCTACAAAATTTAGCAAATCGAGGGAACGAAATAGTAAATCATCTACAAAATTTAGCAAATCGAGGGAACGAAATAGTAAATCATCTACAAAATTTAGCAAATCGACGGAACGAAATAGTAAATTGTCCACAAAATTTAGCAAATCGACGGAACGAAATAGTAAATCATCTACAAAATTTAGCAAATCGACGGAACGAAATAGTAAATCATCTACAAAATTTAGCAAATCGACGGAACGAAATAGTAAATCATCTACAAAATTTACCAAATCGAGGGAACGAAATAGTAAATCATCTACAAAATTTAGCAAATCGAGGGAACGAAATAGTAAATCATCTACAAAATTTAGCAAATCGACGGAACGAAATAGTAAATCATCTACAAAATTTAGCAAATCGACGCAACGAAATAGTAAATTGTCCACAAAATTTAGCAAATCGACGTAACGAAATAGTAAATCGTCCACAAAATTTAGCAAATCGAGGGAACGAAATAGTAAATCGTCCACAAAATTTAGCAAATCGAGGGAACGAAATAATAAATCGTCCACAAAATTTAGCAAATCGACGTAACGAAATAGTAAATTGTCCACAAAATTTAGCCAATCGACGGAACGAAATAGTAAATTGTCCATAAAATTTAACAAATCGAGGGAACGAAATAGTAAATCATCTACAAAATTTACCAAATCGAGGGAACGAAATAGTAAATCATCTACAAAATTTAGCAAATCGAAGGAACGAAATAGTAAATCATCTACAAAATTTACCAAATCGAGGGAACGAAATAGTAAATCATCTACAAAATTTAGCAAATCGACGGCACGAAATAGTAAATAGTCCACAAAATTTAGCAAATCGACGGAACGAAATAGTAAATCATCTACAAAATTTACCAAATCGAGGGAACGAAATAGTAAATCATCTACAAAATTTAGCAAATCGACGGCACGAAATAGTAAATCATCTACAAAATTTAGCAAATCGATGGAACGAAATAGTAAATTGTCCACAAAATTTAGCAAATCGACGGAACGAAATAGTAAATCATCTACAAAATTTACCAAATCGAGGGAACGAAATAGTAAATCATCTACAAAATTTAGCAAATCGACGGAACGAAATAGTAAATCATCTACAAAATTTAGCAAATCGACGGAACGAAATAGTAAATCATCTATAAAATTTAGCAAATCGACGGAACGAAATAGTAAATCATCTACAAAATTTAGCAAATCGAGGGAACGAAATAGTAAATCATCTACAAAATTTAGCAAATCGAGGGAACGAAATAGTAAATCATCAACAAAATTTAGCAAATCGAGGGAACGAAATAGTAAATCATCTACAAAATTTAGCCAATCGACGGAACGAAATAGTAAATTGTCCACAAAATTTAGCAAATCGAGGGAACGAAATAGTAAATCATCTACAAAATTTAGCAAATCGACGGAACGAAATAGTAAATCATCTACAAAATTTAGCAAATCGACGGAACGAAATAGTAAATCATCTACAAAATTTAGCAAATCGAGGGAACGAAATAGTAAATCATCTACAAAATTTAGCAAATCGAGGGAACGAAATAGTAAATCATCTACAAAATTTAGCCAATCGACGGAACGAAATAGTAAATTGTCCACAAAATTTAGCAAATCGAGGGAACGAAATAGTAAATCATCAACAAAATTTAGCAAATCGAGGGAACGAAATAGTAAATCATCTACAAAATTTAGCAAATCGACGGAACGAAATAGTAAATCATCTACAAAATTTAGCAAATCGAGGGAACGAAATAGTAAATCATCTACAAAATTTAGCCAATCGACGGAACGAAATAGTAAATTGTCCACAAAATTTAGCAAATCGACGGAACGAAATAGTAAATCATCTACAAAATTTAGCAAATCGACGGAACGAAATAGTAAATCATCTACAAAATTTAGCAAATCGAGGGAACAAAATAGTAAATTGTCCACAAAATTTAGCAAATCGAGGGAACGAAATAGTAAATCATCTACAAAATTTAGCAAATCGAGGGAACGAAATAGTAAATCATCTGCAAAATTTAGCAAATCGACGGAACGAAATAGTAAATCATCTACAAAATTTAGCAAATCGACGGAACGAAATAGTAAATCATCTACAAAATTTAGCAAATCGACGCAACGAAATAGTAAATTGTCCACAAAATTTAGCAAATCGACGTAACGAAATAGTAAATCGTCCACAAAATTTAGCAAATCGAGGGAACGAAATAGTAAATTGTCCACAAAATTTAGCAAATCGACGGAACGAAATAGTAAATCATCTACAAAATTTACCAAATCGACGTAACGAAATAGTAAATCATCTACAAAATTTAGCAAATCGACGGAACGAAATAGTAAATCATCTACAAAATTTAGCAAATCGACGGAACGAAATAGTAAATCATCTACAGAATTTACCAAATCGAGGGAACGAAATAGTAAATCATCTGCAAAATTTAGCAAATCGACGGAACGAAATAGTAAATCATCTACAAAATTTAGCAAATCGACGGAACGAAATAGTAAATCATCTACAAAATTTAGCAAATCGACGCAACGAAATAGTAAATTGTCCACAAAATTTAGCAAATCGACGTAACGAAATAGTAAATCGTCCACAAAATTTAGCAAATCGAGGGAACGAAATAGTAAATTGTCCACAAAATTTAGCAAATCGACGGAACGAAATAGTAAATCATCTACAAAATTTACCAAATCGAGGGAACGAAATAGTAAATTGTCCACAAAATTTAGCAAATCGAGGGAACGAAATAGTAAATCATCTACAAAATTTACCAAATCGACGTAACGAAATAGTAAATCATCTACAAAATTTAGCAAATCGACGGAACGAAATAGTAAATCATCTACAAAATTTAGCAAATCGACGGAACGAAATAGTAAATCATCTACAGAATTTACCAAATCGAGGGAACGAAATAGTAAATCATCCACAAAATTTAGCAAATCGACGGAACGAAATAGTAAATCGTCCACAAAATTTAGCAAATCGACGGAACGAAATAGTAAATCATCTACAGAATTTACCAAATCGACGGAACGAAAAAATAAATCATCTACAAAATTTAGCAAATCGACGGAACGAAATAGTAAATCATCTACAAAATTTAGCAAATCGAGGGAACGAAATAGTAAATCATCTACAAAATTTAGCAAATCGAGGGAACGAAATAGTAAATCATCTACAAAATTTAGCAAATCGACGGAACGAAATAGTAAATCATCTACAAAATTTAGCAAATCGAGGGAACGAAATAGTAAATCATCTACAAAATTTAGCAAATCGACGGAACGAAATAGTAAATCATCTACAAAATTTAGCAAATCGACGGAACGAAATAGTAAATCATCAACAAAATTTAGCAAATCGAGGGAACGAAATAGTAAATCATCTACAAAATTTAGCAAATCGAGGGAACGAAATAGTAAATCATCTACAAAATTTACCAAATCGAGGGAACGAAATAGTAAATCATCTACAAAATTTAGCAAATCGACGGAACGAAATAGTAAATCATCTACAAAATTTAGCAAATCGAGGGAACGAAATAGTAAATCATCTACAAAATTTAGCAAATCGAGGGAACGAAATAGTAAATCATCTACAAAATTTAGCAAATCGACGGAACGAAATAGTAAATCATCTACAAAATTTAGCAAATCGAGGGAACGAAATAGTAAATCATCTACAAAATTTAGCAAATCGACGGAACGAAATAGTAAATTGTCCACAAAATTTAGCAAATCGAGGGAACGAAATAGTAAATCATCTACAAAATTTACCAAATCGACGTAACGAAATAGTAAATCATCTACAAAATTTAGCAAATCGACGGAACGAAATAGTAAATCATCTACAAAATTTAGCAAATCGACGGAACGAAATAGTAAATCATCTACAAAATTTAGCAAATCGAGGGAACGAAATAGTAAATCATCTACAAAATTTACCAAATCGACGTAACGAAATAGTAAATCATCTACAAAATTTAGCAAATCGACGGAACGAAATAGTAAATCATCTACAAAATTTACCAAATCGACGTAACGAAATAGTAAATCATCTACAAAATTTAGCAAATCGACGGAACGAAATAGTAAATCATCTACAAAATTTAGCAAATCGAGGGAACGAAATAGTAAATCATCTACAAAATTTAGCAAATCGAGGGAACGAAATAGTAAATCATCTACAAAATTTAGCAAATCGACGGAACGAAATAGTAAATCATCTACAAAATTTAGCAAATCGAGGGAACGAAATAGTAAATCATCTACAAAATTTAGCAAATCGAGGGAACGAAATAGTAAATCATCTACAAAATTTAGCAAATCGACGGAACGAAATAGTAAATCATCTACAAAATTTAGCAAATCGAGGGAACGAAATAGTAAATCATCTACAAAATTTAGCAAATCGACGGAACGAAATAGTAAATCATCTACAAAATTTAGCAAATCGACGGAACGAAATAGTAAATCATCAACAAAATTTAGCAAATCGAGGGAACGAAATAGTAAATCATCTACAAAATTTAGCAAATCGACGGAACGAAATAGTAAATCATCTACAAAATTTAGCAAATCGAGGGAACGAAATAGTAAATCATCTACAAAATTTAGCAAATCGACGGAACGAAATAGTAAATCATCTACAAAATTTAGCAAATCGAGGGAACGAAATAGTAAATCATCTACAAAATTTAGCAAATCGAGGGAACGAAATAGTAAATCATCTACAAAATTTAGCAAATCGACGGAACGAAATAGTAAATCATCTACAAAATTTAGCAAATCGAGGGAACGAAATAGTAAATCATCTACAAAATTTAGCAAATCGACGGAACGAAATAGTAAATCATCTACAAAATTTAGCAAATCGACGGAACGAAATAGTAAATCATCAACAAAATTTAGCAAATCGAGGGAACGAAATAGTAAATCATCTACAAAATTTAGCAAATCGAGGGAACGAAATAGTAAATCATCTACAAAATTTACCAAATCGAGGGAACGAAATAGTAAATTGTCCACAAAATTTAGCAAATCGAGGGAACGAAATAGTAAATTGTCCACAAAATTTAGCAAATCGAGGGAACGAAATAGTAAATCATCTACAAAATTTACCAAATCGACGTAACGAAATAGTAAATCATCTACAAAATTTAGCAAATCGACGGAACGAAATAGTAAATCATCTACAAAATTTAGCAAATCGACGGAACGAAATAGTAAATTGTCCACAAAATTTAGCAAATCGACGGAACGAAATAGTAAATCATCTACAAAATTTAGCAAATCGACGGAACGAAATAGTAAATCATCTACAAAATTTAGCAAATCGACGGAACGAAATAGTAAATCATCTACAAAATTTACCAAATCGACGTAACGAAATAGTAAATCATCTACAAAATTTAGCAAATCGACGGAACGAAATAGTAAATCATCTACAAAATTTACCAAATCGACGTAACGAAATAGTAAATCATCTACAAAATTTAGCAAATCGACGGAACGAAATAGTAAATCATCTACAAAATTTAGCAAATCGACGGAACGAAATAGTAAATCATCAACAAAATTTAGCAAATCGAGGGAACGAAATAGTAAATCATCTACAAAATTTAGCAAATCGAGGGAACGAAATAGTAAATCATCTACAAAATTTAGCAAATCGAGGGAACGAAATAGTAAATCATCTACAAAATTTAGCAAATCGAGGGAACGAAATAGTAAATCATCTACAAAATTTAGCAAATCGACGGAACGAAATAATAAATCATCTACAAAATTTAGCAAATCGAGGGAACGAAATAGTAAATCATCTACAAAATTTAGCAAATCGAGGGAACGAAATAGTAAATCATCTACAAAATTTAGCAAATCGAGGGAACGAAATAGTAAATCATCTACAAAATTTAGCAAATCGACGGAACGAAATAGTAAATCATCTACAAAATTTAGCAAATCGAGGGAACGAAATAGTAAATCATCTACAAAATTTAGAAAATCGAGGGAACGAAATAGTAAATCATCTACAAAATTTAGCAAATTGACGGAACGAAATAGTAAATTGTCCACAAAATTTAGCAAATCGACGGAACGAAATAGTAAATTGTCCACAAAATTTACCAAATCGAGGGAACGAAATAGTAAATCATCTACAAAATTTAGCAAATCGAGGGAACGAAATAGTAAATTGTCCACAAAATTTACCAAATCGAGGGAACGAAATAGTAAATCATCTACAAAATTTAGCAAATCGAGGGAACGAAATAGTAAATTGTCCACAAAATTTAGCAAATCGAGGGAACGAAATAGTAAATCATCTACAAAATTTACCAAATCGACGTAACGAAATAGTAAATCATCTACAAAATTTAGCAAATCGACGGAACGAAATAGTAAATCATCTACAAAATTTAGCAAATCGACGGAACGAAATAGTAAATCATCTACAAAATTTAGCAAATCGAGGGAACGAAATAGTAAATCATCTACAAAATTTACCAAATCGACGTAACGAAATAGTAAATCATCTACAAAATTTAGCAAATCGACGGAACGAAATAGTAAATCATCTACAAAATTTAGCAAATCGAGGGAACGAAATAGTAAATCATCCACAAAATTTAGCAAATCGAGGGAACGAAATAGTAAATCATCTACAAAATTTAGCAAATCGAGGGAACGAAATAGTAAATCATCTACAAAATTTAGCAAATCGACGGAACGAAATAGTAAATCATCTACAAAATTTAGCAAATCGAGGGAACGAAATAGTAAATCATCTACAAAATTTAGCAAATCGACGGAACGAAATAATAAATCATCTACAAAATTTAGCAAATTGAGGGAACGAAATAGTAAATCATCTACAAAATTTAGCAAATCGAGGGAACGAAATAGTAAATCATCTACAAAATTTAGCAAATCGAGGGAACGAAATAGTAAATCATCTACAAAATTTAGCAAATCGAGGGAACGAAATAGTAAATCATCTACAAAATTTAGCAAATCGAGGGAACGAAATAGTAAATCATCTACAAAATTTAGCAAATCTACGGAACGAAATAGTAAATCATCTACAAAATTTAGCAAATCGAGGGAACGAAATAGTAAATCATCTACAAAATTTAGCAAATCGACGGAACGAAATAGTAAATCATCTACAAAATTTAGCAAATCGAGGGAACGAAATAGTAAATCATCTACAAAATTTAGAAAATCGAGGGAACGAAATAGTAAATCATCTACAAAATTTAGAAAATCGAGGGAACGAAATAGTAAATCATCTACAAAATTTAGCAAATCGACGGAACGAAATAGTAAATCATCTACAAAATTTAGCAAATCGACGGAACGAAATAGTAAATTGTCCACAAAATTTAGCAAATCGACGGAACGAAATAGTAAATTGTCCACAAAATTTACCAAATCGAGGGAACGAAATAGTAAATCATCTACAAAATTTAGCAAATCGAGGGAACGAAATAGTAAATTGTCCACAAAATTTACCAAATCGAGGGAACGAAATAGTAAATCATCTACAAAATTTAGCAAATCGACGGAACGAAATAGTAAATTGTCCACAAAATTTAGCAAATCGACGGAACGAAATAGTAAATTGTCCACAAAATTTACCAAATCGAGGGAACGAAATAGTAAATCATCTACAAAATTTAGCAAATCGAGGGAACGAAATAGTAAATCATCTACAAAATTTAGCAAATCGACGGAACGAAATAGTAAATTGTCCACAAAATTTAGCAAATCGACGGAACGAAATAGTAAATTGTCCACAAAATTTACCAAATCGAGGGAACGAAATAGTAAATCATCTACAAAATTTAGCAAATCGAGGGAACGAAATAGTAAATCATCTACAAAATTTAGCCAATCGACGGAACGAAATAGTAAATTGTCCACAAAATTTAGCAAATCGACGTAACGAAATAATAAATCGTCCACAAAATGTAGCAATGAAGTCCGAGTAAGCGGCGCCAAAGAAAAAAGGCTGAATGGAGTTCTTGAAAAGTTGTTAAAGTTAAAATTTCTGCATAAGGAGAAATGTCTTAAATAATGATTCATGTTTATCAGGTTTTCAACTTCTCTCTAGTGATAAACCTTTTATGAGCGGGTTTTAATTCATGAAATTTAATAAAAAAAATAAAAAAAAGTGAATTAAAATTAAAATTGCGTCCATAAAATGGTTCCATGATGGGAACCTAAAACAGGTTCCGTATATGAAGTGCCTGACTGAAGCTTGTTTTTATAGTTTAATCTATAAATGATTGTCTCCCAGCTGGTTTTCTCTCTGCAGTTTCCTTTGTTCCCTCTCCCTCACTCCATAAAAGCCATTTTCATACAGAGGAAGGCTGTAAAGGAGAGTTCTGGAGGTGTCACCGCCGAACAGGTGGAGCTGGAGGCGACCGTTGAGCCTCGTCTGTTGGAGCGGGAACAGTTTACGTTGGCCAGGGACCAGAAGTCCTGCGAGGGTGAGGAATTGGCAGGATCCGTACGGATGGGGAGGTTTCACTGGGTCAGGGGTGTGGATACATACATGATGATCTGGTTTCTGTGGGCTTTAGGTGTGTATAGGTGTTTTAAGGTAAACATGAAACTGTATAATATGATGTATTTGAAACAGGGGGGAAATGTAGAGTGTAAGACCCGATTCATAAAATGAGAAGGTAAATATTGTCATTTTCAATTTTTACTACTTTAAGCTCTTCCTGAAGACTGAACACGTGACAAACAATGAAACTTTGGTGCAAAAACTGCAACGAAATGATACAAAGACACTCATACAGCAATGATATATATGCTTATATTAAGTATGTATACTTTGAGACAAGGGCAGTGGATGGGGGGGGGGGGGTAAAAGTTGAACTGATTTTAACGGCGTGTCATGCGCGAGACGTGAGTGATACACGTCCGTCACGCACGCGTTTACGTAGAAAAACAATGGAAATGTAGGGCATTGGAATGAAAATGCGCACTTAATTCTTTATTTCAAGTCTGAAATCAAATGAGAGTTTGTGTGTGAAACAGACCAATATTTAATGCTATTTGCTTTAATTTTCACTTGTATACTATGGAGCCCTGGACATGACATTGCCAGAAAAAAATAGTATATCGTCCACAAAATTTAGCAAATCGAAGGAACGAAATAGTAAATCGTCCACAAAATTTAACAAATCGAGGGAACGAAATAGTAAATCATCCATAAAATTTAGCAAATCGAGGGAACGAAATAGTAAATCGTCCACAAAATTTAACAAATCGAGGGAACGAAATAGTAAATCGTCCATAAAATTTAGCAAATCGAGGGAACGAAATAGTAAATCGTCCACAAAATTTAACAAATCGAGGGAACGAAATAGTAAATCGTCCACAAAATTTAACAAATCGAGGGAACGAAATAGTAAATCGTCCACAAAATTTAGCAAATCGACGGAACGAAATAGTAAATCGTCCACAAAATTTAACAAATCGACGGAACGAAATAGTAAATCGTCCACAAAATTTAACAAATCGGGGGAACGAAATAGTAAATCATCCATAAAATTTAGCAAATCGAAGGAACGAAATAGTAAATCGTCCACAAAATTTAACAAATCGAGGGAACGAAATAGTAAATCGTCCACAAAATTTAACAAATCGAGGGAACGAAATAGTAAATCGTCCACAAAATTTAACAAATCGAGGGAACGAAATAGTAAATCGTCCATAAAATTTAACAAATCGACGGAACGAAATAGTAAATCGTCCACAAAATTTAGCAAATCGACGGAACGAAATAGTAAATCGTCCACAAAATTTAACAAATCGAGGGAACGAAATAGTAAATCATCCATAAAATTTAGCAAATCGAAGGAACGAAATAGTAAATCGTCCACAAAATTTAACAAATCGAGGGAACGAAATAGTAAATCATCCATAAAATTTAACAAATCGAGGGAACGAAATAGTAAATCATCCATAAAATTTAGCAAATCGAAGGAACGAAATAGTAAATCGTCCACAAAATTTAACAAATCGAGGGAACGAAATAGTAAATCGTCCACAAAATTTAACAAATCGAGGGAACGAAATAGTAAATTGTCCACAAAATTTAACAAATCGAGGGAACGAAATAGTAAATCATCCATAAAATTTAGCAAATCGAAGGAACGAAATAGTAAATCGTCCACAAAATTTAACAAATCGAGGGAACGAAATAGTAAATCGTCCACAAAATTTAACAAATCGAGGGAACGAAATAGTAAATCGTCCACAAAATTTAACAAATCGAGGGAACGAAATAATAAATCGTCCACACGATTTAGCCTATTTTGTTTCTTGCATGTCATGTGAGGCGTCGTCGTGTACAGCAGCTCCCAAATACCATTAATGCTGCCAACCGGCTTCCACTGGCATGTTTGAACAATACAAATGAACAGTCTGACATAGAGCTACAAAAAATGAAGCGGAACATCTTGTAATTAGTAATGGGTGGTGCAGACCGAGGTCTGATCCTCTGTTATCCGCTGCCCCACATTCCCAGTAGGACTTCAGGAGTTCCCACACTTCTCTGGGCAGAAATCCACTCCAGATACCCAGACAAGAGGCATCTCAGTCCGCCCTGAGTAATCCGCACAGGAAGTTTACCTTTCCGGAGAGCATATGCAGGCCTTTCTTCCAGGCTTGGATACGTGACAGATTAATTGGGAATGGGAACCCGGTTCACGCTGCCTGCTCTGCATTGGCCAAACTCTTTATTAGGGAATTGAAACGTATTTAACCAGGACCGAGTGCAGACTTTCCAAATGAAACCCTCAATCATCAAGACAGAGATTGATTCGGTTTCATATGCCACACCGTCTTGAATTTTTCATTCCCTTTTTTTTGGTCACACTTTCAGGGTCCAATTCTCACAATTTATTATTATCTATAACTTAATAAATGCATTAATAAACTCCTAATTCCTGTTTATTAATGGTTAGTAAGGTAGTTTAGGTATGGGGAAGGATTAAGGGATGTAGAATATGGTCATGTAGAATTTATAACTACTAATAAACAGCCAATATCCTATCAATATGCATTTTAATAATGCAACTAGTTCATAGTGAGAAATGGACCCTAAACTGTTAGATTTTTCTCTGCCTGAGGTTATTTTTTCATTTTGTAATTATTTTGATGAGTTAGAATTTTTATAGATTATATAAAATGTACACAAAACATTATGATCAGTCACATATTAACTTCATAAGAAAGCCACATATTGAGATGGAGAGAAAACAATCCGTTCTCGTAAATCAACATATTGGGATGCAGGAGAAATGGGCCGGAAATCTGAGCGACTTTGACAAGGACCAGATAGTTATAGCAAGGCGACCGGGTCTCTGAAACGGCGAGACTTGTGGGTTGTTTCCGTTTAGCAGTGGTGAGAATTTACCAACTGTGTCCACTGAGGGACAATCCAAAACTCAAGGATCTTCCCTGCAGGAGGGCATGGTCCAAACCAATGAGTGTCTCTGATGACCCCTGTCCATCACCTACAGTGGGCACGTGAGCTTCAGAACTGGACCTTGAAGCATTTGAAGAAGTTCGCCTGGTCCATTGAATCCTGTTTTTGTGTGTGCCGTTTAATTGGGATCACTGTGAGTTCAAGGTGTCGCTCTGACCTCCAGATTCCCCTGATCTCAATCCACTTGAGCGTCTGTTGGATGTGTGGGACCAACAAGTTCGCAACCTACAGCTCTTGAAGGATCTGCTGCTAACGTCTTGGTGTCAGAGATTCAAGGAAACCTTCAGGAAACCTATAGATATATATATAAACCAATCAGGCATAACATTAGGAAGGTGGTCATAATGCCCTGACCCGTCGAGACATGGACTCCTCTAGACCCCAACGGTGTTCTGTGGGATCTGGACCGAGATGTTCGCAGCAGATCCTTGTGTGAGGTTGTGAGGTGGATCCTCCATGGATCGGACTTGTTTGTCCATCACATCCCACAGATGCTCGATTGGATTGAGATCTGGGGATTTTGGAGGGCGAGTCAACACCTCAAACTCTCCTCAAACCATTCCTGAACCATTGTTGCTTTGTGTCAGGAGCATTATCCTGCTGGAAGAGCCACAGCCACCAAGGAATACCGTTTCCATGAACGGTTGAACATGGTCTCCAACAACGCTTAGGTAGGAGGTTCGTGTCAGAGTAACGTCCACATGGACGGCAGGACCCGAGGTTTCCCAGCAGAACATTGTCCAAAGCATCACACTGCACCGGCTCTTCCCATGGTGTATCCTGGTGCCACGTGTAGCGTCAGACAAAAACGTGACTCATTAGACCAGGCCACCTTCTTCTGATGCTCACGTCCCACTGTCGGCGGTGGACAGAGGTCAGAATGGACACCCTGACTGGTCTCGTCTCTGCAGCTCCACACGAAACAAACGTTCCATCAGAACCAGCATTAACTTCTGGAGCAGTTTGAGCTCCAGGAGCTCGTCTGTTGGATCCGACCACACGGTCCAGCCATCAATGAGCCTCGGCCGCCCGTGACCCTGTCTCCGGTTCACCACCGTTCCTTCCTCGGAGCACTTTTGATAGTTTTGGAGATGTTCTAGAGATGCCCTTGTCAGAATCCTTACTCTTGCCCATTTTTCCTGCTTCTAACATCAACTCTGAGGACACAATGTTCACTTGCTGCCAAATATATCCCACCATGAAGACATAATCAGTGCTATTCACTTCACCTGTCAGTGCTCGTAATGTCATTCCTCCAAAGATAAAGCAACATTTGATTCCTTATGATATTGCTTCTTCAATCAATGATGTCTTTTTTTCTGCCCGTCTCTAAGAAAATGACATGCAGAGCACATCAGACGGCAGTCGGACCGGCCTCGGGAGCCAACAAACCTTTTTTCCAGTCGCTGGGAGGTTTGACTAAGTGAACTCAGATGTCCTTACGTTTGAATGCAAAGGAGGACAAGTCATTTACCTATCTCGGCAAGCCATGGCATGACAGCGTCAGCATCTCTGCCGGGATAATCTCTTTCCAGGAAAAACAGTGTGCATTCCAATTTTCATCACTCCATTTAATGAGCCCCGGGGTTGCATTTCTGTCTGTTTTTAAGTCCTTAGAGAGTGTTTGCTAATTCAAATAGGAATGCTGTTGTAGTGTCCTCAATTGTTTTGCAGAATACCGAATAATTATTCAGTGTGTGTGTGTGTGTGTGTGTGTGTGTGTGTGATTGTCCTACAGGCAATAACACTGGGATTTTAAAGTCTTATGATGTATGGGTGAAGTTTAAATCCACAGAGATTTATTTTAGATATCTGCACATATTAATGCATCATTCATGGAGATGATACCGTCAAGCCTCTGCGAAATTAAACGCAGCCATATCACAGGCCTCCTCAGTTTAGAAGAGCAAAAACCATTTCGGTTGTAAAATAATCACACTGCTTTACATTTTAACCTGCATGCTCTTCCTTGCTTTTATATCCTAGTCATTCCCGGTGTAGTATCCAGATCTTTACGACCTCTGATCAGATTTATGAAACGGCTTCCCTCCGACAATAAAGTCCATCTGTTATTTAAACCCGTTATTTATTATTCACCAATAAATGATTGCAAGTTTGTCCATTACACTTCTCAAAGCAGTTTTCATTTTACAAGAGAGTAAAAACAGCAAGAAACGAAGTGCATCGACGAACACCTGTTTATTTGGAGATTCCGTCTGAATTCTCAAGTCAAAATGAATCACAACCTTCACTTTAGGAAGTTTTATGTCTCTTGGAACAATGAGAATAGCGACCTCTATGGATTAAAGCGGATAACTGATCATATCCATGCAGTTGTGAGTCAATCTCGAGTCGTAATAATTCATAATCATCATTATTCTATAGCAGTGATGCTGTCCACACATGCAGACACAACATTTTTCTGATGCATGAAGGTATCTGCTAAATCACCTTGAATAGAATCACTTGTGCTTGTGTTTTGAATAAAATTCTACAATAGAATTGAAGTCTCTTAATAATAGAGTTCTGAATGGGACACAAACACACTTTCCTGTCTGTCACCAAGACAAATTCCTCGTGCGTGTGTGTGTGTGTGTGTGTGTGTTTGTGTTAACATACTTGGAATTAAAGGCAGTTCTGATTAATCATCTCATTTACAGTCGGAAGGGAGTTTAATGCATGTGAAGAGCTCAGCTGGAATACTGTACACGGAGTTCTTGAACCCCGACAGGGATCCTGAGAGCCAATGAGAATCAAGTGGGCGCGCCTTCGGGTTCACCTGACCAATCGTGGCGCAGTGGGCACGGCTTCGCACCGGCGTTGTAAACAGTGTAAAGCTGGAGACTGGAGGTGTGTATAAATATCAGTCGCTCGTGCTGTCTCGTGAACTCATGCCGCGCATCAGCTGCGTGTAAGTCCGCGCGCTGTCTCCGTGGAGCCGATCGGGAGTCTGCTCGCGCTACAGGTTGGTCTGCACTTCTGGACCTTTGTCTTGGTGGATTTCGAAAACTCACGAATGATTACTTTCAAGGGTAACGCGCGCTCGAGTGAGACTTTGATTCCTGCGGATTAAGCTCGTGCGTATTTTCGCATTCCGTGCCATGCGTTACGCGCTCGTGCCTTTCATCCGGTGGGTTAGTGTAGTGCCAACAAACCCGCGGGCAAGACCGGTCAGACGGTGTTTGTGGCGACATGTTCCACCGGTGCAAGTTCAGACATAAAGAAGCGCATTAACAGCTCGCGATCATGACGCGCATCAATCCACCTGAGCGTCCGCGCGCGCGCGCGCCATCCGCACCTAATCGATTTGACACTCTCATCCGATCCGAAACTTTTACACTGCAATTTGCATACTCATGGCATATATGTATATATGAGAATGTGCTTTAATATCGCACTGTATCATGTAGTGTGGCAGATGCGATACTGTACTTCACCCAGAGCGATGTTTTAATGCTGTGGTTGATGGTATAGTTCCAAATGCAATATGTAAAATGTGTATAGCGAGCACTTTTAACCATATACTTTAAATACAAGCATGCACCTTTACCTCTCCCATGACACCTGGAAAGTAGGACCTGTGAAGGACGACAGTTTCCAGCCATTTCATCATCATCATCATCATCATCATCATCATCATCAAGGTATGCAATGTTTAATTGCTCTCTATTGTGCATGTCAGCGCTCAGTGTTGTGTTGATGTGAATAAGCACCTGATGTCGGATTTCCAGCCGAATCCCCAAAAAAAAGCCTTCCATGTGATGCTTCAGTCTCAGAAGACATGCTGCAAAGAGTGTGAGAAAGGTCCTCGTTATGGCATTTCCACCGCCTCTCTGGCCACCGGACGAATGGGCACGGTACCAAAGCCACAAGTTCACGTGTGGAATCCGTTGCACGCTGCAGGGCGTTCGGACTCTTGGGTGTCCGAACAATGCGAGTTCTTTTCGTGCATCTGTGAAGTGACGGCCAGCAAGAGGGCAGTTGTTTGTTTTCGAACCCTATTCATCAGCCAGTAAATGGTGTGTGAAACTGTAAAGGGCAGATATTTCTGTCTGCATCTCGGCTGTGTGAGTTTATTTGGTTGATTGGAGTGGAAACTAGTACTGCTAAACCTTATGAAAGCTATCAGATTATTTCATGCCGTTTCTGCATTAGGACATTTTTACATCAGGACTTTTTTCATGTTTAAGTGCTATAATCCGGTGCATCTACCGACCCAGAAAACATGACAAAGAACTTTATTTTGGTAAGCCTTTCTCTGCGAGCGTGTGAAAAAAAAAATACGAGGCTCTCAGATTTGTGACGTAGGAAGATCTTATTATAATATCGCCGCCCCTTAATCTGCACGTTTCCAGCCACGTAAGTGACAGTAACAACTGGTCCTAAAAGTTTAGCTACAAGCCTGATCAAAAAGCGGACGGAAACAGGAACCATAAACTCCGGGCGTCTGAGCCACTAAGAACACAGTGGTGTAATGTTATTCATGAAGCGAACGAGATAAATTCATATGCTGTGCAGTAAAACATGGATTGGATGGAGTGATGTTTGTCTTTCTGAATGTGTTTCGTTAGCACCTAATGTACTGTTAAATGCGGTTACTATTGTTTCTTACTGTGTTCAGAGCCATGTCGTGATTTTCATTTTTAACCCGAAAACGCTCGCGGTCCGTATAAGTCATACACGCATCTTCGTTCTCATCGAGTCTCTCCAACAGTGTGTGGCTTTAGCCACGTTACACATTCAAAATCGAACGTTGGCAAACATCCACAAAATACACGCCATACCCATGTGATCGTCATAAACGGTTTGTAATGAGTGATATTTGCTGTGTGAGCTTCTACTGTACTGTTTATGCCTCAGTGTATTGTGAGCTTGGGGGCGGGGAGCACGAGCTCATTTGCATTTAAAGGTACACACACCCAATTAGCACATTTTTATCTCCCACCCAAAAATAGGCAGTTAAAACATGGTCTAATAAATGATTTGAGCTGAAACTTCACAGACACATTCATCTGGGAGTTCTATTACATCTTGTGAAAAGGGGCATAATTATGGAAGCCCGTTTCCACCACTGTAAAAAAGAGAAGATTCTTGTGACTTTTTATCTCACAATTCTGACTTTTTTTCACAGAATTGCGTGATATAAAGCGAGATGTAAAAAAAAATCGCAATTCTGACTTTATATCTCGCAACTCCGACTTTATAACTTGCAATTCTGACTTTATATCTCGCAACTCCGACTTTATAACTTGCAATTCCGAATTTATATCTCACAACTCCAACTTTATATCTCGCAATTCTGACTTTATATCTCGCAATTCCGACTTTATAACTTGCAATTCCGAATTTATATCTCACAACTCCAACTTTATATCTCGTAATTCTGACTTTATATCTCACAATTCTGACTTTATATCTCGCAATTCTGACTTTATATCTCGCAATTCCGACTTTATATCTCACAATTCTGACTTTATATCTCACAATTCTGACTTTATATCTCGCAATTCCGACTTTATATCATGCAATTCCGACTTTATATCATACAATTCCGACTTTATATCATGCAATTCCGACTTTATATCTCGCAATTCCGACTTTATGTCATGCAATTCCGACTTTATATCATGCAATTCCGACTTTATATCATGCATTTCCGACTTTATATCTCACAATTCCGACTTTATATCTCGCAATTCTGACTTTATATCTCACAATTCCGACTTTATATCTCGCAATTCCGACTTTATATCATGCAATTCCGACTTTATATCATGCAATTCCGACTTTATATCTCACAATTCTGACTTTATATCATGCAATTCTGACTTTATATCTCGCAATTCTGACTTTATATCTCGCAATTCCGACTTTATATCTCACAATTCTGACTTTATATCTCACAATTCTGACTTTATATCTCGCAATTCCGACTTTATATCATGCAATTCCGACTTTATATCATACAATTACGACTTTATATCATGCAATTCCGACTTTATATCTCGCAATTCCGACTTTATGTCATGCAATTCCGACTTTATATCATGCAATTCCGACTTTATATCATGCAATTCCGACTTTATATCATGCATTTCCGACTTTATATCTCACAATTCCGACTTTATATCTCGCAATTCTGACTTTATATCTCACAATTCCGACTTTATATCTCGCAATTCCGACTTTATATCATGCAATTCCGACTTTATATCTCGCAATTCTGACTTTATATCTCACAATTCCGACTTTATATCTCGCAATTCCGACTTTATATCTCGCAATTCCGACTTTATATCTCACAATTCTGACTTTATATCATGCAACTCTGACTTTATATCTCGCAATTCCGACTTTATATCTCGCAATTCTGACTTTATGTCATGCAATTCTGACTTTATATCTCGCAATTCTGACTTTATATCTCGCAATTCTGACTTTATATCATGCAATTCCGACTTTATATCTCACAATTTTGACTTTATTTCTCGTAATTCTGACTTTATATCTCACAATTCTGACTTTATATCACGCAACTATGACTTTATATCTCGCAATTCCGACTTTATATCTCGCAATTCTGACTTTATATCATGCAATTCTGACTTTATAACTCGCAACTCTGACTTTATATCACGCAACTATGACTTTATATCTCGCAATTCCGACTTTATATCTCGCAATTCTGACTTTATATCATGCAATTCTGACTTTATAACTCGCAACTCTGACTTTATATCATGCAATTCCGACTTTATATCTCACAATTCTGTTTTGTTTTTTTCAGTGTACACTCCAAAATAATGCAGGGTTGTTTCAACCCATGTTTGGGTCAAATAATTTGAAATGTTTAATTCAAACCCAACAGTTGGGTTTGAAACGACCCACGATTTTTCAGAGAGTAGATGGAGTCCACAATATCACCACAGAGACTTTTCGGTGTGATAGAATGTTCTACCCGTGCTTGAACTTGAAACAGTGGCATGCACTTTTGAACGCGGTCCAGGATTACAAGCTCTGCACAGTTGGATGTTTTATTGAGAGCTTTCAGCTAGTCATAACTTGTGAATTGTGGGCAGGGGTCTTGTGCAAGAGCCAGTTATTTTAGGCTGTTCATTAAACACCTATGAGATGCAATGGCTCGCTTCAGGCTGACCTACTTGAAGACAGGTGGAGGCGGACAGATGTCCTGTTGCGGCGTGTGAGCAGATATGCACGAGAGTTTAGGCCAGTGCAGCACCCTTTGCATCAGGTTGTGGAATTCGGTCAGTTTCGAGGTTCTATTTCGGTTAGTAGACGCCTATGTAGACGGCAAAACAACTTACTAGGTTTTAAAACAGCCGTCTGTATTCCCTGTTGCACATATCTCTTGTTTTCTCTCTTTCATCCTCTCTCGTGCCTCTGAGCGAAATCTAGGTCTGAGTTATAAAACCGCTTGTAACTACAATCCACGCCTGACCACAACAGATAAAATCCTTGAAATATCACTAAAGACTTATGAAAGAGTACATGTTGGAGCACCTTATTGACAATGACTCACATCTGCAGCTGGAAAAGTGTCATAAATGCTGTATCAAAAGCTTTAGCTCATGACTAATACATGAAGTCATTTTTAACTCTGATAACTATATGTTTAACCCACCTTGTAGTTCAGAAAGCAATACGTCTTAAAAATCAATATTCATGTTGCAATCTGTTTCCGCACAATGGCAGTTCAGAGTGAGCATGACTGCCAAGAAGTGTTATTAAATAGTATACGATTTTACATACTATTAGTATTTCTATTTAGATTGAATTCATATCAAATTTTTTTAATTATATTTCAATCCGTTGCCAAGCCCAAACCTCTAATTTTCACATTTTAGTTGAAGTTTTTCATGCAATATACTTTGTTTCAGCTTTATTTTTGTTAAAAGTTCAAAAGCTCAAAAAGAAGAATAAAATAAACCACCATAAAGAGCCTTTCACACGTTAAAGAGTACATAACACACGGTTTCTGCCATGCATCCGTCAGATCTTGATCAGATTTATAAAAGACCGACACAGCCGGACCGCTTCTGAAAACAGTCCTATAGGCGCGCCGTGGGCGGAGCTAAAGAGTCGCTGATCGTACATGCAACAAAAGAAACATTTTATGCCCGTTTATATTAGTGCGCTTTTGTTTTAAAATGAATGTTTTTGCTACGGTTACGCCTGTCATGGACATGGAGAGTGAATCTTTGCTGGCTTTGTCGTCATTTTTGATGTGTGTTTGCGCTCTAACAGGAAAAATGCCCATATAAGGAATTCTGCCCTCTATGACATCATACAGGGCCAAAAACTTTCAGAAACTTAAACGAACTCCAAAGGAGTGTTTTGGCACAGAAATACTCCGTCATACGTCCAACTTTGACCACGCTTGGCATAAGAATCCAACTCTTTAACAGCGTAAATAAGTCCGAATGCATGAAATGGCATTAGAAGTCCCCTTTACACATGCGTCCTTGTGTTAGGAAACATCCAGACGCAACAGAACAGAATAGAATGCGGGAGTCTAACTATTTTTAACGTGGCGTCTTAAAAATGCGGCACACATGGTGCGAGACGTGTCCTAAATCAAAATATAGCACTGTGGAGCGCAATTCCGACTATATATCTCGCAATTCTGACTTAATATCTCCAATTCTGACTTTATAACTCGCAATTCTGACTTTATATCTCCAATTTTGACTTTATAACTCGCAATTCTGACTTAATATCTCCAATTCTGACTTTATAACTCGCAATTCTGACTTTATATCTCCAATTTTGACTTTATAACTCGCAATTCTGACTTTATATCTCCAATTTTGACTTTATAACTCGCAATTCTGACTTTATATCTCCAATTTTGACTTTATAACTCGCAATTCTGACTTTATATCTCCAATTTTGACTTTATATCTCCAATTTTGACTTTATAACTCGCAATTCTGACTTTATATCTCCAATTTTGACTTTATAACTTGCAATTCTGACTTTATATCTCCAATTCTGACTTTATATCTCACAATTCTGACTTTATATCTCCAATTCTGACTTTATATCTCCAATTTTGACTTTATAACTTGCAATTCTGACTTTATATCTCCAATTTTGACTTTATATCTCACAATTCTGACTTTATATCTCACAATTCTGACTTTATATCTCCAATTCTGACTTTATATCTCACAATTCTGACTTTATATCTCCAATTCTGACTTTATATCTCCAATTTTGACTTTATAACTTGCAATTCTGACTTTATATCTCCAATTTTGACTTTATATCTCCAATTCTGACTTTATATCTCCAATTCTGACTTTATATCTCCAATTTTGACTTTATAACTCGCAATTCTGACTTTATATCTCCAATTTTGACTTTATAACTCGCAATTCTGACTATATATCTCCAATTTTGACTTTATATCTCACAATTCTGACTTTATATCTCCAATTTTGACTTTATAACTCCCAATTCCGACTTTATATCTCCAATTTTGACTTTATATCTCACAATTCTGACTTTATATCTCCAATTTTGACTTTATATCTCGTAATTCTGACTTTATATCTCACAATTCTGACTTTATATCTCCAATTTTGACTTTATAACTCGTAATTCTGACTTTATATCTCACAATTCTGACTTTATATCTCCAATTTTGACTTTATAACTCGCAATTCTGACTTTATATCTCCAATTTTGACTTTATAACTCGCAATTCTGACTTTATATCTCCAATTCTGACTTTATATCTCCAATTTTGACTTTATAACTCCCAATTCCGACTTTATATCTCCAATTTTGACTATATATCTCCCAATTCCGACTTTATATCTCCAATTTTGACTTTATATCTCACAATTCTGACTTTATATCTCCAATTTTGACTTTATATCTCGTAATTCTGACTTTATATCTCACAATTCTGACTTTATATCTCCAATTTTGACTTTATAACTCGTAATTCTGACTTTATATCTCACAATTCTGACTTTATATCTCCAATTTTGACTTTATAACTCGCAATTCTGACTTTATATCTCCAATTTTGACTTTATATCTCGTAATTCTGACTTTATATCTCACAATTCTGACTTTATATCTCCAATTTTGACTTTATAACTCGTAATTCTGACTTTATATCTCACAATTCTGACTTTATATCTCCAATTTTGACTTTATAACTCGCAATTCTGACTTTATATCTCCAATTTTGACTTTATATCTCGTAATTCTGACTTTATATCTCACAATTCTGACTTTATATCTCCAATTTTGACTTTATAACTCGCAATTCTGACTTTATATCTCACAATTCTGACTTTATATCTCCAATTTTGACTTTATATCTCGTAATTCTGACTTTATATCTCACAATTTCATGAAATATATATAATATCACAATGTGCCAAGATTTCACTTGGAATCTAAGATTATCAGTGAAAAACCACTTATATTTCAGTCCATTCCTCACACAAACGTATTTTATATAGTCATATGTACTTTTGGAAGGATTCTTCCAAATGGGAAAAAATGACAACATACAGGCTTGGAACAGCAAAATGGGATCATTTTCAGCTGTTTTCTTATCGAAGCCCATTTGGTCAACTTGTATTGATGAAGATCCGCGCACAGACCGCCGGCGCCGGTCGTGTTTTGTATGTATGGCGCGTGCGTGTGATATTTCCAGTGCCGTCTGAGCTCCGGCTTCGGCCCGCTGCAGTCGGGGGGATTGCGACGTTCATCCACATAATGTCATGACACTTACCCCAGCTCATTTCCATGTAAATGAATAACTACACTGGAAGTGGAATATTGACATGAATATTGAAAACGGGGAGAAGATGGCAAGTGAATGTACTGATTTATATCTACAAGAGGCTCATCTCTATTTATCACAGAGCCGGAGTCAATTGAAACGGTTAAACGAATTAGATTTTCTTTTCACGCGCGTGAAATTTGATAGATGGGTTCATTTGGGTTTTGCGGTGTAAATGGAAGAGGTCTGTTAAGATTTGCTAATTGGTTAATTCTAGGTTCTGGTTGAAAGCCGTACCTGTGTGCCGTCGAGGGTTTATGGAGGATTGAGCGAGAAGTCTTGAGAGGCTGGGAGAGGTTGACAGTTGTTGCTTCATAAAACGACGTGTTGATCAAAAGCGAGTCGAGTTTTAACACTGTACTGAATTTGTCCTATTTTAAAGGTGCCTAATCAAGTTTTGGCACTCCTACAACAGGTTCGCATGCGTCCAATGTCTAATAACACTTCAATTTACTCGCATACATTATTTCTTAAAGAGTGCAATCTTAATTCAAAGATTTAGACTTGTTTGGTTGGATTAAAGCGAACTCTGGTGCGATCGCTCAGTCAGAGCGGTTCATATGTGAACGCTGGTGCGCACCAAACAAGCTAAAAAGACGGGTCTCGATCCGCTTCCGAACGAACTCTGGTGCGGTTCGGTTGATATATGAACGCGACACGGACCAAAGACGTGTAAACGAACCAAAAACAGGACGTGACGTCACGAGATGAGACGCTACGAGTCGCTGATTCGACGACGCGGGAAGATCGGAGTATCCGAAATGAGTCGAGGGCAAACGTGGAGCGACGAGGAGCTGAAGTTTCTGGAAATCCTGCTGCTGTTCTGAATGTTCTGAACATTTCATGAGCTCTTCGTGATTCTCAGCTGGTCAAAATAAAGCATGAAATGATGGTGTTTAATCCAGAACACAGCGTTGTTTTGAACGTTCGGTAAGCGAGATCCGTCGCCAAATATACGTCATAAAAGCCACCAATCAGGTCGTGAGCGTATCCCTGTGCCTTTGGTTCGGTAACTTTAGGTTCGCTGTTAAAAATGCCAGTGTGAACGCTAAGAGGACCAGGACTATGTGTTTTGGTAGTCAAGTAGTTTCTCTTAACCCATCCTTTCCACCTGCCTACTCTGCTCTGATTGGTCAGATGACTCCGCAGGTTCTGTGCGTCGGAAATAAATGCCTTGTTACAGCAAATATTAAAAATATATTAAATTCACAACAATTTTAACACATTTTATTTGGCCATTAATAATAATAATAATAAAAACTCTTACAGGTTAGAGTTGATTCACTTCCATGTAAGTTTCAGGACATTAATTCAAAACAAAATAGTGGATAGATTTTTTTTGCAACATGCAAAAACAGTGTCTGGTGATTTTGATATACTGCTGTATTTGTGAAACATGTCTCAAACTCTTTTAAAAGAATATGACTTGCATGTTGAAATGATGGTTTGACGAATATCAAGTCACTGATTATAATCAGAAGGCCGTGTTTTGTTTTTGTCATGTCGCCCAGGCGGATTTATAACATGACAGGAATTCCTCCATAACAAGGCAAATCAGGGATTTAAATAACCCGGCATATCTGCATCAGTCCCGAAGATGGATGGGTTCTTCAGTTGCCGTGTATAAACGATTTGATTTCGGCCATATGCGCATTACAAAAGCCTGCTGTGCCGCGCGCACGCATCTGCACGTTTACGAGATCGATGAAAATCACCTCGGTGAAATCTTTCACCTTGATCATGAACGTGCAGCACGAGGAAGCCGCACGTGAGCGTTCATCGCTTATGACCGAAAAGCGCTCGAATCCATCCCGAGCAGCCTCAAGGTTATGAATTGGCAGGTGTTTGCACTGACAGAGCCATATCTCTCGGACTCCGTATAATCTCCCGGTCGAACGAGGCCTGACACCTGTCAGAAGCTGGAGTAATTCATTGGCTGTCAGCAACGGCCTCGTTTTTAGTCAGATGTTACCGACGGACGAGGTAAACCGAAGGGAATACCAAAAGCTCTCTGGAAAATGAATAAAATTGCATTTGCTTCCGTTCGGCGGTGCATTCGTGCCACTTGATGAGTCTTGTAGTTATGTAAAACTACCCTCCAATTGGTAGTAAAGCAGGTAAAAAGGAATGCAACGTACTGTAGACTTTTCCTGCTGTCAGGAAAATGATGAACAAGTGCATACCTGGCAGGCGCAAACACCTGTTCCTGACCGCTAATGTGTGGGTTTCCACTCGGAAAGACGGCGAGATTGCGGCATAGACCTGTAATAAAGCAGACTCTAGTATCTGTGTTAACAGAAGTGTTGCATGCTTGCTTTCTCCAAGACTGGCCCGTAGCCCCTCGAGGGATCTTTGTTCCCCTGGATGGGGCGTTTTGGAGAAGGCCATCTTCATCTGCAGTTGGGGTCGGAGCTCCGCCATCTGCTGACAGACAGGAATGGAGCCGTACGTCCGAGGACACGCCGACCCTCCTCAACATGCGTGAGGGAGTCTGTTGTTTTGGCATCCTGGCAGTGTTTCTGGGGTTTTTTTCGCACAGTCGCGGGGTTGAATTAGAAATAACGATGACAGATAGATGGGAATGTGCAACAAAAAGATGATTTATGGCATGAGAGATGCCGCGCAAGCGTTTTCTCATGTGAATCGCTCGCGTTTGTTGGGAGGCTGATTATTGATTCTGAAGGGGGTTTATTTTAGGGGGGGAAGCGGATGATCTGTAATTCAGCTGTATCCTGATAAACAACAGCAGCAGGGGGGTTTGTTGATGAGCAACTGTAGTTGGAAAAAAAGATCTGGGAAAATGGAAATCAGAATTGATTGTTGAATTTTTAACGGAACTGAAACGGCTCCAGTGATGCCCGCAAAGTAATCCCAGACTTGTCTGTGTGGAGTTCAAATCATCCACTTTTGAATTCATATCTTCACACATGCGTTGAAAAACTAAGGGTGCTTTTATATTCATTTTTTTTTTGTCTATCCGTTAGGTTGCCTGAACGCGGATGAATACTATAAGGTGCAGGATTGTACGCCGATACTTAAGTAAGTCTTGATCCGGTTACATAACCCTATTCAAGTCGAGATGAAACGGAAAATCTTTCATATTGTGACATACGTCCAAGTGACGATCTAAAAAAGAAAAGAAAATGTAGGGCGGGTCTCGGCGCATCATGAGTGGATCGAGGCAGATCTGAACCGGATAGCAGGCAACCATTGAAACAAATCGACGTTAAATCAGTGTTAATGTTAACTGCATTGAATCAACATCACTTTTACACCTGCAATTAATGTTGAAATGTCATCCAAAAATCAATGTGAATCAATGTTACAATGTGATGTTGGGTCAACATCATGTTTTTTCTCCCCTTGAAGCCAAACAGCCTGAAATCAACTGATGAAAAAAGAAAGACAATAAATCTCACAGTAGAAGCTCTTATATGTTTCATCACTTTTATGGTGATAAGTGTTTCCTTTAGTTGGGCAGTTTGATTCTTAACTTTTTATGTGAGTTTGGGATCTTTGTAACAGTGTTTACCAAAACACAATTTCATCATAAAGTAGAATTTAATGTTGTTTCGATGGTTACTCGCTAATGCTATCAGGGGAGTGCGAGTTTGGAGTTGATTGTAAGAAAGTTTAAGGCCAGGTTTGACTGGACGAAAGTGTTTTCGAAGTGGACGAAATGACTGGAGAGTGATTGGAGAGTCTGGAAGATCCATCACCTTAAGAATCATTAAGAACATGCATTTAGAAAATAGGGTGTACTATCATTTCATATTGACGTTAAGTTTGTATAATATTGAAGAACATGAAGAAGCCAAGAACAAATGAATTGAAACTGCCCTGCGTTATTGTGTAGGCCATTGTGCAACAAAAATCACCCCATACCGCCACCTAGTTGAAGAACAGAGACTATAACGATAATTATCTAGTTGTGTCTTGAAACTCTGACGATGCAAGCTGATGGGTCTTTAACTCATCTGGTAGAGATGACATCATTATCTACACCGCACAGCTGACTGGTTGCTGTTGCATCAGCGGCCAATGAGCTTGCTGCTCAAACATTCAAATATTTGGCATTGTTAGCAGTCTGCAGTGTTCTTTCAGGACCCTCCTCCTCCCCAGCTCCACCTGTATAGATGTGCTATGGTGGCATTGTTAGCAGTCTGCAGCGTTCTTTCAGGACCCCCCCTCCTCCCAAGCTCCACCTGTATAGATGTGCTTTGGTGGCATTGTTAGCAGTCAGCAGCGTTCTTTCAGGACCCTCCTCCTCCCCAGCTCCACCTGTATAGATGTGCTATGGTGGCATTGTTAGCAGTCTGCAGCGTTCTTTCAGGCCCCTCCTCCTCCCCAGCTCCACCTGTATAGATGTGCTATAGTGGTATTGTTAGCAGTCTGCAGTGTTCTTTCAGGCTCCTCCTCCTCCCCAGCTCCACCTGTATAGATGTGCTATGGGGGTTAATTATTAAATAATTAAATTGCTCACAGCAATGTCTGTGAATGTATTGGCAGTAGCAATTCTCAGTACTTGATCTGAAGCGACAGCGTAGCAGATCTAATCCGCCCAAGACCAAATACAATGGCATGGTAATGGATATTACAATGTTAATCTCAATTATCATACCTATATCCCGACAATTGTCATGACAGGCCACACCAAATTATTATAATACATAATGGATTATGATTGGCTGTCAGTGTCATTCATCTGCTGGAAAAAAATCATTCTGAAAGTGATTCCGATGACATTGTTCCTCAATTTTCATAGAATTATGAGTTAAAATTCTAGGTATCCTTGGTGTGAAAAACGGGCCATTACTGGTAAAGTCGGTCTGATCAATGATGTGAAAATTATGAGAAACTTTGCCTTCGAGTTTTTGCTCCATTAGGAGTCCGCATGTGGTTCAAGTGGTTGTCAACACTTAAAGGGATAGTTCACCCAAAAGTGAAAATTGTCATCATTTTGAAGATATTCTGAAGAAAATGGTTCACTTCCACAGGACCCATCATCAGTTTGGTTACTGACATTCTTCAAAATATCTTCTTGTGTGTTCAGCAGACGTTTAAAACAACATGAAGGTGGGTAAATGATGACAGAGTTTTAATTTTTGGATGACCTATCCCTTTAAAGTGCACCAGTTTGCCTGAAAAGTTGGTCTGGAAGTCGCATTTATTAAAACACAATGCATTTCTCAATCGTTTCTTGCCTCTGCATAAATTGCCTTCGGAGAGCAGATTGCACTCTTCACATCTGTTGCATGCATCTGTTAAGTTTTGTTGGTAAATCCAAAGGGACAAATATTTCAATAACCCAGTGAAACCAGCATCTTCTCTTCTCACTGTTACCTAGCTACAGTAGTTAACGGCCGCCGCGGTCCATGATGCCAACGTACCGTACGGACCCAAAAAAAAATCCAGGTACATCGCACTGTCAGCCTCCGCTAACTGAAACCATCTTGTTTGCCTTATGTTTTCTTTGAGTTCCTTAAAAAGCACCTGCTGCGGAAGATGCATTACTTATGAGCACTCACTCGAAAACTCAAAGCTAAAGCCGCTTCCCCAGGGCAAATACAGCATCTGCTTGTTCCACTTAGCTAAAATATGCTTCATATTTATTTTGTGACCCCTAACCCTTCAGGGCATGTTTAAGGTCTCGTAATATATTGCTGCATGCCTGAGACCGAGAGCTAAATATAGTTAGCATTGCGTTTGCAGGGTGGCTTGCTGCTTGTGTAGCATTCTTTAACAAAAGAAGCCTACATATTATTCCGATACAGGCCTACATAAAATGCATGCTTCATAAGTACTGTAACGACTTTTGATAAGTTAAGCATGCAAGCTAATTGCCAACCTGTCATGATTAGAGAAAGGTGGCATGCTTGTGCTAAGATGCAGCACATTTTGCTCTACCTGTTAAGCAATCCAATCACTAATAGGAAGTGAATGCTTCGTTTCTGATCATAATAGCTTATGAGAGAATTTCCGCATAATAATCTGCGAATTTTAATAGTCCAGCATGTGCGTTACCTCTGGGATTCATGCAGTGCTGGGAGTTAATTGTTTCTCTGCGGCGACAACTCGTATATTTCCCATTAGCACGTGATCGATCGTGGGGACGCGTTTAGCATGCGTGTTTTCCCTTCAGATTTCCGGCGCTGTTGCGCTGACGCGAATGGGAAATAAGCTCCGTGTTCTTTTGGTGTATGTGTTTGTCCACTGCCGTGACACACCCATTCATCAAGTCCTTCAAACGCAATCGAGCTTGTATTGTGTGCAACTGAGTATATTCCTTACTAGAGGCCACGGACTGCCCTTGTTCCCCAGGGAAATTGTTACAGACAAGGTCAAAGGTGATTCATGTCTTGCTTCAGATCATGTTCTACTTACTGTCTGGCTAATATTGTTCAGGAGCACGGAACATTGGGCAAAGAAAGTGACGTGTGCATTTTTGTCACACAAGTGTAGCTTGTACAGCCTCTTCAGTAAGGTTGGCGACCGGCTGTCAATAATAATTTGTTATTATTTTTAAATGTAACCAAAGGGTTTTATTGATGTTTGGTTCTGTTAATGCCTGTATTGTTCTGAAGGAAGTGGACAGAAGACTGTATCACAGTTCTGTGGGAACGTTTCCTGCACTGACTCTAGAGCGCGTAACGTATTGGTTTTATCATTTTAACTATTTACGTTTATTCATTTAGCAGACGCTTTTCTCCAAAGCGACTTACAAGTGAGGCAATTAGGGGCACTTTAGTCGTGGTATCGAAGGTGGAGAGAGTGCTGTTTATTCACAATCCCCACCGGCGTGGGAATCGAACCAGCAACCTTCAGGTTACAAGCCCGACTCCCTCACCACTAGACCACGACTACCCCACAGCTTTATTTGTAAATTAATTGTGGCTCCGGCTATTAAGTGTGACTAGTGAAAGATTTTTATTTAGACCATGTAAAAATATCAGTATTTTCTTTGCAATTGACCGTTCGCAAAGCCCCGCCCCCTTTAGTTACTGTTACTATGTGACACTCTCACGCCACACATCATGTTCTCACGCGGTGAAAAATACATCCCGGAGCCAAGAGGACGTATGAAACAGTCTCATATTTAAAATATCGTAATTTTTTAAAGAAGTTTAAACGATAAATAGCTTCTAGTGACATAGTAGTTCATTTATAGCATCAAATAAACATGAATGAACATCAGAAGGAATGTTGTTTCAAGAGACGTGAGGACACACAATTTATCAAGTTCACCAACGTTGATCTACAAACTCCCCTGACCGCTTTGAGGGACAAAATGGCAGATTCGGGGTTATGATTGGTCAGATCGCCTGTCAATCAAACTGCCGGCAATTGAGCATTAAGGCTTGCAGTGTGAATGTAGCCTAAATTCCACCGTGTAAATAAAGGGAATGGGAGATGACACTCTGATTGGTTTATTGCACACCCATGACTCGTTAAGAGACGAGGTACAACAGCTTTGGACCATTTTTCCATCGTTAAACTATTTTAACTAGATGGTTAAAATGGGACCTTTTTATAACGTTTCATTCTCATGATTTAACTCCGAACGCATTATATCCCCCTTTCATTTGCCATTTTAGTACAGTTTTCAGATGCTCAGAAACAACATGGACATAATTAAATGCAACAGGTTCAGGTTGATTAGCATGCATTTAAAAAAAAGCTGTTTTTCAACCACGCTTATTGACTAACTACTACTAGTTAGTGTGAATTTTACATCCCAATTTGTGATGCAGCCCAACCCAGTTCTCGATTCAAAACCTGTGCTGTCAATTTCCATTCATAACAAGTTTGTTGGCAATTATTATTATTATTATTTTTTCTTTTTTTTACGGGGAGTATAAAATCACGAGATTGGCGGAGGTAGAACGTGGCAAAGCTCAGGCAAACGGAGCGACGAGTTGATCTACGGCCTTAATTTCCACCATATGGCCTTGAGTGTAAAAGTTATTGCTTGATTTCAAACACATGCTTTCTCAGGCCAGTAAACCTACAGGATTGTGGGATGTCAGTCAAGTCTGCTCCCAGTGAAATGGAATCCGCTATTAGCCAGCGCGCTGCGTTGTGTAACTCCCGACTTTCGGGCTGGAATTTCGCCCGAGCGTTGAAGCCAAGACTCGAAGCCCTGGAGCTCCACCGTGAGATTCGCTTCAGATAAATGTTTAATCCGTTGTCTGATATGCACAGCTTTATCACCGACTCCATTGTCATCATTTCAGGCACTTCTCTAGCGCAACCTTTGTTAAAAACCAACGCCAGATGACCACCTCGGGCGACTTAAGCGGATTTGCAATTAGAGTAATGCACAATCATCCATGAAATCTCATAAAACAACATTGAATTAAAGAGAGCTACAAGAGACTGAGCAATTTAAGTGAGTACAAAAGCGATACTTAAACCAGGCCTGTAACCTGATTTAAGGGGTCGCGCTCGGTCAGCGGGGACAAGAGAAAGATTTGCAAATCATTAGTGGCTCTTAATTGAATATTTTCCACCTTTTGTTTGGAGCCGAGCCGCAATGCTTCCAGTGTTTTAAATAAGGTTAGCGCTGCGTTTTAAAGTGTATTCCCTGCAGATGAACACTTCGGTCGCTGGGGAGTTTGAAAGTGTGAGACGCGATTGTGTTTTGAAGTCAAATGGCCATTCGTTGTCGAGTTGTAATGAGGTACCGACGCTCTTGAATAGATGTTCAGTTTCGTGTCCGTGAAATCTGAAGGTCATTTTTGTATGTCTTGGCTATTAACATATGTTTTTTTTGACATACCCTTGGATAAAGGACAACTTTTGTCCATATTCATGAACGCTCATCTAACACCGGAGGCATTTTTTTTTTAAGAGACTAATTGACTTATTATTTGTTTGGTTGTTTGTGTTTTGTTTCAGAGGTGTCTCCCCCCCCCCCCCATGACCTTCAGCCTCGTGCACTGAACAGATTTAGCGGTTTATTTGTACAGTGAGTCACACTACCGCTGACGTGTCGGCTTTGTGCGAATGCGAGTTTCTGTTTGAGATAACCTGGCAACTGTCACTCTGTCTCTGCATGGATTTATCCTTTTTTCTCCGTCTCTCTGGCACTCTCCTATAATTCTTTCATGTAAAAAGGCATCTAAAGCCAATTATCCTCCCCTTTATAGCTTTACCTTCTCCTACAGTGGCCTTAAAACAGTATTTGGACATATAAAAAATTCAAGTGCATTAGAGGAGTAGCATTTCTTCTAATCAACTGGTGATTTTCAGATTCTGCAGTGAATAAAGTCATGCCTGAGGAACTTTTTAGTATTTATAATTTAAGGTGCTGCATGTACTTTTCACTGCACTAAAGCACAAAAACACCATTATATGTTTGCAGATGTTTAGGAAAAAGTCCACTCGTTTCTCTGAAAAGAAATGAGTGTGTGATGTTTTGGTCTGTCTGACTCCGCCCACTGCCAATTTACCCAATCGTATCTCAACACCCGGGTTGCCAGTTGGTGGAAAACCCCACGTATTGTAGCTGCGGAAGCAGAGATCGCTGATTCTAGCTAACCTAAAAAGTCTTGCCGTCCGTCTGTCCAGGTGGAACAAACATGGATATACAACTCAACAACTACGACTTCGACTGTCAATTGTAGTCATTCCTGTTTACGTGTCCTCAATCTGGCAACCCATGCGAGCGTCAAGTCTGAAGAGGAGGGGGCGGGGGAACATCTCTCCAATATTTTGAATTTGGACTGCCACTAGTTGTCAATATTACATTGCCAGATTGGGTGGGTTTTGGTGAGCTTTTGACCCAGCGGTTGGGTTAAATGTTTGCCCAACTTGCTGGGTAGTTTTATTTAACCCAACTATTGTTTAAAAGTTACTATATGGCTGTCTTAAAATGAACCCAAAATAGATTAGAAATTAGGCGTCTGATTAATATTCAGAGTAATAATCAAATATGCCATTTATTTCTTAAACATATTAATAAATGTTAATATCCAACCTATTTTGGGTTCATTTTAAGCGAGCAATACAGTCATTTTTAAACAATGGTTGGGTTAAATAAAACTACCCAGCACGTCGGGTTAACATTTAACCCAAGCGCTGGGTTTGTCCATTTTTAACCCAACTTGGGTTGTTTGTAACCCATCATTTTTTAGAGTGTAGCTTTTTTTTTTTTTGACTTGGCTTGACATTTAGACATTTGTAAGCGTAACTTGTCCAAATGCTTCTGTAGGATCAACTCACCTGCAACATCCCAAGAAAAAAGTCCCGGCGTTGGGGAGTTTTGCGGCTCATGTAATCAGCTGGCTGCTTGGCCTGACCCGCGGGTCAAGTCAATAGTCTCTCTGAAATCCTCACACATTGCTTAGAGCAGCAGGTGCCGCTGGCAATTCTAAAGGCCCGGCCACGTCGCAGCTGCAGTGCATCAGCAGAAAGCACATCAACACACACATCTGGTGGTGTAAATCTCAGCTCGAGTCTGCCAAGACACACAGCGCCGATCTTTTAGGAGGCTGTATCAGCCAGTACACTCGTCCTTGAGGGCGAGTGATCTAATTTGGATGGTTACATGCTTTAATGGCACCTCAACACCTGAGGAAAGAATAACAGTCATAATGATTATCGATCAGTCGCATTAATAAAGGCTGTTCGCAACTCACGTAAATCATTCACGTAAATAAGATATTAGGGGTGTAGTAGTACAAATTCATTTTGTGAAATATAATCATTTACACTGTTACACTGTATTTAAACACATTAAATAAGACATTTCTAACCGGTAAAGTAAATATATAAGCTAATACAGTGCATATATTTAGTGAAATGCTTCATTTCAGTAGTGAACTAACATGCTGTGGACACTAAATGACTCGCCTGAGGTAAAATTAATGCTACGTGAGATTATTCTCGAATGTATTTTTCGTGGTTGAAACACTGGTTGAGAGATTACATGTGTATCTAGATCATCTGTTCTTCTTCTGCTCTTTTTCCTGTTGTGGAGGTTAGCAAACACTGTTGCATTACCACATGCGCCCCCTTCTGGATTGGAGTGTGAATTGCCTGTGACGGACTGTATTCGTCGTTTGACTGTGTGCACCGAACCGCGACGCCCATACCGTTTCGGTTCGAGGATGTACGAATACATGTACCGTTACACCCCTAATTGAAAATTATTTAATTAATTGGACCATAAAAAGTCTGCATTTTTGTGGAGCAATTTATTAATGAAGTTAAACATAGTATTCATTTGAGACGACATGCATGAGGACATAAATGGAGACCATTTTGATTTCTTGTTGAACCAGTAGTGCATATTCAAATAGTTGTCATGAGAGAGAGAGAGAGATGTGGGAAGAGTATCAGAAAATGTTGCGATTTTGAGATTTGAACGTGCAACTCATTTTTGATTCATATACTTTGTACATGAACCACAAATCTGTTAAGCTTTGAAATTGTCTCTGACTGGTTAATCAGAGTGTTACTGTATAATTGAATGCATAAATTAGTGTTTCAAAAGCATTTTGTATTCCCTAATTATAAAGTACCGTTCAAACGTTTTGGGTCCTTAAGATGTTTTACTTTTTTTTGAAAGAAGTCTCTTATGATCAACAAGGCTACATTTATTGGATCAAAAATACAGTGAATACATTGTGAAACGTTATGCAATTGCTTACTTTTTGAACATATGCATTAAAATAGAATTTATATCCAGTGATCAAAGCTGAATTTTCAGCGTCATTACTCCAGTCACATGATCCTGATTCTGATATGATGAGGAACATCTAATTATCATCAATGTTTTTTCATGATTCTTTCATGAAACAATCAAAATGAAATTGTATCTTGTAATTGTCACTTTTGATCAATTTAATGCCTCCTTGCTGAGTAGATGCATTCATTTCTTTCAACAAAAATGGTGATGCATGAAAAAATATCTGTATTTAAAGATGGACACGTGCATCCCGTGCGGAATGCGGGTCAGGGCTGGAGGAGGGTGAGCGGCTCCAGCGGTGCATTCAGAGCGCGCCGCCGGGAGCTCGGGTTAGTTGCGCTTGTACAGTGTGTGAGCCTCATGTATGGAGAAACAGACCGATGCAGAAATAACTCAATTAAGTCTCTCTTTTTATTATGTAACAGATCTGATGCGTTTGACATGTTTGTTGGAATGATTGTTTCACTGCACAGTTTTGGTCCCAGGGCGATGGAAGAATGTAAAAATTGCAGGGTAAAGGGCAGTTATGGGGATGATGAGAGCAGTGTCCTTTCACCGAACCAGTTTAAAGCCAACACCCTCGACCCGAGGACCGCAGACTGTCTGAGATTCTGTTGAGTTGCTCAATAACAGCTCTTGGTTGCCGTGTACGATGCGTTTGATCATGTTTCCTGAATCAACCCATGACTGTTAAACAGAGCGGAGAGACTCTTTTCACGACTGATGACATCTTCATTTTCGTTTAGGAGAGAGAGGCGACAATACCGTTTATGGCATCATTACACAAGCTTCCACATGGTTTTAGTGACAGTTTGGATTATTAATAAAAAATTATATGTCAAACCCACCCCCCAAAAAGGTACAATCTTCAAGCTTGAAGCTTGCCATTATCCTTCTTTCTCTTTGGAAGTGTTGTGGCTTAGCAATTGTAGGAAAAGGCTGCAATTGTGCTTATCATAAAAATGTTTTTATTCATCAAGGATGCACTAAGTTGATTAAAAGTGGCATGTATGGTGTTGTAAAAATGTCTATTTCAAATAAATGCTGCTCTTTTGAGCTTCCTATTCATCAAATAATCCTGAACAAACTTTTTCCACAAAAATATGAAGCAGCACGACTGTTTTCAACATTGATAATAATCAGAAATGTTTCTTGAGCATCAAATCATCATATCAGAATGATTTCTGAAGGATCATGTGACTCTGAAGACTGGAGGAAGGATGCTGAAAATTCAGCTTTGATCACTGGATATAAATTACTTTACTTTCATTACTCTTATATTCATACAGAGCACTATAGAAGCTTGTTTCTGCAACTAAATAAAAAAAAACCTTTTATCTCATAATTCTGACTTTTTTTCTCATAATTATAAGATTTATATGAGTTATTATGAAAGTTAGTCACAAATCATACTTTTATTCTTGCAGTTGAGTTTTATCTCGCAATTCCAACTTTATATCTCGCAATTCTGACTTTTTATCTCGCAATTCTGACTTTATATCTCGCAATTCTGACTTTTTATCTCGCAATTCTGACTTTATATCTCGCAATTCTGACTTTATATCTCGCAACTCCGACTTTATATCTCGCAATTCCGACTTTATATCTCACAATTCCGACTTTATATCTCACAATTCTGACTTTATATCTCACAATTCTGACTTTATATCTCGCAACTCCGACTTTATATCTCGCAATTCTGACTTTATATCTCACAATTCTGACTTTATATCTCGCAACTCCGACTTTATATCTCGCAATTCCGACTTTATATCTCACAATTCCGACTTTATATCTCACAATTCTGACTTTATATCTCGCAACTCCGACTTTATATCTCGCAATTCTGACTTTATATCTCACAATTCTGACTTTATATCTCACAATTCTGACTTTATATCTCACAATTCTGACTTTATATCTCGCAACTCCGACTTTATATCTCGCAATTCTGACTTTATATCTCACAATTCTGACTTTATATCTCGCAATTCTGACTTTATATCTCACAATTCTGACTTTTTATCTCGCAATTCCGACTTTATATCTCGCAATTCTGACTTTATATCTCTCAACTCCGACTTTATATCTCGCAATTCTGACTTTATATCTCTCAACTCCGACTTTATATCTCGCAATTCTGACTTTTTATCTCACAATTCTGACTTTATATCTCGCAACTCCGACTTTATATCTCGCAACTTCGACTTTATATCTCACAATTCTGACTTTATATCTCACAATTCTGACTTTTTATCTCACAATTCTGACTTTATATCTCGCAACTCCGACTTTATATCTTGCAATTCTGACTTTTTATCTCACAATTCTGACTTTTTATCTCACAATTCTGACTTTATATCTCGCAACTCCGACTTTATTACTCGCAATTCTGACTTTATATCTCGCAACTCCGACTTTATTACTCGCAACTCCGACTGTATTACTCGCAACTCCGACTTTATATCTCGCAACTCCGACTTTATTACTCGCAACTCCGACTGTATTACTCGCAACTCCGACTTTATATCTCGCAAATCCGACTTTATTACTCGCAATTCTGACTTTATATCTCGCAATTCTGACTTAATTACTCGCAACTCTGACTTTATAACTCGCAATTCTGACTTAACTTTCATAATAAATCAATGATAATCTCATAATAACTCCTATAATGACTCATAGATCTCACAATTTTGAGGGGAAAAAAACCAGAATTGTGAGAAGTCCTTAATTTTTTTTTTTTAATGGCGGAAACGAACTTCACAATAGAGTAAAATTTCACATTATTACTGTTTTTACTGTATTTTTAAATCAGCCATGGTGATCCTGAGAGACTTCTTTTAAAAACATTAAAGATCTTACACCGTGCCATCAAGCGCCGCAACAATAGACAGTCCTCCTAAGCAATGATTCTGTCTACACTGGATGTGACGCGACACGACAAATTGTCGCCACTGGTTCCAAGCTACTTTTGTTTTATCTCCGTGCCGATTGAACCATTTATTAATTCATAGGTTCATCTCGTTTCAGAGGAACCATCTACAGGTTTGGTTAGTTTGTTCACCCCACTGACATTAAATCTATGCTGTGTGTTGTTTTATAGAGGCTAGCGTTGAATGCAAAAGATCCCGCCAAAAACAAAAAACGGTATTTATAAAACACATTGCCTAGCTTCAACTCATCCATCTTCTCTTTTCCAAAAAGGTAATTTTATCTGCTGATCACCACCGTTCAACGTCACTTGAACTTTCTCAAACGAGCCTGTCCTAGTCTGCGGGATAATTAGCAGCTTTGGAGATTTGAGCGCAGTCATCCGTGGAGCGTGTGATTGTGAGGCGCAATATAGCCGTTCGACCGCGGTTCTGGATCTCGGGCGGTTGCGGTAATTACCGGAAATGATTTGACTCCATCGTGCCATCTTTTTTCTGTGGGCCGCACATCTCGCTGCCGCTCTACCTCGGGTGTTTTGTTCGTTTCTCAGCGGCGGAGGTGGCTGTAGCTCCGCTGGTCTTCCAGCGCGTAATTAGGAGTCTACAGGTGCAACAATAGCCCCAGTGGAGGGCTGGAAGAATGATTGACGCTAATGAATTTGGTACAATGGTGTAATCAGTGCTGAACATGGCCATGTGGTTGTCTGTGTGTGTGTGTGTGTGTGTGTGTGTGTGTGTGTGGCTTTCTGAGCTCTTTTGTTCCGTGTGAATTCTGTCCAGGTCCGTAGGGATACTCGCTGCACCACGTCTGTCCGACATCTCTGCCTCACCGTCACAAAAATGCCTTTTTTTCTCCTCTCCTATTCTCTCATGTCCTTGCCATCTCTTTTACATGAGTTTTTTCACATTCAGATTTCTCTTCTCTCCTTCACTTCACGGCCCTTATCTGCCGTCTGGACGTCTGTATTGTAAAGTGCGAAAATATGTGTCTAAAACGAGTGTCTCTGTGGTAAAACGATAACGATCTCCTTCACAGAAATACTAGTGTTTCTCTTCATCACAAATCTGTCTTTTCTCAATAGTCGATCTCCGCCACTAAAGGAGTATTTCATCCAAAGTAGAACAATTTCTTATCCTCATGCAGTTTTGTGATGCACCAAAGATGTTATGGTAGTGTTTATTTTTTGACCCAAACAAGATTTGAGAGCAACAGCAACTTAATTTTCTCTTATGAAGTTATAATATGTCTTTAAAAGACGTGAAACGGGGTACTTGTGTGATTTGGAGGTGGTAGAAACCGTCCACTTGTATGAAAACCAGAAGCTCAGACTTTTTTTTCCAAACATTTCATTGCATTTAACAGCAGAAAGAGTCCGTTTGAGGAAATGATGATGAAAAATGAGGAATTATTCCTTTAAAAAGGTGCTATTATACCCTTTTACGAAGTCATGTTTTTGGGGTGTAGATTATGCTTTCATGCTTGATTGTGCATTTCAGCGGAACGGGTTGACAACTGGCCACGAAACCAACAAAATTGAATGCGAGCCGACGTGACTTTGGCAGTTTGATACGCGCTCCGAACCACTGATTCGAGACAAAAGATTCGTAAAGCTTCATGAAGCAGAGCTTTGAAATCACCCAAGTAAATATTAAGGAGACTGTAACAGCCTTAGGAAGGTCAAACCAATGAGTTTTGGAAACGGGCTGGAAAAAAAACGTCATGCAAAAGCTTCGGCTACACATCTATATTAGGGAGGACTCGCTGTTTGTTCATATTAAACCTCATAAAACGAGCTTATTAGGTGTGTAAAATAACCAACCAACAAAGAAGTTCAAAAATATGCAAAGAGATATATTCATGAGAATTAATCGTTGAATGTCTCGCATAATAGCAGTGCAATGAATACCACCAATTAGAGAAACAACAATAGAGACAACAATAGAGAAAACAACGATTCTGATCTGGAAAAAAAAAACAAAAAACTGGTGAGAAATCCATTCAGTTAATGTCCGAATCCCACAGGAAGAAAGACAGACGATGAAAGTCTTGCCAAAATCACAAAACAAGAAAAAATATAATCCACAGCTTGTGTTAAGGCCTCAAAGACAAAAACAGATGCATGGAATCCTTGTGAAATCTTGTCCAGCATCAGGAATTCTAACAGGTTGAGGCATTTCCTGCACTTTCAAAGTCACGGCGCTGACCCAGCATTAATTAAACCGTTAAAGACCTCATGCTGCCATTCGAGCAGGACAAACCATGAAGCCCCTTTATAATAGACAACATCCACAATATTATAGTGAGTGAATACAAAAACACGACTGGCCGATAAACTTTGACTTCCGAAAATCAGGTAGGCCATTCCCACCTCTCCAGAGCAGACTGACTCCTCCTGACTAAACAGCAGTTATTCCTACCTGCCTATAACTCACTAGCGCCCCTTCATGGTGAGAAACCAAGAAAACCATGATGACAGTCTCAAACTGCTACAACGCTGTCTTCACTGATGCAGCTCAGCTAGGCCCCACCCCCTTTTTTGCATATTCCGCGGGCGGGGATTATTTAAATGAGTAACATTGTGACATCACAAAGCCTGGAAAAAAACGTGTTACAGTCCAAACGAGTCGTTCATTGTAGTTCTTGGAAAGTAGATCCTGTTAAGTATAAGTGAGCTTTATAACTTTGCAGCACTTTTATGATCATCAAACAGCAACATTACACACTAACTAAAGTTGAAAAAGGGAAAAAGCATCATAGGACCTCTTTAATACCAAATATTAGGGGTGTAACGGTACACAAACATGCGGGTACCTTGGTATTGAAGTCGCGGTTCGGTACGGGTCCGACACAGCAGGGGGAGTAACTAAACATAAAATTGCTACTTTTTATTAAACATGCATAACTTCCATAAATTCAATCATAATTTAATTTTCTCAAGGATAAAAAAAAGTCTATCTCGGCGGATGCTGTAAATGATAAACAGGACGTCTTTCTTGCACATTACTATAATATCAGTGGTTACAATTATCAACAGAGCCCAAACTATTACATTCAGTTATTATTTATTTTTAGATATTATAAATCAACACATGACAAAAGGAAAGAAAAAAAAAAATCTTGCACACAAGGCAAGTTTTGCATTAACTTCTAAAGTTGTTTTTGCACTCCCACAGTTATTGTCATAACTTGTTTTCACGACAAATTTATTGGAACATACATTAAATAAGACGGGGAAAGTAAATATAAGGAATATACAGTGCATATATTTAGTGAAATGCTTCATTTTTTCTAGTGAACTAACATGCTGTGGACATTAAATGACTCACCTGAGGTAAAATTAATGCTACGTGAGATTATTCTCAAGCTGTCTTTCTGCGACCGAATCACTAGTTGAGAGAGAAATCCGAGAAATCTCTTCTTCTTCTACTCTTTTTACTGGTAGCAAACAACGTAGCACAACGCCCCCTTCTGGTTTGGAGTAAGGATCCGTGATGTCCGTAGCATTCGGTTCGGGACGAATACATGTACCGCTACACCCCTATAAGTAAACGTTTCATCTCCGTCTTTTTAACATTATTCAGGGGAGATCATTTCACATCCACTCAGAAAACCATTGTATATTTATTCAACTTGAAGCTCAAACTGCTCTCGTAGCACATTTTTCTCCACCCGTGCACAGACACCGACCCACATATCTAACCCTTTTCTCCAGGGCTGGTTAGGTTTGAGTAGCTGTTAGAAAGCACCAACCCTGCACTTTTGTGGCTGCTTTAGGATCTAATTTTGACTCCGCGGCTACACTTCAAACCCTCAATAACCGAATACTTCAGAGACCACACGCATTTCAAACATACCCCTTCGATAATAAAAATAAACTTGTGCCATTCACAAATATGAATATGACTGCGAAAATAGCTCACAGCAAATGTGCGTGGCGCAAACCTTGCATTATTTCGAGTCTTTGGAGCTCTTTAATCACGGATTCTGTGTTCCTCGCCCACAATCACGAGGAGATGGTCCCTGTAATCAAGGTCCGTCCACATGACAATCATAAGATACACCGTGGCCTTGAGTAAATAACATAATGCCTCAGTTTGTCTTCTTTATGTGTGAGCGTCTTCCACAGCTATTCAGGCCAACATCAGCCAGGGTTATGCTATATTTCACTCTGTTCCTATGGAGTTCAGGTCTCATTTCTATAGCCACTAAATTCTCCTTGTTTGTCACCTAGGTTACTAATTAATCCCGCATGTGAATTATTATGTTTTCTTGTCGTTATTTCGAGTGGTATGAATTTCTTTGCCTTGCGTATTCTCCACGATTATGGATATTAAAGTGTTTACCTTGGATTAATTGCATCATGCAACTCCGATAAGTACCACCATATATACATGACAGGATCAAATCTGACTCTATTTACCCACGTTTCTGTTTTTGAATATAGGTGTATATGTATATATTGTGTATGCATTCATGTGTATGCTATGCAAATGTTTATAGGCATATTATGCTATGTATTTGCCTATGTGTATACATGTGCATGACTATGTAAATGTCAATGTATGTGAACATTGTAAAAAAAAAAAAAAAAGTGCTCGTAAAATTTACGGTAAAAAAAATGGCAGCAGCGATTGCCAGAATTTTACCGTTAAAAAATACGGCAGTATTGTTTTAGGTTTTACGGGACAGCACTATTTTATAGGTTTATATTGTAATAATTACAGTTCAAAACTGTTTATTTTACACACTGTAAAAAAAAAATTCTGTTAAATTTACGGTAAAAAAAATGGCAGCTGGGGTTGCAAGAATTTTACCATAGAAAATACGGCAGTATTGTTTTAGGTTTTACGGGACAGCACTATTTTATAGGTTTATATTGTAATAATTACAGTTCAAAACTGTTTATTTTACACACTGTAAAAAAAAAATTCTGTTAAATTTACGGTAAAAAAAATGGCAGCTGGGGTTGCAAGAATTTTACCATAGAAAATACGGCAGTATTGTTTTAGGTTTTACGGGACAGCACTATTTTATAGGTTTATATTGTAATAATTACAGTTCAAAACTGTTTAATTTTACACACTGTAAAAAAAAATTCTGTTAAATTTACGGTAAAAAAAATGGCAGCTGGGGTTGCAAGAATTTTACCATAGAAAATACGGCAGTATTGTTTTAGGTTTTACGGGACAGCACTATTTTATAGGTTTATATTGTAATAATTACAGTTCAAAACTGTTTATTTTACACACTGTAAAAAAAAAATTCTGTTAAATTTACGGTAAAAAAAATGGCAGCTGGGGTTGCAAGAATTTTACCATTAAAAAAATACGGTAGTAATGTTTTAGGTTTTACGGGACAGCACTATTTTATAGGTTTATATTGTAATAATTACAGTTCAAAACTGTTTATTTTACACACTGTAAAAAAAAAATTCTGTTAAATTTACGGTAAAAAAAATGGCAGCTGGGGTTGCAAGAATTTTACCATTAAAAAAATACGGTAGTAATGTTTTAGGTTTTACGGGACAGCACTATTTTATAGGTTTATATTGTAATAATTACAGTTCAAAACTGTTTATTTTACACAGTGTAAAAAAAAATTCTGTTAATTTTATGGTAAAAAAACAGAAACACACATTATATTTTAAAAACACAATAAATATTCATTTAACAACATTAGATGTAACATAAAACCCTAATGCACATAACTGATTAGAAAGAAGTTAGAAAAATTAGTTATTTCAGCAAAAATACTTCAAATGTGAAGTTTCTCACTGTAAATTATACAGTGATTTGTTATTTTTCACTTCCAAACACTGTAAATTTAATGATATTTTACCGTAAAATGACATTAAATGTACCACCAATTATGAACAATAGAGAAACAACAATTCTGATCTGGAAAAAACTGGTGAGAAGTCCATAGAGTTAATGTCCAAATCCCACCGGAAGAAAGACAAACGATGAAGGTCTTGCCAAAATCACAAAACAAGAAAAAATATAATCCACAGCTTGTGTTAAGTCCTCAAAGACAAAAACCGATGTAATCCTTGTGAAGTCTTGTCCAGCATCAGGAATTCTAACAGGTTGAGGCATTTCCTGCACTTTCAAAGTCACGGCGCTGACCCAGCATTAATTAAACCGTTAAAGACCTCATGCTGCCATTCGAGCAGGACAAACCATGAAGCCCCTTTATAATAGACAACATCCACAATATTATAGTGAGTGAATACAAAAACACGACTGGCCGATAAACTTTGACTTCCGAAAACTGGAAATGAATCATTGAAAGAATCGGTATATAAGAGTCGTTTGCTTGTGAATCGGACTCTACTCTTGCTGTTTTTTTGTTTGTTTTTGAGTGCAGTTTGTTTAACTTAACAGAAAGTTATCGCCGCTGTCGGGCGGAAACCTCCTATGTCCAAACCTGCTACTTTTCAGGAAATTGAAAAAACACTGACTGTGTTGTAAAAGTTGTGGCTTTATATATGGTCAGACACTTGCATGTTTAATTATATTCTTAACATATTACCAAAATCAAGCTCAAATGGAGTTATGAGGTTTTTGGACAGCGTGTTTCTGACATTATTCACAATAGAGGTAGCGCCAGTTTGAGGATCCAATGAAGTTATAAGGTTTAGTCGCAAACTCTTTTTAATGTTTTTTTTATTGGTTAAATATTTGGAGTCACACATAAAAGATGAGCAATAAGAGATGATTTATGAAAAAAAAAGAAAAAAATGGAAATTTTTCCACCCGAGAGCCATGTTATGATTTGTTTTGCTTCTGTTTTTCAGGATTCATCTATGCATGTTGTCGGAGTAAAATTCATTTTTTGACATGTTAAAGACAACATTTAAATCTCTATCCAATAGAGTTGAGCAGTATCGACATATAATAATGACTTGATTTCATACGCTTACAAAAAACAACCTTTTTTAGTACTAATATGCACATGCATGTATTTCTTTAGCATGGATATATAGGCTCAGTCTTTTTACGGTACATTTGCATCCACACAGTCCCACACATTCTCCATGTTCTGGCCTGATTTTCTCTTTAAATGCTTTTAATGGGTAAATCTGGGAAGAGGCAGCGCAGGCAGCAGGGGTTTGGTTTTGTTTCGCGGTCTTGTGGGACTCGTGTGTTGTTTTACGGTTCCTCGGCTTTGAGCTTTAGGGTGCTCGGTGGGATAAGCAGAGCTTGAAAGGAGTGCGTGTGGCATTATCTCCGAGGAACGAGGAAGGCGGTGCCCTCCCACAAAATTTAAATGAGAAAATAATCAACAGAACAAAAATAAAACAAAACAAATATTATGTAATACGAGATCAAATGGTGTGTAAAGCGCTATGAAGTTATACTAAAGCGGATGAAGTTTCAGGAGGAAGCGACATGTTTTGAGCTCATCCCGTCCCATAAGACATGCTTACATGCAGGCTAATAATCCGATAGTAATCCGAGCTGGAGCTCAATTGAAAAAAGATTCATGTAAGCGCCTCAGTGTAAAAAAAAAATGATCCTCTTGAGCTCTTTCCGACATGGTGTACATCTTAAATAATCTGTTAAATAGAATAATAATTGTTTCATAAACCTCTAAATCAGACTATTTTTATAGTCAAATGTCTTGCAGCGATGCTGTGCCGCATATAAATATTGCAGCCGGGTTGATTTTTACTTATCAAATGACCACCGTGTGATTGGCAAATCAACTTTTATGGAAACTATGGATGTAAATTAATCGAAAGATGAAATGAAATTCGCAGTATTTTTGTAAAATTTTATTTTAAAGCAGTCCATAATGTTTAAAATCTATAAACCTTGAGCCTTTTAATAAATAATACACTTACTGGGATCAATAAGATATTTTTTAAAAAATTAATACTTTAATTAATGACTGTATTTTTGATCGAATAAATGCAACCTTGGTAAGCATGGAAATCAACCAATAAATAAATAAATAAATAAATTATGTGTTCAAATTAATGTTTAACTCTTTCCCCTCCATTAATGGAATTTTCTGGAATTTTCATTATTTTCACAGTGGGCTTCTGAAAAAACGTGTCCGGATCAAAACGTAGGGAAAAAAGAGGCAAAAACAAGCGAGAGAAGCATTGCTTATGCATATCGTAGTCTTTGAGAGAGAAAGAGAAAAAAAAATCTAGCTTTTTGTTCAAAATATTGCTTTTTTTAAATGAAAATGACCAAAATTCAATTGTTGATAAAAACAAATGCCTGAATCTAGATTTTTTTTTTTTTTTTTAAAAAGCAAGGTTCTTTCTTTTCTGTGGATCCCCGGACATGACATGCAGGATAAAAATAAAGCGTCCGCACGATTTACTATTTCGTTCCCTCGATTTATAAATCATGCGCATTATAAATCACAAGTAACTTGCAATTTTATGTTTCAGCCACAAATGGTGATAGAGAGGGAAAAGAAACCTCAACGAGTTTCTTACCGATGGCTCCGATAAGGCGTTAATCCTGAAAATAAATGTGAAATGAACTAAAACATACACTGTAAACCCGAATAAGCTTCGAAAACTCAAAAAATCGTGGCTATCATTTACCTTAATTTTTTTAAGTTAAGAAATTCAAAGTTTAAGTGAGCAGAACTGGTAGATTTTAATTTTGTCATACATTTTAATTGTTCATAACTTGAAATCTTTGAGTACACTCAACTTAAAGGTCCGGTTTCACAGACAGGGCTTAGATTAAACCAGGATTAGGCGTTAGTTCGATTAGGACATTTAAGTAGCTTTTGTAAATGTGCCTTAGAAAAAACATTATTGGTTTGCATCTTGAGACAAAACAATAGCACTGACATATTTTAGGATTTCTCAGTACAAGCTGCTTTCAGTTGAAACAGCTCAAACATGCATTTTAGTCTGGGACTCGTTTAAGTCTTGTCTGTGAAACTGGGGGATTATGTTCAGGTAACCTCAATGTGAACATTTTTTAGTAAACATAGCTACCTATAACAAGCTCATTTGGAAAAAATAGCACTTGCTGAGTGAGAACAGCAATATAAAGCATTTAAAGAAACTCTTCTAAATTGGCATAAGAAAATTTCGCAGTTATCATTAATCTTGCACACAAAAAAACAGTCATTCAACACTTAATTTTATAATTTTATAATCTCCCTTTTGAGGGCCGTTGGCGAAACATGCTGGAAAATAGAAATCCCAGCCCACTTAAGTTCACCTAAATGAAAAGAAATAAGTTCATAAAACTTAAAACAATGAAACGGTTCAGTTTATTTAAAATATATCAGTTCTGTGAACTTCAAAGACAAAGAAAGTGCTAATAATAGTTAAAGGATCAGTTCACTTTCAAATGAAAATTAGCCCCAGCTTTACTCGCCCTCAAGCCATCCTAGGTGAATATGACTTTCTTCTTTCTGATGAACACAATATGAGAAATATTAATAATTATCCTGACGCATCCGAGCTTTATAATGGCGGTGAGCGTTACAAAACGAGTATGAGCTGAAGAAAGAGTCTCCATCCACATCCATCCATCATAAACATACTCCATATACGGCTCCGAAGGGTTAATAAAGGTATTCTGAAGCGACGCGTTTGTGTAAAAACAAGTTATGAAGTAAAATATCCACCAGACCGCTTTCCGTATTCAACGTAAAACTCACAGTGTCAAACTCTTACTCTCCCGCCTTCCCTATTCAGCTTCCCGGAAAAAGCGTAACACGCCAGTTTACACTTTCTTCGTCTTAATAAAGCTCGGATGCGTCAGGATCAGGGTTGAGGAGTAACGAAATACAAGTAACTTAGTTACGCATTTAAAATACAAAATTTGAGTGACTGTATTTCATTTTAAATGGGTGGTAATCAGATTACAGTTCCATCTGAGAAGTGTTTTAGATTACCAAAGTGATTACTTTGAGTTTTAATGTCATTTAAACAGCGATTGGTGATTCTCTGACTCTGACCGTCTGAAAAAGACGAGTTCAGTTTCATCAACATTTTAATACTTTTGAGAGGATCATAAAAATGTTGTTATTTTTATTTAGTTCTGTCCTGAACAAGACAAAATGACTGAATTTATAAAAAAATTGTCAACTGAACTGTCCTGTGATGAGCTGATGATCCACGACTGTTTTCATGTTTTGTGAGTCATTTTATAATTCACTCGACACTGTGACTTTTTCTCACAATTTGTTTTTTCTCTCACAATTGTGAGTTTGTGTTTCACAATTCTGACTTCTTTTTCTCAGAATTGCGAGATTTAAACTCACAATTGCAAGTTATAAAGTCAGAATTTGGAGATAAACTTGCAATACTGACTTTTTTTCTTGCACTTGTCAATTTAGTATGTGAGTTTATATCTCATAATTCTGACTTTTCTCAATATTGTGAGTTTATATCTCATAATTCTGACTTTTCTCAATATTCTGAGTTTATATTTCATAATTCTGACTTTTCTCAATATTGTGAGTTTATATCTCATAATTCTGACTTTTCTCAATATTTTGAGTTTATATCTCATAATTCTGACTTTATAACTCACAATTGCAACTTTATATCACTCAATTCTGAGGGAAAAAGTCAGAATTGTGAGATAAAATCTTTTAATGACCTTTTTTGTGTTTGTTTCACACTTATTAGTATTCCAAAGTATTCTAAAGGATTTCGATTAAGTGACTAAACTTGAGTAATGTAACGAAATACGCTACTAATGACTTTTTAAAGCATGTATTTTGTAATCTGTAGTGAAATACATTTTAAAAGTAACCCACCCAGCCCTAGTCAGGATATTTATGAAAATATCTCTGATTGTGTTCATCAGAAAGAAGAAGGTCATATACACCTAGGATGTCATGGGATCATTTGAAAGTGAACTAATCCTTTCATTTGTCCGAACTTGTTTAATTTAAGTTTGTCCTACTCAAACCAACTAATTTCGAGCGTCAGGGTTTACAGTAAGCTAAAAAACGACTTGAACCAAGAGTGGAGATGTTTCTCTTTACTGCTGTGTATGTGTGAGGTAAAAAAAAAAAGAGAAGAGAAATGGAAAGAGAGGGAGCGACACTGGCAGAGATAAAGAGTGACACATACTGAAAAACGAGAAATATGGGAGGAGTGTGAGATGAAGAGGAGACACAAGGCAAACTCAAGAAAGAGAGATCGGTGGCACTGACGGATGGATGGGAGGAAGGAACATGGTGTGTGTCTTGACAGGCTGTTCTCAAGTTACTTCCTTATGTACAGCGGACTGAAATGTGAAATAGAAGACGGACAGAACTGCTGTCTAATAATAATAATAACCGATAAACGATACGCTGCTGAAACATTATATGCCGAGCTGAGGAAGGGACGGGAACAAACCAATCAGTCTTCATGAAAGTCTAATGCTGTTGCAGTGGCCATGATACTCTCAGAATCGATATTTCCCGCCTGCTGGAGCTAAGTTTAGTGTAAGGGGATAATAACCAAGAGAAAGGGATCTTATCTTTTAGAGAAAGACATAATAATGCACAATCGATGGTTTCTCCATTACAAAGCACAACTATCGATTATGATTTTTCGTATTTATTGTGTGGCTGTGATCGTTTACACTTTGCATGGCAGTCATAAATCTGACCTTCATGTTGTTGTAGAGCCATTATTGGTGTTTGCCACTGCTTGAGTCTAATTTACCGTTTCTGGCTCCAGCGCGTCTTTGAGCGGCTGCCAGTGCGGTATCGACTTGGATTTCGTTGTCAAGCGGGGCCGTAACCAGCAAAAACACGAAGGCATGACCCTTTCAATATTCAGATTAGTGGTCGATCAATATGAGGGTTTTCTGTTTTTTGGGGGTTTTTTTTCCAATGGCAGCTTGTTAAACTTTTACATTTGGTCTTTCGGATTTGGTTTGCAAAGCTTTCTTTATTCAGTCAGATCTCGTTTATAGATTGTCTACTACTTGTATTCAGTGCTAGGATGCAAAACATGCATTCTGTGTCATTTAAAATGCAAAGTTTGATCACTTGACTATATTTTTTTTGCATTTATTGCATTGCCCTGATTGTTTACAACTAAGAGATGCCCGATATGTCTGCATAAAATCGATTAACGATGGTGGATATTTAATTGTTCATGCTCATTTCCCTTATTTTTGCACGTAGATTACCTTTGTCGTCATCTAACTACAGTACTACATTACAGTAATAATTTTAATAGCGCTGTTAAGTGTAACGGTTATAAAATCTCACGTGTATATGAAATCTACCGTCCATAGCCAGAAAATAAATATCAGATGAATAGTATCTGTGAAAGTTTTGATATTGCGTATTCCTAGTTTGCACATGCCATTGCATAGAAATCATAACTTTGATGCATTCTGGTGTTTGACTTTTGGCTGAAGTCAGTTGTTTTTCTTGTGTTTCTGCTCATCGTTTTTTCTGTTCTAGTTGTTTCTCTGCAGGGGATTCTGCTTGTTAACAGCAGGTGTTCATCACTAATGCTCAATCATTACTCACTTAATCCCTGAATTCTCGCATTAGTTTCAACACTGCTTCAGTGTTACTCGAACACTCTGTAGTGTGGACACGTATAAATGTAAATTTAAAACCAAGGATTTTACTAAGGGGTTAAAAAGAAAAAAAAAGTGAAATGTAATTTAACGGTAATAAACTTTAAATTAAATTATTGAATAACCGTGCTGGCAGATTACCATAAAATCAAGGAAAAACGGTAATCAACTGTAAATGAATTTAATTTACTGCAATATATTGTCGGAAAAAATGGTAATGTACTGGCAACTCTGCTGCCATAGATTGCCGTAAAATCAAGGAAAAAACAGTAATATACTGTAAAACGTAACAGGCAGATTTGTCGCTCACTTGAAGTTGATCTTTAGAAACACTACAGTCACATTTTTAAAAAAATCTATTAAAGGGTTAGTTCACCCAAAAATGAAATTTCAGTCATTAATTCCTCATGTGGTTCTACACCCGTAAGACCTTCGTTCATCTTCAGAACACAAATGAAGATATTTTTGATGAAATCCGACGGTTCGGTGAGTCTCTACTGACAGCAAGATCATTTACACTTTCAGATGAACAGAAAGATACTAAAACATATTTAAAACAGGTCACGTGACTACAGTAGTTCAACCTTAATAAACCTTTATAAAGCGACGAGAATACTTTTTGTGCGACAACAATATCTAGCCGATTTCAAAACGCTGCTTTACGAATATTTCGTTTCGAATCAGTGGTTCGGAGCTAAATATAGTTATTTTGTCCTTTGATCTTCAGTGTAGATGCTTCCATTGGAGGTTTCCACTTGACTGACCTCAGTAACCATATTTGGCTCTAGTGTTAAACTGTTCTTTGGTCGCATTGTCTTCATTTACAGTGCGTCTGCCGCTTCATACGGTTTTGTCTGCCACCAGACACGCTCCTATTTAGAGCTCAAAAACAGTTCAGTGGAATGTCCACATGAGTGATTTGACATTTGCTGCTGTCAGTTGAAAATGCATGGGCAATTAGTCTGGGTTTTCTAGAGACGTTCAAAAGCAGTGGGTCAGACGTATCAGGTCGAGTCTTGCTGCGGTCCGCACGGGCGATTACGACTTATGTAATGTTTTCTGTGTAGCTGTGAAGTGGACTGCGTGCGGGAACTTGCCAGAGGATCAGCCAGCAAAAATGACAGCAATGCAAAGCTGGGTCCAAGAAGCCTGGCCTGCAGTTCCTCATGGCTTGTGTTATGACTGCTCTCCGATGCTCTGGAATCCCTAATAAGGGAAACCGGGTACTTTGCTAAGCTTGCACGAACATCAAAGATGCTCCCGCCCCTCGAAACACAACAAATATTTGCACGCTCCCGAACTTCACAGCGTTGAGTTTCACCCCCACTACCTCATTACCTACATTTTATAATTAGTGTCGGCTCTTAATTGGCCTCGCAGCGGTGGGTTGCATGCTAAAGATCCGTGACGAAATATTCCACCTGCTTTGAGTTGCTGCCCTGCCATGACCTAATTATCAGGCGCTCTTACAAACACTTCTTAAAATTCAGGAAAAAGTGTAACGTGCGCTGCCGCGCTTCACTTAGAAAAATGTTGCTCATCACGAATTTACCGCAGTCTAATTTGGAAAACCATTGGCGGGAGACAGAGACAAATTGTGGATTGATGAGTTTGTTTTCGTGTGAGTGTGCAAAGGTGTGCGTTTTGACCCCAGGTCCCACTGACCAGACTATAACTGGTGCATGCAGCGGTTTGCATGCCGCGCGGCGGGACAGCGCGTATAAATCAAAGTGAGCAATTGAACCTTTAAACGGCAGATGGGGAAAGAGGGATGTTGGACTCAAGTTTTCCCCAATTTATTTGGGTCAGATCGCTGGCTGTCTTCGTTCACGTCTCCACAGACCGCTGGAAGGTCATGAAACGCTCCTCAAATACACTTGGAACGCGTGTTGCTTTTATGGCGAGCGCGTGCAGGACAGTAAATCGTTCGAGTTTAGTCACTCGTTTTTGCACTAGTAGAATACTAATAACCATAACATGTTTTAGGATTGCGTATTGTGTTGACATATTCATACTTTTCTTGGCCACTGAATTTCCAGCGTTTTCAAAACTTTCCACATTTGTCCTGATTCGTGCCTTGTGACAGAAATGAAAAGGACATCGACAGGACTTTTCTCTGTAAAGATCTCTTCTAAACATCCAAATCCACCTCTTAGAGAAAGTGAGGAGAGTGACCAAAAAACTTTTTTTTCACGCTTTTTCCCTGTAGCCGGTGCAGTTAATAACAAGGCGTCAGGCTGCACAAATAAGTAATTATATGTATGAGCCTCAATGTGAAAGGGACACAAATAGCCCTGTCAAAAATGTCCGCATCTGAGAATGAATATGCTATGCAAATCGCCTCTGTCAGCAGTGGCAACAGCACGCAGACTCATTTATCGCCGGAGCATGTGGCAGAGCTTTTTTTTCAGCGTCTAACAGAAAGATCAACAATAACCAGAGCGAGCGTGAGGAGCTGACTCCTTTGTAATTGGGATGACTTACAAAACTCTGATTTAATGAGCTTTTCAAATGAACATTTTAGAGTCATTTATATTTCGGGTGTAACGGTAACGTGTATTTGTCCCGAACCCTCATGGTACGGACGTCACGATTCAGTCGGTCAGACGATTTGGCAAAGGCTGCAATTATTTAATGTTAGAGCTGTAAGGGGAAAATAAATAAATGATAAAAAAAAAGGTTCTGCCAGTAGGGGGCGCTCATGCAACGTAAGCAACGATGTGCATCCGAATTAACGAGACTGAGGGAAGTTACGAACTGGAACGCAGCCTTGATATGCATGCAGTCTCTCAACCGGTGTTTCAATTTTTAAATATTGAGAATAACGTAGCATCAATTTTACCTCAGGTGAGTCATTTAATGTCCACAGCATGTTAGTTCACTAAAGCATTTCACTTAATATATGCACTGTGTATTCATTATATTTGCCTTCAGAGCAGGCAGTGGCCTCGGTCATGGCCTCCATTACTGTAACACAGCAAAATACTAGGCTCTTTTCTATTGGATATAGATGAATTGACTCTCACCTGTAACGAAATCAACTTTTGTCACCGTATCAAAGTGTGTCCCACCTTCTGAATCTATGAAAAAAGGTACAAAAATGCAACTTTTCTGAAGTGTGTTGTTATGTTGGCACCCAAATGAAGGTGCAAAGCGAAAAGAGTGCAGTTCGTAACAGGTGTGCGAGTGGTCGTCATCTCTTTTGGATTGATTGTAATGCATTCTAAAAATAAACTGTCGACTGTCGATTTCTGGATAGATCATTCGCAGGTTTATGAGTTTAAAAGAGCGTCCAGGCTTTGAGTTCACGAAGCAAAGTTCATATTCAAAGTCAAAGAGCTGGAATAGTTCAGCACCATTTAATGTTTCAAAAAAAGTAAGTGGTTTTCATTTCAGTGTACCCCTATAGACAAACAGATAAGTTAATATGGACATATGAAAATAAAATATACACATTTTAATAACAGATGTTAAATAAAAAGGTAAGAAATAATATTTGTTTTCAGTGCTTTTTATATATTATATATTTTATATATATGTGCGTGTATATATATATATATGTATGTATATATGTGTGTATATATGTGTATATATATGTGTATATATATATGTATATATGTATATGTGTATATATGTGTATATATATATTTGTGTATATATATATATATATATGTATATATGTGTGTATATATGTGTATATGTATATATGTATATATATGTGTATATATGTATATATGTGTATATATATATTTGTGTATATATATGTATATATTTGTGTGTATATGTATATATGTGTGTCTATATGTATATGTATATATGTGTATATATATATTTGTGTATATATGTGTGTATATATATATATATATATATATATATATGTATATATGTGTATATATATGTGTGTGTGTATATATGTATGTTTATATATATATATATATATGTATATATGCGTAATTTATCTATATCAAGCAATGCAAACCAGCCATGCCTATTGATAGCACATATATGTAATGTGGCGCAACCTCTGTATAGCAAAATGTCTTGTACACATTTCTAAAATGCACATATTCTGTCACTCCGCCCATCCCTAATTGTTTCAAATTGTGATTTGAGCCTGAACCACACCATTTTTTGCTGACGTCGTTTGAGGTCCTACATCATCACAGAAACTAGTTTGCACGTCAGTGGGAATTTAGGTTGTGATTTAGGAATGGCAGCGTGTTCTCCAGCTCCTGCGGGCTTCAGGGAGTCAGGGGCCACAGATACGGCTAATGAATGTCTCTGTCTGTCTGAAACGCGCTTCTCCCCACTGGTCACCATGACTGCAAGAGCGAATCTCAGAACGACAGAAGCCGAGGGAAGTGGGAGACTCTCAGGGAAGGTGATGCATTGTTTGTGTTTTTCTTGTGTCTTGGCACTGAAAGGAATTGACCGTCTCTTCCAGGCAATTAGAGTGGTGTGGTAAAGCTCTCGAGAGCAGTCAATAACAGATAGCGTGAATAACTGAGGGTTTTACGGCCACCGCACAGCACTCCTTAATCAATTAGACTCCACAAAGGCCCTTTGAATCAACGGCACAGTCGTGATACTTGGCTTCTCCCCTTTGCTAACGAAGAACAATGTGACTGAATAGAAAATCATTGCCGGGACGAGAAGTCTGATCGCTGTGGGTTCACTTACATGCTGCCACTTTGTGGGTGCTCTTGCTTTTTTAGCCCCATTTATAATCTGCTACTTTAAATAAACATATATTACTGTAGATAAATATACAAATTTTATCTGTGATAACCCAATGGAAATATTCCAAATATATCTATCGTTCTATCTATCTATCGTTCTATCTATCTATATTGCAAAATATGCAATATTTTAATAATTTTAACAAAATAAGAGATATTTCCTGTCATTAGCTGATGATCCACAACTGTTTTTATACTTTTTTCGACTTTTTTACAATTGCGTGATTAAAAAATTTGCAATACTGACTTTTCTCAATATTGTGAGTTTATATCTCATAATTCTGACTTTTCTCAATATTGTGAGTTTATATCTCATAATTCTGACTTTTCTCAATATTGTGAGTTTATATCTCATAATTCTGACTTTTCTCAATATTGTGAGTTTATATCTCATAATTCTGACTTTTCTCAATATTGTGAGTTTATATATCATAATTCTGACTTTTCTCAATATTGCGATTTTATATCTCATAATTCTGACTTTTCTCAATATTGTGAGTTTATATCTCATAATTCTGACTTTTCTCAATATTGTGAGTTTATATCTCATAATTCTGACTTTTCTCAATATTGTGAGTTTATATCTCATAATTCTGACTTTTCTCAATATTGCGAGTTTATATCTCATAATTCTGACTTTTCTCAATATTGTGAGTTTATATCTCATAATTCTGACTTTTCTCAATATTGTGAGTTTATATCTCATAATTCTGACTTTTCTCAATATTGCGAGTTTATATCTCATAATTCTGACTTTTCTCAATATTGTGAGTTTATATCTCATAATTCTGACTTTTCTCAATATTGTCAGTTTATATCTCATAATTCTGACTTTTCTCAATATTGTCAGTTTATATCTCATAATTCTGACTTTTCTCAATATTGTCAGTTTATATCTCATAATTCTGACTTTTCTCAATATTGCGAGTTTATATCTCATAATTCTGACTTTTCTCAATATTGCGAGTTTATATCTCATAATTCTGACTTTTCTCAATATTGTGAGTTTATATCTCATAATTCTGACTTTTCTCAATATTGCGAGTTTATATCTCATAATTCTGACTTTTCTCAATATTGTGAGTTTATATCTCATAATTCTGACTTTTCTCAATATTGTGAGTTTATATCTCATAATTCTGACTTTTCTCAATATTGCGAGTTTATATCTCATAATTCTGACTTTTCTCAATATTGCGAGTTTATATCTCATAATTCTGACTTTTCTCAATATTGCGAGTTTATATCTCATAATTCTGACTTTTCTCAATATTGCGAGTTTATATCTCATAATTCTGACTTTTCTCAATATTGTGAGTTTATATCTCATAATTCTGACTTTTCTCAATATTGTCAGTTTATATCTCATAATTCTGACTTTTCTCAATATTGTGAGTTTATATCTCATAATTCTGACTTTTCTCAATATTGTCAGTTTATATCTCATAATTCTGACTTTTCTCAATATTGTGAGTTTATATCTCATAATTCTGACTTTTCTCAATATTGCGAGTTTATATCTCATAATTCTGACTTTTCTCAATATTGTCAGTTTATATCTCATAATTCTGACTTTTCTCAATATTGTGAGTTTATATCTCATAATTCTGACTTTTCTCAATATTGCGAGTTTATATCTCATAATTCTGACTTTTCTCAATATTGTCAGTTTATATCTCATAATTCTGACTTTTCTCAATATTGTGAGTTTATATCTCATAATTCTGACTTTTCTCAATATTGTGAGTTTATATCTCATAATTCTGACTTTTCTCAATATTGTCAGTTTATATCTCATAATTCTGACTTTTCTCAATATTGTGAGTTTATATCTCATAATTCTGACTTTTCTCAATATTGCGAGTTTATATCTCATAATTCTGACTTTTCTCAATATTGCGAGTTTATATCTCATAATTCTGACTTTTCTCAATATTGTCAGTTTATATCTCATAATTCTGACTTTTCTCAATATTGTGAGTTTATATCTCATAATTCTGACATTTCTCAATATTGTGAGTTTATATCTCATAATTCTGACTTTTCTCAATATTGTCAGTTTATATCTCATAATTCTGACTTTTCTCAATATTGTCAGTTTATATCTCATAATTCTGACTTTTCTCAATATTGTCAGTTTATATCTCATAATTCTGACTTTTCTCAATATTGCGAGTTTATATCTCATAATTCTGACTTTTCTCAATATTGTCAGTTTATATCTCATAATTCTGACTTTTCTCAATATTGTGAGTTTATATCTCATAATTCTGACTTTTCTCAATATTGTGAGTTTATATCTCATAATTCTGACTTTTCTCAATATTGTCAGTTTATATCTCATAATTCTGACTTTTCTCAATATTGTGAGTTTATATCTCATAATTCTGACTTTTCTCAATATTGTCAGTTTATATCTCATAATTCTGACTTTTCTCAATATTGTGAGTTTATATCTCATAATTCTGACTTTTCTCAATATTGCGAGTTTATATCTCATAATTCTGACTTTTCTCAATATTGTCAGTTTATATCTCATAATTCTGACTTTTCTCAATATTGTGAGTTTATATCTCATAATTCTGACTTTTCTCAATATTGCGAGTTTATATCTCATAATTCTGACTTTTCTCAATATTGTCAGTTTATATCTCATAATTCTGACTTTTCTCAATATTGTGAGTTTATATCTCATAATTCTGACTTTTCTCAATATTGTGAGTTTATATCTCATAATTCTGACTTTTCTCAATATTGTCAGTTTATATCTCATAATTCTGACTTTTCTCAATATTGTGAGTTTATATCTCATAATTCTGACTTTTCTCAATATTGCGAGTTTATATCTCATAATTCTGACTTTTCTCAATATTGCGAGTTTATATCTCACAATTCTGACTTTATAACTCACAATTGCAACTTCATATCACACAATTCTGAGGAAAAAAGTCAGAATTGTGAGATAAAAACTTGCAAACTCCTTTTTTTGTGTTACATACTTATTAGTATTCCAAAGTATTTAGATTAACTCACAAAACTTGGGTAATCTAACGAAATACGTTAAAAATTACTTTTTAAAGCATGCATTTTGTAATCTGTAGTGAAATACATTTTAAAAGCCCTATATATATATTGCATAGTAGGTCAAATAAAACCCACAACTGTAGTTTGCCTTTTATTGCCAAATAATTTTGTCAGATCAATACCTTAACCAAGTTTAGTGTTCGGTCTTTCCTTATATTAAAATATTAAACAAAATATGTACTTTGCAAGGGCTAAAAAAGTGCATTCTCTATGAATGTGTGTGAATGTAATCCTGTAACGCGCACTGCATTTGCTTTATCATGTGACCTAGCTTCACTGTCATTCACAAATCCTCTCCCGCGGCCTCATGGGATGTTAAAGTGTGAGTAGTAAATCCGGGTACGTTTTACCTACTTTTTTTTACGAGTACTTTGAATTTGGACGTAATTCTTTTGGCACACGCTATGTTTCGCTTACTATATATTAGAAAATTATTCATATCGCTTGAATGAATGATTTAATGCTTCACTCATCGCCACCTACTGGTGCATTGATGTAACCGGCAGAGGCAAAAAAATACATATCTTTGTAAGATCATTGATACTTAACTAACTCAGATTACTAATGGATTTTTGATGTGAAAATGTAATTAAAGATAAATGGGACTTTCAGAATGGAACAAAAAAAAAACTATGTTGGAAAAAATAGTATTTTGTTGTTGTTAAGTGTTTCGTTAGAGGGTTCAATGTCTGTCACTGCAGAAACAAAACCCTGATGCGGTCTATCGGAGAACATTTGGGCACATTTTTAGCTAGATAAGTGAAAGCAGTGAGCAAATGTATTACATTCCTTAATCAAATTCCATGCGCAGTTCTCTCGGTCCAGCACTCGTGCCCTCTGTTCATAAACTGACCTTTCGGATCGCAGTGGAAAAAAATGAAAATCTTCTAGGCTGGCATGAATGATTTTCCGACCTCTGTAACAGTGTTTTTCTTGTTCAGCTTACCTCTAGGAACACCCTTTCCTTGAAAAATGCTCGTTCTTCATTCGTTTTTGAATATTATTTGCAGGTCAGGCAATGGAGGATTATTGCAATTAAATCCGCAGAGCTTGCAGCTGGCATGAATGGATGTTCAGAGTGCTTACTGAGCACCTCAGAAGTCCATTTATTTGCTTTTGTGTGAACATGATGGACAATTAAAGGGCCTTAATACTGAGCTGATTAGGACCTGAAAAGGCCTGATTGGGGGTTAAAAGTGGTAAATGATGATTTGAGTTCAATGGGCTTTTTCCTGGCAGAGCTACAGCGGTTACAGCCTTATATGTGGCTTTTTCACTTTCATAATTTCACTTCCATTTTTGAGCGTCGGTAGGCCTAATTTTTTCCGTATGTTCCCCACCGTTGGCTCTAGTCGGGTGCCGTTGGGGTTTTTTGGGCTGATTCAGCATGTTGAATTAGTGTCGGGCCATCGGTGAGAGGGCGAACTCTGATTGGCTGTTCATTTTAGAGAATAAAAGCAAAAGTGATGAAGGCGAGCAACGGTACCGACAGAATGCCATTGCAATTTTACATCATCTCACCTGAGCATTCCAATATTTTCATAATATCAAAATGAAACGGTTGGTCGGTGTTGTACATGTCCTGCCCCTTCCTCCACTCCGATTGGACGGCTGGCTAAAAAGTGACCGTGATGAGCGCAGGATTTTATTCAAAGTGGAGCATTCTTCACCTCAAGGCGACGGGTAAATTTACTAGATGTTGGTGACTTTTTGTTTTAGTAAAGAAGATTTTTAGCTGAAACTGGTTCCCTGTGATTCACATGATGGAAGTCAAGTCACTTTGAGATTAAAAAAAAACATATGAAGACAAAACAAAACTAATACACACAGCTCCCGACGAAACATTGAGGTCTTAAGAGGTGAAACGACCAGTCTCTGCCAGAAACTGAACATTATTTATAGCATTATTATCTGTAAACCACAGCCTCTGCGAACGGTCCAGAGCTTTCACAACAAATCCCTCCCAATTGCTACTCAAAACTATGGGGTAGGCCACTTTAAATCACGTTTCTCAGGCTAAATAACATGTTATTTGGGGTTGCTTCAACCTGCTGACATGAAAGACAACTCACTGCAACAGTGTTAATTTGGCAGACTTGATAGAGAGACTTGGGAAGATTGATTTTACATAGATTCTCAGTCTCGCGCTCCATACTGTTGTGAATGGACCGTTTGCACAGGCTGTTGGTTACAGGTAATAATGTTGTAAATAATGTTCAGTTTCTTGCACAGACTGGTCGTTTCACTTCTTAAGACCTCAATGTATCGTCAGGAGTCGCCTGTATTAGTCCTGCATATGTTTTTTTGAATCTCAAAGTGACGGCACCCATTGACTTCCATTATATGAAGGACCAGTTTCAACTAAAAATCTTATTTAAAGTATGTTTCATTGCTGGTGCAACCCATTTACCCAGGTCTTACTCGCCCCACTCCGTGCGGGACTTGACTCTCTGGTGTGGGAGTTGGATGCTCTAACAAGGAGGTTTAAGGATGACGGTCGCTGGGTAAGGGTCTCAAACCCGGGTCTCTGGTGTGGGAGTCGGACGCTCTAACAAGGAGGTTTAAGGATGACGGTCGCTGGGTAAGGGTCTCGAACCCGGGTCTCTGATGTGGGAGTCGGACGCTCTAACAAGGAGATTTAAGGATGACGGTCGCTGGGTAAGGGTCTCGAACCCGGGTCTCTGGTGTGGGAGTCGGACGCTCTAACAAGGAGGTTTAATGATGACGGTTGAACCCGGGTGTCTGGTGTGGGGGTCGGACGCTGGGTAAGGGTCTCGAACCCGGGTCTCTGGTGTGGGGGTCGGACGCTCTAACAAGGAGGTTTAAGGAGAACGGTCGCTAGGTAAGGGTCTCGAACCCGGGTCTCAGACGCTGGGTAAGGGTCTTGAACCCGGGTCTCTGGTGTGGGAGTCGGATGGTCTAACAAGGAGGTTTAAGGATGACGGTTGAACCCGGGTGTCTGGTGTGGGGTCGGACGCTGGGTAAGGTTCTTGAACCCGGGTCTCTGGTGTGGGAGTCGGACGCTGGGTAAGGGTTTCGAACCCGGGTCTCTAGTGTGGGAGTCGGACGCTCTAACAAGGAGGTTTAAGGATGACGGTCGCTGGGTAAGGGTCTCGAACCCGGGTCTCTGGTGTGGGGTCGGACGCTCTAACAAGGAGGTTTAAGGAGAACGGTCGCTAGGTAAGGGTCTCGAACCCAGGTCTCTGGTGTGGGAGTCGGACGGTCTAACAAGGAGGTTTAAGGATGACGGTTGAACCCGGGTGTCTGGTGTGGGGTCGGACGCTGGGTAAGGTTCTTGAACCCGGGTCTCTGGTGTGGGAGTCGGACGCTCTAACAAGGAGGTTTAAGGATGACGGTCGCTGGGTAAGGGTCTCGAACCCGGGTCTCTGGTGTGGGGTCGGACGCTCTAACAAGGAGGTTTAAGGAGAACGGTCGCTAGGTAAGGGTCTCGAACCCGGGTCTCTGGTGTGGGAGTCGGACGGTCTAACAAGTCTATCAAGGTCTCTTGAGATCAGAGGAGTGAGGTTTACTCACACAGCGACTACCTCCATTACACTCGTCAATGTCAACTAACATAGTTAACAACTTTTTGTAAAGCATTACCCAATATATGATCCTCTTTACTGACTGTACAAACACTTGCATTATTGACACGGTTTGAGTGCTGCAGAACTTTAACTAAAGCTTTTTACTGTCGTAGTCATCATCAAGAGCCCATGTTAATTTAACATGAATTGCTATTAGCGTCTGCTCTCGCAGTTGACGTCGCAAACTGCTTGTGCACTTAGTGGCCCCAAGAGAACTAAGAGTCTGTCAGATTCGATCATCTCTTTCGAGCTATTAAGTCGCAGACATCTTTGTGCTGTCAACGGGAAAAAGCGCGAAGAGCTGCCGCCTCTGGTCATAAACACAAACACTTGATTTTGCCAGGAAACAACGAAGTGTGGGAAGCTGAACATTGTTTAAAGCATTAGCCTTCAAATTTGTCACTGCAGAGTTTTTAGAGTGACTTTTTTAGAGTTTCCATCTGCACATCCACCAAAAACCTATGGAAAAAAACGGAACGCTTTGTGTGGACACTAACATCTTTATTAATGGCATCATCCTCATTCAGATTTTTTTCTTCTGGTAAGCATCCAGTAGCCTTTATCTTTCATTCTTTTTCTCATGTTCACTACACTTCTAGTTTTTAATTGTGGATCTTGATCTGTGGACGGAAAGAAATATAATCCCAGCACTTTGAGCGTCTGTTTTCTCAGCCGCAGTGGGCGAGAGCGGCTGTCACTCCGGTTGTGATGTTCAAGGCTGCTGAAGGATCTGCTTCAAAAGGAGACGCTTAAAATAAATGATAAGACATTTTGGCTTTTGCAGTTTTTTTCCCCCTCCTCATATCATCCTCCCACTCAAGTAAAATACATCCATAATCAGCAACAAAGTCGAGAAAGACAAGCGGCAGCTTAATTTTTTAGCATGAGAAAGAGACACGGTGTCGATTTATTGGAGCACAGAATGTCTTTCTTCATTGTATTTGGCTTAAATTAAAATTTAAGGCCTTATTCTGCATCCAATACCTAAACTTAACTACCTTACTAACTATTAATACGCAGTAATTAGGAGTTTACAGACCGATTTGGAGCAATTTGCAGATGCATGCGCACACATAGACCTGGCATTTAATAAGTGGAGGAAAATCCACAGAATTAGAGATAAATGTTTTATTGTGCCTTTAGATGTCAGAATTGGAATGCAAAAAATATAGTTTTTACGGTGGCCAAGAGAGCTCAAAGCGCTGCAAATAAGAAAACACATGCAAATTAAAAAAAAGCACATGCAAATTAAAAAAAAAAAAAAAAAAAACGCGATCATCAGTTTGACAACACATGTGCTGCAAATCCTCACAACACATGCAAACACAAAAACGCGCTGCATATACAAAAAGCGCTGCAAATAGCGCAAACCACAACGGAAATGTTTCGAGGGGGACCCCAAAAAGTGACGGACCCTACTAGGACGTGCGTCCAAAACCAGTTCAACTCACCCTTCACTTATTCACTAATCCCTATATAGTGTACGGCATTTGAGTGCACAATGTGTTCACTATCATGAAATACTATAACAACTGCAAACAAAAATAAACAACTGTACATTATTTGATGTATTTATTATTTTTAATAAAGTGTTTTTCACAGATGACGTGGTCAGGCGCCGTTACCATGACGTCACATTAGTAACAGATGATTAACCAATATTATTAAATCATCCACTAAATGACCATCTCTTAAGGTTTAATGAGTGAACAACAATGCCACATATTTCTGTTAGTGAAACACATTACATTGAGTTCATGCCTACATAATATATTTTAATATTTTTTAGTTTGTGCTGTTGTCAAGTAGAGTCCGTCCCTTTTTGGGGTCCCCCTTGAAACATTTCCGTTGTGTTTTGTGCTTTTTGCATAATTTTATATATGCAGCGCGTTTTTGTGTTTGCATGTGTTGTGAGGATTTGCAGCACATGTGTTGTTTTTTTTATTTGCATGTGTTTTCTTACTTGCAGCACGTTGAGCTCTCTCGGCCACCGTAGGTTTTTATTGAATAGCGCCGTTTGAAGCGAAACGCAAATGTTTATGTTGCAAGTCACTGACTGAACTGATGAAACCTGCAATGATTAGACTACTATTAAAGCATGAATTTAATATAAACATTAAGTCTACATAATATTCAAATATGCAGTTCATCTGGGACAAACATACATTTACAGCATGAAATAATGATAGATGTCAGAATTGGAATGCAAAAAATATAGTTTTTACGGTGGCCAAGAGAGCTCAAAGCGCTGCAAATAAGAAAACACATGCAAATTAAAAAAAACACGCGATCATCAGTTTGACAACACATGTGCTGCAAATCCTCACAACACATGCAAACTCAAAAACCGATAACGTTTTGCACTAATAACTTTTAAACATAACGTTTTTCACACCGTTCTGATTTTTTTTTCTACCACTTGCATGTTTTTATCTCCCAGTTCGGAGTTTATATCACAATTCTGAGGAGGGAAAAAGTCAGAATTGCGGGATATAAACAGAATAACGAGTATATCTCACAATTCTGTGTTTCCTTTTAAGAATTGTGAGATATAAACTTGAATGAAGTTTTTATACTTTTATTCCGTGCCTTCCACTGTTATTTTCCGTCCACAAAAACATCATCGCAAAATAGGCCTAAAAGTTGTAATAGTGAGAATAATCTAATCTAATCTTAAATTTGAGCATATGTACAGTATATATATATATATATATATATATCTTCATCTATTTTTACATTTTAAAATATCATATTTAAATATAAATATATGCATTATTTCATAGATAAATGAGTAAAAGTGTGTAATATCTGACATTGCTCCAAATCTTACAACTTTTCTTTCCACTTTTAAATTAAATTTTCAATGTCACATTTTTTTTTTTTTTTTTTTTTTTTTTTTTACTGTTGTCTCAGACTTTAGGAGCCCACCTTACATACATATGAAATAGCTGACACCTTTTCAATAGAAAGATTCAAGTGCGACAGCTGAAATGACAGCGGTGGAAAGAGTCCAGGCAAGAATAGATGAAAAAGTAAGATAAAGTATGAGGAGCGGGATAGCGAGTGTGTGAATGTAGAGGAGCGCGCCGTTCTCATCTAGATTCACCCCAGGGAAGCGCACAAGTGTGCGGTCAGTGGACAAAACACAGCATGATAATGGCTTCAATCAGAATGCAGATTTGGGTTTTTGCTCACTCTGAGCTCTCAACCTTCCTCGGCTCCGCTGCCCCCCGTCGTTACCGTAGCCTGTCGGCGCTGTCACTTGTCTTCACGTCTGATGGGCGGTGTTTACCTGTCCAAGCCATTCGCTCTCTGTAAGGTGCATCGGTACTGACAGCGGCATGCCATCCATCTATAGCTGTGACACAGTCACTGTGGGAGAAAGGGATTTTTTTTGGTCCCTGACTTCTGCAGGCCTTGAGCAAAACTTTGTCAGTGCGTTCATAAAAACCCCAAAATGAAGCTGTTCTTTCAGAGCAGTTTCACTGTCAACAAACAACAGCGAGTTGAAACACTCAGTAATGCAACGACAAACACCAGGACGGATACTACAGATAAAAAGATATGAATTAAATACATTTAGCCTACTAATAATAATACCACGCAATACAGAAATTGAATACAGCGGCGTATAAGGATTCCTATTAAAGTTATTGAGTGAAGGGCAGTGAGCGATTCTCTTCTTTACTTTCCCTTCTGTTAATGTTCACTTAAGACTGACTGCATTTAGGTGAAAACTCGCCTTTTTTTATGTGTATTTGTGAGTTTAAGCGCTGTGCCCGATGTAGCCTATTCTTGTCCATGTCCACAGGAAGCCACCTGGGGAACAGCGTCTCGTTCGCAGCTCAATGCCTAATTCGGATGTTCCGTAGGAAGAGCGTCATCGTACTATAAGAATATCCTGTAAGTTTCAGAACTGAAAACTTCCTTTTTTAGTCCAATAGAAGCTTTTATTGACACCAGGCGCGGTGAACGACTCGTCCCGGAATGTGACATGGATAGGTGAAACTCCGCCTCCACAGAAGAAACCAACGCCTACTTCATCACTGCAGCGTTAGCCCCGCCCACTGGTGTGTTAGTGAGAAGAGCGATACAGGACTAAAAATAGCATTACCTTTTCAAAGGAATATTGGTATTTATTTTCAACTCAGTTGAGCTTCATTTATGTGTATTCGGTATTCCACTGGATTCTTTGGTAAATCGGTCTCGTTTCGGCGCAGGCTTTGCGAACAGACTTTAACGATATGGACTCGACTGTAATTCAACAACATGTGAGAAACTGATCCGATATGATTCATGTACAGTGACTAAACGCTCAACTTCACATTGTTTCTCTTAGAAGGATGAAAATAATCTGTTTTTAAACGATGATTAAATCATAAATAGAAAGCGATCAAAAAACGCTCTCTTTACAATCGCTGGAGCTGTCAATCAAACGGACTCGCGCCAAAACACGAATTCGCACTGTTAGTGATGATGAAAGCGTTCGTTAGTGTGCAGAAAATGAGTTGAGATGACGAGGTCGCCGCTTTCATGCGCTCACAAACACGTCTGAGATCGACTATAATGTTCATCACCGCAACCTTTCACGCCGCCATCTAAACGCCACAGATTTAATGTAACGCTATAATTAACACTTTTCACGATTAGTTATTCATAGGCAAATATTTTTATGACTGCTTTGTCAGACTGGGTCATGATTGGTCAGATTGCCTGTCAATCAAACCGTTTGCAAAGGATTCTTCGTTGGCCACGGCACACTGTCGTTTGTTTACAGAAAAAAAAGTTTGTTTGTAAAAGATTACTCTGATTCATCGACGCACCTTTTAAGAAGGAACCTCGAGCCAAGTCTTCGCCGCATCACTTCCACCTGGCACCTGCGCGGGACGATAATGTATTCTGTACGTCCAAGCCTTCAAGCCCCGCTGCATTGCAAACGCAAAGATGATGGGAGTGGAGATTAATGGGAAACGTGGTGAGTTTCCATCATCTGCGGCGTGTCGGGACAGAGCGCTAACCAACTGTTTAATACGATGCATCAGGTTTGGAAATGCGCTTGGCTTGGAAACGCCTTCGCCTCGCCGTGCGTCTGGCACATGGAAATGAGGTGAGCTTGTTAAGAGAGCAAAGCTGGGCTGAGAAGTTATCAGCGGCACACATCACTTCTGAGATGGGCAATTCATCAAATGTTTAGCTAGGGTATTTGCCAGCTTGTCACGGCAACTTCGATGCAAGCCAGTTCCGCAACCTTGCGGATGACGGGGCCTTTAAAACAAATCATTTGTGCTCTCTGCGAATTTTCATCACGTTCTCAGCCAGGCCTACGTACGTTTAGGGTGACGGGCGACGTCTTCTTACATGGACGACACAATAGAAGACAATCTGTATGATTGCACTTTACTCTGACTGTGACCATCATCCGCAAGTTAATTTGATTGCAATCGCTCCTGGAATAGGTAGCGGTGCTCTGATTTGGAAAGATTTGATTTTTGTATGCGCGCGTGTGAATGCGTTTAAGAAAGTGTGACTGCTTTCTCTTGTCTTCAATGCAGGCAATCCATTCTTTGAATTCCTAAACGCAAGTGGCAGAGAAAGTGTGAACGTGCGTCCCGAATGCAAATAAAGATCCTGGCTTGTGTGCTTATCTGTTATCTTGCTATAACTGTGTCAAATGATTAGTGACTGTCTATCGACACGATAACTCAGAGTAGGAATCCATCAGCACATGTCTCACCTCTGTCCCAGAATCTCATGTGAACTTTTATGACGAAGCAGGCTTGGTGAACAATAGAGCGCTGTAGGAATGATGCATGTTTGTGGGCCAAAACCTGGAAACCGGTTGCATTTTAGCGCTGCTTACAATTAAATTCGCGGTTTATAAAAAGCTTTTGCTTTCCTTCAAAAACGAGGTTGTTAAATGGCTAAATTGGACATTAAACATCATCACGCGAAAAACTTGTCTACTCACTAGTGTGTTTATAATCGTGGACTTGCGAACTAACTCAGATTGGAAAATTTCATTTCATTTATAGCCTACGTTTACTTAATTGCTTCTGACGATTGTATTTACTGTATGTAGGTTTATCTTCATATTACGGCTGTCACTAACAATTATTTTGGTAATCGCTCGATTATTTTAATGATTAATCGAGTAATCAGATTTTTTTTGTGTGTGTGGTAATAAAAAAAAACAATAGCTTGACTTAAAATACTTGTATAATAACAGCTTAACAATATTATTTGATTCAAGTGGAGTATCAAAAGCAAGTAATCATATGCTTTTATAGAAAAACACTGTCGAAATACATAATATAAACAATCATCTTATGTACATTATGTATTATAGCAGAAGCCTGCAGAGGGCGCCAACAGCCTTGTTTGTTTGTTGTTACACTACGGCATCAAATCCTTGTTTAATATCGGCCAAACGACATTTAATTCAGATGTTCACTTAATCTTTAATATTTGGCCTCTTCTTTACATTATACGTGTGGACATCAAAACATGCAAACTGAGAGCGAGGGTACTTTTATTTTGAAATCGCGGTTTATAAATGATTTACCTTACAAATGTGATGAAATGGCTCACATTGTGATCCCAGATGGACGTTATACGCGACGCAAACTCACAGCATATGCAGCGGTGTTGCCAACTGGGTTGAAGCGACCCCAAAAAAACCCCGAAATGCACATTTTACCAGCGAAATCCCCCCCAAAAAGTGGATTTTATACTTCCAGAAAGTGATTTTTACCGTGGGACCCCCCCTGAAAAGCGATTGGGCTAGTTTTGAATCATGACAACCCTACTTCATATATTAAAACTGCAGTCTGTAAGTTTTGCCTCTTTGTCGCCATCTCTGTTTGAACTGGGTTGAAGCGACCCCAAAAAAACCCCGAAATGCACATTTTACCAGCGAAATCCCCCCCAAAAAGTGGATTTTATACTTCCGGAAAGCGATTTTTACCGTGGGACCTCCCTGAAAAGCGATTGGGCTAGTTTTGAGAATCAATTGGGCACGCTTTGTTGTGAAAACCTGGCATCCCTGATGTGCGGAGATTTGAGATGCATGTAAATGATAACAGTTCATGTGGACCAGCGTTTACGGTGAACGAGAAGCATGTAAATAAAACCCACAGGTTATATATTTCATTGAAATGCAGCCTTTGTGAATTCCCATCAGCACTATGCTGTAGTATGGTTTTAATAAATCGTGCAGCCTTAAAAAAAAAAGGGTCTAATAGATTCACGCCCACTTCCGATATTAATAGACACGGGTATAATTGCAATTGAGAATTTTTTAAAATCGAGTTCTCAAATTTAATCGAGGAATGGTGACAACCCTACTTCATATATTAAAACTGCAGTCTGTAAGTTTTGCCTCTTTTTCGCCATCTCTGTTTGAACTGGGTTGAAGCGACCCCAA
>CM074280.1:32069177-32209177 GCA_037194245.1 Opsariichthys bidens | reverse complement strand
GTCATTTGGAGTAACCAATATAAAGGGACCATTTTACTTTAGGTTACTTCTGAATTAGGATGTAAAATTTTTGATATCATTATATTTTTAAATGCAGTTCATGACCCGTTATTGCATGTGCTTTGATTGACACGATGAAAAAGATTCCAAACGTGTCTGATTTTTGATTTTCAGCCCATTTTGGGTTCATTTTAAACAAGCAATCAGGGCTGGGTGGGTTACTTTTAAAATGTATTTCACTACAGATTACAAAATACATGCTTTAAAAAGTCATTTGTAACGTATTTCGTTACATTACTCAAGTTTAGTCACTTAATCTGAATACTTTAGAATACTTTGGAATACTAATAAGTGTGAAACAAACACAAAAAAGGTCATTGCGAGTTTTTATCTCACAATTCTGACTTTTTCCCTCAGAATTATGAGATATAAAGTTACAATTGTGAGTTATAAAGTCAGAATTATGAGATATAAAATCACAATATTGAGAAAAGTCAGAATTATGAGATATAAAATCACAATATTGAGAAAAGTCAGAATTATGAGATATAAACTCACAATATTGAGAAAAGTCAGAATTATGAGATATAAAATCACAATATTGAGAAAAGTCAGAATTATGAGATATAAACTCACAATATTGAGAAAAGTCAGAATTATGAGATATAAACTGACAATATTGAGAAAAGTCAGAATTATGAGATATAAACTGACAATATTGAGAAAAGTCAGAATTATGAGATATAAACTCACAATATTGAGAAAAGTCAGAATTATGAGATATAAACTCACAATATTGAGAAAAGTCAGAATTATGAGATATAAACTCACAATATTGAGAAAAGTCAGAATTATGAGATATAAACTCACAATATTGAGAAAAGTCAGAATTATGAGATATAAACTCACAATATTGAGAAAAGTCAGAATTATGAGATATAAACTCACAATATTGAGAAAAGTCAGAATTATGAGATATAAACTCACAATATTGAGAAAAGTCAGAATTATGAGATATAAACTCACAATATTGAGAAAAGTCAGAATTATGAGATATAAACTCACATACTAAATTGACAAGTGCAAGAAAAAAAGTCAGTATTGCAAGTTTAAATCTCCCAATTCTGACTTTATAACTTGCAATTGTGAGTTTAAATCTTGCAATTCTGGGAAAAAGAAGTCAGAATTGTGAAATAGAAACTCACAATTGTGTGGGAAAAAACAAATTGTGAGAAAAAGTCACAGTGACGAGTGAATTATAAAATGACTCACAAAACATGAAAACAGTCGTGGATCATCAGGTCATCACAGGACAGTTCAGTTGACTTTTTTTAAAATAAATTCAGTCATTTTTTCTTGTTCAGGACAGAACTAAATAAAGATAACAACATTTTTATGATCCTCTTAAAAGTATTAAATGTTGATGAAACTGAACTCGTCTTTTTCAGACGGTCAGAGTCAGAGAATCACCAATCGCTGTTTAAATGACAGTAAAACTCAAAGTAATCACTTTGGTAATCTAAAACACTTTTCAGATGGAACTGTAGTTACTCCCCGACCCGGCAAGCAATACAGTGATTTTTAAGCAATAGTAGAGTTGAGTAAAACTACCCAGCACGTTTTAGCAAATATTTAACCCAGTCCGTTGAGTTTGTCCATTTTCAACTCATCCCAGTCTGTTTTTTTAGAGTGAATATTGTCTTTTTCCTTAATTGTCACTGACGCTTTGTGTAGTCGCCCTCTGGGGTTTAATTAAAATATTTTAGCACTTGTATCATATCGTGTTGTTTTGAGGGAGAACGGTTCACGACGCTTGGCCTTTTCTTAATTCATCCGTCGAGAGCGGCTCACTTAACTACACAAAAACATAATTATTGCACTTTTACGCTCTTTAAATGAGTTGGGAGGAAGCCAGGTGAAAATGAGAGTCTCAAGAGTTGTTTTAAAACACTTAATAACATTTTGAGAGGTTTGAGCGATGACATGACATGTCAAAACAGATTCATCACAACCTCTGAGGCTGATCTGAACCTCCGTGTTCATCCATTAGAGCCCGTTCTCCACAGCCGTTGAGTTTCAGTTCATTCTTCGGTAACACTTGTGATTTATTGATATTTTGAATTAACCTTTATTTTTTCTGAAGCACTTAGAAGGGGCGCATGTTTTTTTAGTTTTATTTTGTAATTTGTAATTTGTGCTTTTGGATTTCGTCATCTTTTCATTTACTGTTGTTCTAAATATTAAACTTGTGTAGCTTTGGGGCTTTTTTTTCTCCGTATTTCTCAGCCTCTATATTGCATATGGGGTGTTTTTTTAGAAAGGTTTCATCATTGAGGGAGATTAAAAAAAAGACTGTGTTCCCGCTCGCTGCCGATAAAATGATAGCTTTACACTTTGTCTTATCTACAAACAGAAAAGAGGCTTTTGGTTCATTGTCAGCGGTGGCAGGAATAAAAGAATCCGCCTTCGATTGAATTTGACAGGTATGAACCTCTGTTTCGCACATCAGAGTTTATACAGCCTCTCTCACGCGGATACACCACAAAACATGACTGTGTTTGGAAGCGAGAGAAGTCTGTTTTTGCTCGTTTGCTGCTTGCATGGAGATGTTTTTTGTCTCCTTAGATGCTTTTAAGGAAAAAATAACACATTTACTTGGTCTTTTTTTTAAAACAATTGTTACATTAATCAGAGTTGCTTTTATTTTTTTTCTATTTTGGACTAATCCAATATTTGACGGACTTTTTTGGTGCAATTTTTCAAAAACAACATCAAAATTGACATTTTTACTTTTTAAAGTCCCCCTGTAGTCAATAATTGCATCCGTTAAAACACATCTTTGAAACATTCCTCATGCCTTAAAATAGCTTGATTGGAACTCAACACCCTTGCTTCATTTAATATGCGCAGATCTATGAATATGCTAATTAGCCCCGCCTCCTCTCAGGAATACATTTCTTACTAGTAAAAATGTTCATTTCTGATATCAACAATTACATTGTTACTAGTGCAAATGTCTATTCTTGATATCAACAATTGAGTTTCTACTAGTAAAAATGTTCATTTCTGATATCTGAAATGAATTCCTGATATCAATATCATTTCTGATATCTAAAACAGCTTTCTTACTAGTAACAATCACATTCGTGATATCAGAAATGAACATTTTTACTAGTAGCAATTCAGTTGTTGATATCAAGAATAGACATTTGCACTAGTAACAATGTAAGGTAACACTTTATTTTAACTATAACTATAAATTATGCATAATTACATGCACTCAACCCTAAACCCAACCAAACCCTAATCATATTCCTAGAGTAAGTACTTGCAAGTACTTAATATTACTCAATACTTAAATGTATAATTACCGTGAAACAAAGACGCCCTAATATAATTGTTGATATCAGAGATTTGCATTGTTACTAGTAAGAATTGTATTCCTGATGTGTGAAACTGGAATTTCAACTAGTAAGAAAAGAATTCTTGATATCAACAATTGAATTTGAATGGCAGCCTATGGCGAGATTTCACTAGTGAAAATACAATTACAGATCTCAACAATTATAGTTTATACTAGAAGTTCATATCCTGAGAATGAATAAAAGTCAGAACGGCTTGCCATAGCAAGTGTTGTTTTGTGTGTAAGTGTGTGTTTAAATGACGGATCTTTGGGTTGTGGATTTTGCAGTGGGCGTTCCCTCCCTTCCTTCCTTCCCCACACAGTCGTGACCCTTCAAAAATGCTTGACCTTTGAGATTTGGGAAGAAATGTTTCCACCAGCTTCTGCTCGTTCTGTTGAGTCCCAGATGAAAATGGAATTTTTGTGATTTTTCTTTTGTGTGTTTTGGGTTCAGTGTGCGATCATGAAAACTAATGTGACATTTATGGTCCCGAAACACTCTTTGTTTTGTTTCTTTTTGTTTTTGAGTGACCATGTGGGCTGTAATTATGACATATTGTCAGTATATCCAGTACATCACCTCCAAACGGTGTCAAAGCTCTGTGCAGTCGTGTGTTCCCGCGCATCCGATGGGATCCAGGTGTTCAGGGCGGTGCAGGTGTGATGCGGGGATGCGGAGGCTCAGTTATCCCTCATTATGACACATCTGCCACAAATGACGTATTTGTCAAAACGGGCTTTTTGTAGCATCTAGGGCGTGGGAACAGTTTTCAGGATAGAGAGAAGGCAAAGGAAATCGACAACACCCTCTTGAGCCGAGCTTATGCGTGTAATTTTGCCAGATATAATGAAGTAAATATCATATGAGCTTTTAAACGAGGTCTAATATATACCGAATAACATTTTAATATGGGGAACTATCCTCACTTATTACTAGTTGCATATTGCTTATTCTGCATGATCTTATTCTACATCCCTTAATCTGACTACTAATAAGCTGTACATTAAGAGTTTAATGAGGCAAAAGTCAGAGTTCGTAGTGAATTTGTGTTCCTCATACTGAAGTGTTACCAGTCACACTTTAGTTTGGTGTCCAATTCTCACTTTTGACTAACTAATTCAACTTTTGCCTCCATAAATAATTCATAAAGTTAAGCTTATATTTTGGGTTAGATTAAAGGATGTAGAATATGATTATGCAGAATAAGGCATTAATATGTGCTTTATAAGTACAAATAACCAACCAATATGTATTCTAAACTAAAGAGTGCATGTGTGTGTGTGTATATGTATATATATATGTATAAATGTGTATATATATATATGTATATATGTATATATATATGTGTATATGTATATATATATATGTATGTATGTATGTATATATGTGTATATATATATATATGTATATGTATATATAAATATGTATGTATATATATATATACATATATACATACATACATACATATATATACATACATATATATATATATGCATATATATACATATATACACACACATATATATATATATATATATATATATATATATATATATATATATATATATATATATATATAAACCCCATAATATCATACGATTTATGTTCGCAAAGGCTGCATTTATTTGATCATGCATATAGTAAAACATTATTTTTGTGAAATATTATTGCGATGTAAAATAGCTGTTTTCCATTTTAATATATTTTTTAAAATGTAATTTATTCCTGTGATCGAAGCTAATCCTTCAGAAATCATTCTAATATGATGCTTTGATGCTCATGAAATATAAGGCGTGATTTACAAAATAATGGGACAATTGTAAAAGATTGCTCTCGGTTATAATGACGGTGACTCATTAGCTACTAATTGTGTTCCACTGTCGTTCATTTGAGGAAACCGAGAATGAGCACGGCAAGGCAAAATGTCTCTCTTATCCAGAAAAAAAGGCTAATATGCATTTCGCCACCTGTTGGGTTTGGAAAAAGTACGAAAAGGAAGGCAATGAATTTCTTGGCAGTTGTCCTGCTGAGCTCTGGGTTAGCAGATGAAATGACATGAGGAATTAAAAACACAGGGTTACTGCAGCGCTCATGGCTTTCTGCTCACCAGTCGACCGTATCGGTGTTGGCTTTCTGAACCGTCTTATCTCCCATCACGACCTCGGGCCTGTACCAGCCGAGCCCGTCGGAGGAAGAATCTGAAACATGCTACTGCCTTAGATTTCACACGAGCGCTCGAGAGATTTACCCCATGCAGGATACGTAATGCTTGCATAGTAGTTGTGCGCAGTGTCAGCCGTCGAAAACACAAGATATTCTCCATTCATTTTAACCAATCAAAACTATCAATTGAGGAATTAAAGTGGAACTTTGCCAATTTTCAACTCGCTTTGTATTGTTACAGTGTCGGTAGTTTATGCAAATGAACAATAGCTCAAATTAAAATTGCGAATTGAAATATGCTCAATGAAACACATCAATTTTGCAAAAACTCCCATTGTAACACTGTTCGGAAGAATGGGAAGGAGGTGGGAACCGGCGAACGTTCAACATAATTGTAATCAAATAAATAAACAAACACATAATGAAATGAAAAGTAAAATGGAACAAATATTATAAAACACAACATAAAATCCAGGCCTGGTCCTCTCTCGTCCTTCACTGTCGTCGCTCCTCTTTTATGATTCCGGAGGTACGAGAGACACGAGACCGGTGTAGCGCGCAGCTGACGCTCATTTTCACTCACGCGCCGTTTCCTCACGGCTCTCGTCCGCCCTGTTTCTCGCAAAACCGTTTTTATGCTCGCGTGAGGTGGTTTTTCAGGCAATTCGAAAAAGGAATATTTTGCAAAACCGTTTTTTTTCGCATTTACAGATCACCTGACGTATGTAAAAGTCGACCACTCTTTAAAGATGTTTGGAGAGAAGACGAGACGTCTTCATTATGCTTAAAGACAAAAGTATATACTGGATTCTAAACCACAAACAAATGCCACAATTTAGCAAGACCTCGAAGCAGATAGGAGGGAGAAACACCCAGAAACACCAAGTAAAATCGGCTTTTCTTGCCATAAATGCTTGGATAACGCATCAATGTCTACTTTGATTAAAAATAATGGCGAGTACAGTGGCTGCAATTTACTTAGACCTACTAACATCCGTCGCCATGAGTTTTGGAATGACTAATGCCAATTTTCAACTCGCTTTGTATTGTTACAGTGTCGGTAGTTTATGCAAATGAACAATAGCACCTTTAAATTGCACAAATTAAAATTGCGAATTGAAAATATGCTCAATGAAACACATCAATTTTGCAAAAACTCCCATTGTAACACTGTTTCGGAAGAATGGGAAGGAGGCGGGAACCGGCGAACGTTCAACATAATTGTAATCAAATAAATAAACAAACAAACAACGATATGAAAAGTAAAATGGAACAAATATAATAAAACACAGCATAAAGTCCAGGCCTGGTCCTCTCTCCTCCTTCACTGTCGTCGCTCCTCTTTTATGCTTCCGGAGCTCCTCCGTGAGAGACACGAGACCGGTGTAGCGCGCAGCTGACGCTCATTTTCACTCGCGTCGTTTGTATTGTTATAGGGTCGGTAGTTTATGTAATTGAACAATAGCCGCGTTTACATTACAAGTAAAAATTGCGAGTTGAAAATGCGCTCATCTATCGCAAAAAACTTTACGCTCACATGAGGTGGTTTTTCAGGCAATCCGAAAAAGGAATATTTAGCAAAAACTGCAATGGAAACAGTTTTTCGCATTTACAGGTCAAAAGTCGATCATTCTTTACACAGTATGTCTGAACTGAGGACAAGACTTCTTCATTAAACTCAAAACAGTATTACAGGAATACTGGATTCTAAACCACAAAGAAATGCCACAATTTGAATTGATCAAGCAGATAGGAGGGAGAAACACCTAGTATAAAGAGTTTTCCTTGCCATAAATGCTTTGATATCATGCTCATGTCTCCTTTGATTAAAAATAATACTAATACCTACTAACATCTGTTGCCTTGAGTTTTGCAATGACTATCACGAGAGGGGAAAAAAGATGTTTTGGTAGAATAACATCGGTTAATGCAAACACAGTCATTTCATAATAGCTTTTTATCGATATTTAGAAGATATCGCAAAAGTTTTGCGCAAATCCGCCAACGTTTCTTCATTCTCCATGTTACCTGGACCGATTAATTCACGTTTATTACTCAACAGAAGACGGCGCGAAACGTGTCGTCCAGATTATGCTTCAGCGTTTTTGTACCTCCACCCATGGTCAGTCAGATCGACAGAGGGTTATTAACAGAACTGTTATTGTAAGAGTTGGTTCATCACTGAAAATTGTGTTGTTCTATGTCAGAACCGCTGTCTTATGACGCCGTTGTGCTTGGGAGGTTTGGCGGAAGTGACAGAACGGCAGTTTCTTTCAGATTTCGCCTTCGTTTGACCTAAAACACTGTTTGTGGTCGTCCAGTTTTTCAGATTTTCCATCAGCGTTCCCTCCGTATTTACGATTCTTAGCCGTCTGTCTGAAACGCATTGGATCCATCACTGGAAACCCAAAATAACTCGCTAAACGTTTACTCTTCGAATTCTTGCACTCGGGAACAATTCAAGTCGACATAATTATGACTAAAAGTTTGCTTAGAAGTATTTCCTACTAAAGCAAGGCGGCGTTTGACTCTGGCACACCGGTGGCCTCGGATAGCAACGTGCCCAGTGCATTATGGGTGTTGAAGTTTTTTTAATAGTTTGCGTTTCTACTGTACAGGCAGCCGTGTTTTATTGAATCATGGGAGGAATGTGTTTTTGTTCGGTCGGTGCTGTATTTGCAGTTCGTGTGTTTGTCTTCAAAAGACTTTTGTGTCATGAATTCATCAAGCGCACCATCCCACGGAGGAAAAATGAGTGTGAGCACCCACCGGCACAAACATAAATGCACAGCGTGCACAATTGCTCAATTGACTTCAAAACCAGCTGCATCGTGCTGGTTAAATCAATGATCCTGCAGGTGTGTAAGTGGGAAACCATTCAGCAAAGTTCTTCACTTCTTCACCAGTGCAGACTTCGGCATTGAGGAACCTTGTAACCTTGATTACCGCAGTATTGTTACAGCTTCACCAAGGCAATAATCAAATCGTTTCATCATATAATCAGGGTAGAAAAATTAACACCTGCCAGCAGCTAAACGCTGTTTTTTTTTTGGCCAGCGGCTGGTAATTTTTGTCTTATTTGCCAGCCACTGCCGCAGGCAAAAAAAGATGAAGATTTAATGTAAGCTGGAGAGGATCATGTCCTCACGGTTCATTCAGATGTTCAGTGGCTCTATACAGCTCATGCATGTACTTTTGAGGTGATTTAAGATATACACCAGCCACTGTGTCTGAAAAAGTAGATTTTCTCTCATGTGTAGCACAGTGTGGTTCACTGCATCAAATCGGTGCGTTCAGAGAGCGGTCGAGATTCGATTCGTTCGAGTCCCTGCAGCATTTCTCACTTCTTTTTCTTACTTTAGGTGTAGGTAAAATGTCTTCGGCGTTCTTTATACACCATTATAATATTTATAAATGTTATGAATTAATTTTAGCTTAAGTTTTTGTAATTTCATTAAGTGCTTTTAAAAAAAGAAAAAAATTCTATTTAGCTTTAGGTTATTTTTATTTCATTAACGTTAATGCTACATTTATTTCAATTAGTTGCCAAGGAAACTTTTTTTTTTATTTAATTCAAAGTTATGTCAATTAATGAGAACAAATGTTAATATTTTTATAATGTAGATTCGAAATATTTAAGTGGGATTAGTCTCATAATTTGGTAGTTCATAAATTCTACATTACAAATTTCTAAAACTATTAGCATAACTAATATACAAGCAATCGGTCAGCTATAAAATAAGAACAAATAATCAAATTACTAGTAAAAGCACAAATAAATGCAATACATCAAAGATAAAAATGAAATAAACAGTGCTGTTCATGTTTTTCAGGTAAGTCTAACCGTAGTTCCCAGGTACAGAAATTTAATAAAGTAAGCAAATGTAAAATAACCCTGCATAGTCTTTACTGTATAATTTAAACATACTTATTAAAGTTACAAAAGTTGAGCATCGAGTGATTTGTGTTGTTCGATTAACACAGCAAGAAAATTAGGCTGCTGTCACTTTAAGAGCGAACGCACTGATCTAATGTGCACATGCGTTTACTTTCTCAACCATTTACTTTCATTTAAGACCTAACCGACTATGTTTAGGATACTCGCTACTTTTTGACTGAATTGTGTGTGAATTTGTTCCCTCAAGTGGAAGAAGACATGAAAGAGCTCAGTTTAGTGTTCGCACGCTGTTTGGGTTAGTAACGCAATGTGCTCCCTTTTGCATCTTCTTGTATTTGAATATATTCAACTTTTGTGACGATGCAGTGCAGTCACGTTACTTGATAAAAAATTCATAAAATATGACCAGCCAACTGACGAGCGACAGTGTTTCATTTACTCGCCCACAATGATTTCTTCTCTCATTTGCCGCTTGGCAACTGACCGTTCGCAAAGCCCCGCCCCCTTTAGTTGCTGTTACAAATCACGCGCTCTCACGCCACACGTCATGTTCTCACGCAGTGAAAAAACATTGAGGAGCAAAGAGGACACTGAGCACGTATGAAACAGTTTCATATTTCAAATATTGTAATTGTTTAAAGAAGTTTCAACAACAAATAGCGTGACAGATCGCTGTAGCTCCTCGATCATCTCCTCATACTAGTTCATTTATAGCATCAAATAAACATGAATGAACATCAGAAGGAATGTTGTTTCGAGAGACGTGATTCAAGTTCACCAACGTTCATCTACTAACTCCCCTGACCGCTTTGACGGACAAAATAGCAGATTCAGTCAATCAAACTGTCGGCAGAGGGTCAGTTGAGCATTTCCGACCCTGTATATAAACATTGTCCAAAGTTTACAGTCACTGGAAAATTAAGTGACAATATTGTGCAAAAACAATGACTGTTTTCAAACAGGTTGCACCTTTAAATTGGTCAGCTGGTTTGTTGCTGGTCACTAGCTGCCAGCGGTTGATCAGCACCTGCTTCAGTGAGCCTTTAAGGACGACCTCCAGCTCACGCTGCTTTTCCAAAGCGAGGAGCTCGGTCCGTCAGTGACCTGCTCGGGTTCCGGAGGTGTCTCCGGTCAGAGGTGCGGTGCTGTGTTGGCAGTAAAGGCTCTCTTGTACTTGTCACCGACTGCCTCCGTCAGCACAGCGGCGCGCTCCAGTCTCAGCTGGATTACAGCGTCCTGGAGAGAGCAGGCTGTAAAAATAGCTGTTTCAACACCAGCTCTTTCTGAAGGCTCAGATTCCCCCCGGCCTCCGGAGAGCGGCTATAACCTTCACCGTCTTCCGTTCTCTTCCCGTTAGCACACACACACACACACACTGCTCTCATTGAATTAATCATCACTGCTCATCACCCTAGAGGCCGTCGCACCTTTAGCCCCGCTCGCTTACGAGCCCGTCTTCTCTGAGAAAAATCAAGGATTTTCTTGCATGGGTCTAGTTTAAATGGCGCATATGCTGATCTCGGCAATATAATAATGTAAACAGATGGGCTGAAACATCTGATGTGTCATAATTGATCTGACAATCAGGTGTAAATGCACCATGACAGACCTGATGCTCTCTGCGATGAGATAAAAATAATCAAACGGCGAGGAAGAAGAAAAGGAGAAAATCGTTCGCTGCTCTTCTTTAATCAGCTTCTGTGGTGACACACTGAAACACATCAAGAGCTCTCGGTGTTCTTTTGTTTGCTTCCAAACGAAACAAAAAAAAGGACATTGATTGAAAAAATACTTGGAAGCTAAATGCCGTTGTTTTAAATCATTATTTATAGTTTGTTTATCATCGTTTCGTTTGCAGAATAATGGTTGGCGGAAATAATGTATGAAAGCTTTTTTTAAATAGCAGTCCGATTCCCAGTTTATGCGTTCGCTGGGAGTTCACTTTGAACGAATCTTTAATATGACTCTGAGTTGTCTCAGAGAGTGATTCGTTTATTTAGTCTTGACCACACGTGTGCAACGTCCAGAAATTGACTGAAGTCTTCGGATTCGAGTCGTTCGTTCATCTCGCGACGGCCTCTGCAGTCCGTACCGGAAAGAGAAACGATTGGTTCATCTCGTTCGTTCTTTTGTCACGTGACGTATTTGCCGTATCGTAAACAGAAATTGGCTAATAATTCCCAAACTCTTATTGTGATCTGTGATGCGTTTCTGGTCTCAAATGTGTCAAAATGTATAAATGTGTCCATTTTTGTCACGGCGGTTCTTTTAACGAACGACTCCGGTCGGGAAGCGAGGTGAACTGACGGACTGCGTAACCTGAAGATCGAGCTAAGCAATAAAACGATTAGTTCACTTCAGAATTTAAAAATAAAATTTCCTGATAATTTACTCACCCCCAAGACGTTTGTCTTTCTTTATGCAATTTCCCCTCTGCGGGACAAATAAAGGCTAACTTACTTTCTTCGGTGGAAAAAAAAATGAAGGGTTTTGAGGAAAACACTCTAGGATTTTTCTCCATATAATGGACTTCGATGGGGTTCAACAGGGTCCAAATGTCAGTTTCAGTGCAGCTTCAAAGACTCTACATGATCCTAGATGAGGAATAAGAGTCTTATTCATGATTAATATTCGATGAATATTGAAGATTTTCCAAAAAAAAAAAAAAAATGATATACTTTTTAACCACAAATGCTCGTCTTGCACTGCTCCACACATTACGTAATCACGTTGGAAAGATCAAGTGACGTAGGCAGAAGTAACGATCCAGTGTCTACAAAGTGAAGTTGGAGGAGAAAATGAGACGAGTTCTTCGCCGCACCATGGTACTTCCATCTACGTCACTTAATCTTTCCAACGTGATTACGTAATGTGTGGAGCAGTGCAAGACGAGCATTTGTGGTTAAAAAGTATATCATTTTAAAAAATTTTAGAAAACGTCCGACGGTTTCTCTAGATCAGACTCTTATTCCTCATCTAGGATCATGTAGAGTCTTTGAAGCTGCACTGAAACTCACATTTGGACTCGTTGAATTATATGGAAAAAAGTCCAGGAGTGTTTTCCTCAAAAACCTTCATTTCTTTTCAACTGAAGAAAGAAAGACATGAACATCTCGGATGACATGGAGGAGAGTGATTCCGATCCTTTAATTAATCTTTTCCGTTTCTCATCATTTGGCCTTGGCTGCATTACAGTTTTTTTTCTTATTCTAAATGTACTCAGTAAGTTGATGTGTTGCGGGAATTTGGCTATTAACATGTAACACTTCAATTATATCTCCTGAAAATAACAAAGCGAAAAAGATTTATTCATTTTGCTGAACAAAACTTAAAGATCCGAGTCAGCAGAATGATCCGAACGCTTTTGCTGTGGAATCAAAATTGAGAAGCATGAAAAATTCACTGGCATTGGTTCTGTAACAACATACTTCATATTCAAACTCACCAGGTGACATCTTTCGTTTTGATTCGGCATGCTTAATATACACAAATGCGAATCGTATTTAAAACCGTGTCTCGTTGATATATCTCATATGGACTTGTTCTATTACGTTCTAGAGCTTGTCAGCCTCTAGTCCCTGTCATTGTGTAAAAAAACTCGCAGAGAGAATCAAACGGCTCTGGAGCGACACGAGGGCAGGTAAATCATGAGCGAATTGTCACTTTTGCGCAAATTATTCCTTGAAGGAGTCACGTCAGCAACTTTCTCTGCCTTGGAACCTTCTCATTTTTATGTACCCCAGAGCCTCAGTTTGACCCAGACTGATGATGGAAATGGCTTTTAATCTCCTCCACAGTAGTCGGTAGTCCCAAGACTTTTATAGGCTACGGTAATTGCGTTTATACATTAAAAGCTCGCGGTTCAGGTTTCCAGTGGGCATGTGTCTTACATCACTACGGCAACCGGCCTTTGGATTATAAAACCGAACGTTGCAATTAAATAAATGAGGAGTTTTCCTATCAGATGTTCCTGCTGAAGTTCATCCACAGTATTTACTCGGAGAGCGAGCGGAGCGCTCGTAAAGTTTCCTTTAACTGCCGCTCCGGGTCAATCCTGTTTGCTCCCGTAAAAGTCAGCCAGTATGTTTGAAACATATTTCAGGGTAATGAAAGGGAAAGGAAAAACCTTCCCATCCTCTTGTGCGCGTTCCCCTACAGCTGTGGCAAGCCGTTTTGACTTTTATTCATTCTCAGGATATGAACTTTCACTAGTTAAAATGTTCGTTCTTGATATCGACAATTGTGTTTTTACAAGTGAAATCTCGCCATAGGCTGCCATTGAAATTCAATTGTTGATATCAAGAATTCATTTCTTACTAGTTGAAATTCCAGTTTCGCATATCAGGAATACAATTCTTACTAGTAAACATGCAAATTTCTGATATCAACAATTACATTGTTACTAGTGCAAATGTCTGTTCTTGATATCAACAATTGAATTGCTACTATAGTAAAAATGTTCATTTCTGATATCATGAATGTGATTGTTACTAGTAAGAAAGCCGTTTTAGATATCAGAAATGATATTGATATCAGGAATTCATTTCAGATATCAGAAATGAACATTTTTACTATAGTAGCAATTCAGTTGTTGATATCAATAATAGACATTTGCACTAGTAACAATGTAATTGTTGATATCAGACATTTGCATTGTTACTAGTAAGAATTGTATTCCTGAAATCTGAAACTGGAATTTCAACTAGTAAGAAATGAATTCTTGATATCAACAATTGAATTTGAATGGCAGCCAATGGCCAGATTTCACTAGTGAAAATACAATTCTTGATATCAAGAATGAACATTTTAACTAGTGAAAATGCAATTGTTGAAATCACAAGTTCATATCCTGTGAATGAATAAAAGTCAAAACGGCTTGCCATATACAACGGGACTCATGTTAGTGCCGGCCACATGACCATATATATATATATATATATATGCACCAATCAGGCATGACATTATGAGCACTGACAGGTGAAGTGAATAACTCTGATTATCTCTTCATGGTGGGATATATTAGGCAGCAAGTGAACATTTTGTCCTCAAAGGTTGATGTTAGAAGCAGGAGAACGTGTGGTCGAACTGATCAAGTTGTTAATGCTGGTTCTGATGGGAAGCCGTGTGCGATATTGACAAAAAATGATTGAAAACCATTGAAAAATGTTTTTATTGTACTAGCTCTGGCGATGTAATTGGTGACCGCGTTTGTTATATCTCTCCATCTGTCGCAAGGAACTTTCTTGCTGTGATTCGGACGTTTGTTGCGCGTGCGTCTTTGATTTTGCTCCGTCTAACTCCTGAAGCTTTTCATAATCGTAATAAAGTTCGAAGATGGAGGAAGAGATCGGTCGTCGAGCTGCAACTGAGTTTCGGCGCAGTTTGCAGATCGGCGTCTTTTGTCTAACATCTGTCCTTTCAAAACCAAACCACGACCCACGATTTGGAATTAAATCGAGCGTGCATGATGTGGTTGGCGTTCTCTCGCGGTTTCTTTACTCATTTTAACTTCTGTCGAACGCCACGCTCTGAATGCACGCACACTTCAAGTTCGTGAACACGTCATGCAAAATGAGTGAAATACTCGATAATATGATTTGGCATATTGTTAAAACATCAATCAACATATATATATATATATATATATATATATATATATATATATATATATATATATCTCGCACAACCCTTGTCAGGATATAGAGTGCATCAGTTTGTTTCGTATTGATAGCCAAGACCAGTCGGGGTCTCCATGCTGACCACAATCAACCTCCGAAAGAGGCAACAGTGGGACGTGAGCATCAGAACTGGACCACAGAGCAATGGAAATGCGAATCACGTGGATGGCCGGGTGCGTCACTTTCCTGGGGAACACATGACACCAGGAAAAATGGAGTTATGTGAACATAGTTTAGGCTAGTTTAAATTTAAATGGTCATAATTTGAACAGTAGTATGTCTGTCATCACCTTAATAATTGACTTCACACTTCATTTTTAATTGGCATATAACTAAAGCCGTTTCTATTCATCTACAGATTTTCATTTTGTCTTGTTGTCACATTGATGTATGCAACTAATTACTCATAATTTGATCGAATTAATCTTCATATCATGCAATTAATTCAACATTTTTTAACTGATCCACAGCCCTAATACCAATCATTTGTCTTCATTGAATTTCCAGCTATATCGTGACTGTTACCGCGATAGAAAACTGCTCTTGCCCGCTCACGTGAGCAGCTGACACCGCCGACTTTGTGAGTTCTGCGTGTGCTCTTTTGCTCTGTGCTGATAGGACGGGGTCAACATGAAGGACAGGGGTGGAAGTGTGCTATCTGTGAGGGCCAAGGAGGGCAACAGGCTCTGTAAGAAGATAGACAGCCCAGGAAGAGATATTTGACTCAAACGCAGATAGGATTGGGAGGTAAAGCCGACAGGCGAGGTCTGGATCGAAGCAAAGCTTGTCTTCACAAGGGTGATGTAATGTTTTGGAATAGACTTTCTCAGTGTCGGAGATTTGTCAAGAAGTGGCAGAGCAGTCTGCAACAGAGCAACGTGAAAAGAAACTCAATTTGTAGAAAATGTGAAGTGAGTTTTATTGTGCAAAACACACTGAGTGTTGTGGGTTGAGCACACCTCCGAGTCTAGTGTGGTATGTGCTTGTGTTCTTCCTGTTGGTTGTTTTTCGCTAGCTTTTTTGTCCAGCAAAGTAAATTATTTATATTCATGCATTCAGCCGATGCTTTTATCCAAATAATAAGTATAAATGCTACAGGTGAACAGGGCAAAAACAACTGGTAGATATTTTAAATAATAGATGTCAACATATTGTCTCCAGTGGATTTATCACAGTGCATTAAGACAATTCTGTTCTGAAATGTTATGTTTAAATATGCATATGAGGCACTTTCTAATTAAATATACACTCATTTGCATACATTTCCAGAACAGAACTCGGAATATTGAATAAGCCAGGTTCAAAACGCTCGTTTCATGTTGTTGACATACGGAGGAGATATTGGAGAGAAAAAGCCAGAAGAAAGTGTTTTAGGAATAAAAGATGATTAATGAACAAACCCATCTGTAAAAACCTTCGGAATGATTTCTGGCTCAGTGAATGAGAAAAACACATTTTGAGAAAACAACCTTGTCAGTTTTGTTTGATAATTGAAATCTACAAACACAAATAGATAAAGTGTAATAAAATGAACACTTAAATAATATTCACTAGTTTGAAAGAGGCAAGTTATGGAAGCAAAATAATCCAAAATTGACCAGTTCCTGAGAAAAATACAAAGTTCTGTCATGAGACTCTAGATGGCGCAGGCTGACTGGTCCTTAACTCAACCTGTTTACAATCACATCATTCTCTATGGGGCACAGCTGATTGGTTCCTGTTTTATCAGTAGCCAATGAGCTCGCTGTTCAACCTTCAAATACTTGGTCAGCATTTGCTGTAGCAGTTGCAGTGCTCCTTCAGAAACCCTCCACCTTCCCCAGCTCCACCTGTATAGATCTGCTATGGGTAATTAATGTATGAAATAATATACAGGAGTAGCATGTCTTACTTGCTCACAGCAGCAGGTCTGTGTATGTATTGAGAGTAGCAAGTCTCTTACTTGCCCTGCAGCAGCAATAACAGCAGCAATAGCAGCAGTTGTAGCATCAGCAATAACAGCAGCAACAATAATAGCATCAGCAGCAATAGCAGCAGCAGCAGCAGCAATAGCAGCAGTCACAGCAGCAGCAATAACAGCAGCAGCAGCAATAGCAGCAACAGCAATAACAGCAGCAGCAACAATAATAGCATCAGCAGCAATAGCAGCAGCAGCAGCAGCAGCAATAACAGCAGCAGCAATAACAGCAGCAGCAACAATAACAGCAACAGCAATAACAGCAGCAGCAACAATAATAGCATCAGCAGCAATAGCAGCAGCAGCAGCAGCAATAACAGCAGCAGCAATAACAACAGCAACAATAATAGCATCAGCAGCAGTCACAGCAGCAGCAATAACAGCAGCAGCAATAACAGCAGCAGCAACAATAACAGCAGCAGCAACAATAACAGCAGCAACAATAATAGCATCAGCAGCAATAACAGCAGCAGCAATAACAGCAGCAGCAATAACAGCAGCAGCAGCAGCAATAGCAGCAGTTGCAACATCAGCAATAACAGCAGCAGCAACAATAACAGCAGCAGCAATAGCAGCAGCAGCAGCAATAGCAGCAGCAACATCAGCAATAGCAGCAGCATCAACAATAACAGCAGCAGCAGCAATAGCAGCAGTCACAGCATCAGCAATAACAGCAGCAGCAGCAATAACAGCAGCAAAAGCAGCAGTTGCAACATCAGCAATAGAAGCAGCAGCAATAGCAGCAGTTGCAACATCAGCAATAACAGCAGCAGCAACAATAACAGCAGCAGCAATAACAGCAGCAGCAACAATAACAGCAGCAACAATAATAGCATCAGCAGCAATAACAGCAGCAGCAATAACAGCAGCAGCAATAACAGCAGCAGCAATAACAGCAGCAGCAATAGCAGCAGTTGCAACATCAGCAATAACAGCAGCAGCAACAATAACAGCAGCAGCAATAGCAGCAGCAGCAGCAATAGCAGCAGTTGCAACATCAGCAATAACAGCAGCAGCAGCAGCAATAGCAGCAGTTGCAACATCAGCAATAGCAGTCACAGCATCAACAATAACAGCAGCAGCAGCAATAGCAGCAGTCACAGCATCAGCAATAACAGCAGCAGCAGCAATAACAGCAGCAAAAGCAGCAGTTGCAACATCAGCAATAACAGCAGTTGCAACATCAGCAATAGCAGCAGCAGCAATAGCAGCAGTTGCAACATCAGCAACATCAGCAATAACAGTAGCAGCAATAGCAGCAGTTGCAATATCAGCAATAGCAGCAGCAGCAATAGCAGCAGTTGCAACATCAGCAATAACAGCAGCAGCAGCAATAGCAGCAGTTGCAACATCAGCAATAACAGCAGCAGCAACAATAACAGCAGCATCAACAATAACAGCAGCAGCAGCAGCAATAGCAGCAGTCACAGCATCAGCAATAACAGCAGCAGCAGCAATAGCAGCAGCAGCAGCAAAAGTAGCAGTTGCAGCATCAGCAATAGCAGCATCAGCAATAGCAGCAGCAGCAATAGCAGCAGTTGCAACATCAGCAGCATCAGCAATAACAGCAACAGCAGCAATGGCAGCAGCAGCAGCAAAAGTAGCAGTTGCAACATCAGCAATAGCAGCATCAGCAATAGCAGCAGCAGCAATAGCAGCAGTTGCAACATCAGCAATAACAGCAGCAGCAATAGCAGCAGTTGCAACATCAGCAATAGCAGCAGCAGCAGCAGTTGCAACATCAGCAATAGCAGCAGCAGCAGCAGTTGCAACATCAGCAATAACAGCAGCAATAGCAGCAGTTGCAACATCAGCAATAACAGCAGCAGCAGCAATAGCAGCAGTTGCAACAACAGCAATAGCAGCAGCAGCAATAGCAGCAGTTGCAACATCAGCAACATCAGCAATAACAGCAGCAGCAATAGCAGCAGTTGCAACATCAGCATTAGCAGCAGCAATAACAGCAGCAGCAGCAATAGCAGCAGTCGCAACATCAGCAATAACAGCAGCAGCAGCAGCAGCAATAACAGCAGTCGCAACATCAGCAATAACAGCAGCAGCAGCAGCAATAGCAGCAGCAGCAGCAATAACAGCAGCAACAATAACAGCAGCAACAATAATAGCAGCAATAACAGCAGCAGTGGCAATAGTAGCAGTCGCAGCATCAGCAATAACAGCAGCAACAATAATAGCATCAGCAGCAATAACAGCATCAGCAGCAATAGCAGCAGTCACAGCAGCAATAACAGCAGCAGCAGCAATAGCAGCAGTCGCAGCATCAGCAATAACAGCAGCAACAATAATAGCATCAGCAGCAATAACAGCATCAGCAGCAATAGCAGCAGTCACAGCAGCAGCAATAACAGCAGCAGCAATAACAGCAGCAGCAGCAGCAATAGCAGCAGTCGCAGCATCAGCAATAACAGCAGCAACAATAATAGCATCAGCAGCAATAACAGCATCAGCAGCAATAGCAGCAGTCACAGCAGCAATAACAGCAGCAGCAATAGCAGCAGTCGCAGCATCAGCAATAACAGAGCAGCAATAACAGCATCAGCAGCAATAGCAGCAGTCACAGCAGCAATAACAGCAGCAGCAATAGCAGCAGCAGCAGCAATAACAGCAGCAGCAATAACAGCAGCAGCAGCAATAACAGCAGCAGCAGCAGCAATAGCAGCAGTCGCAGCATCAGCAATAACAGCAGCAACAATAATAGCATCAGCAGCAATAACAGCATCAGCAGCAATAACGGGAAACTTTAAGTAACGACACCGTTCTCTACTAAATCATTCGAGGTATCAATCGTATGTAGCACAGATGGAGATGCATGACTTGCATCCAACATTGAAATGCTTAGTAAGTGGTTTGTTTAGATCTCCAACTATAGATATGAGCAACACTAACGATGCTTGATTTAGCAACGCTTGCTAATTACTTGTGCAATATTATCTTCAGATGGTCATTCTGTATGCATCACATCATGGGCCAGCTGGCTCAAACTAAAGATAGATCTGTGTGTTTGCATGCAACAGTCAGACAACTGGTCCACTAATCACTCATGATAAAAGATTCAAATGTGCTTGAATAAAGAGGAAATTGTGATGGTTAATAATGCACAATTATGTTTTAAAAAAAACCATGCAGAGCTGTGATGAAAGATGCATGTCACCTTTGAGCGGCTCAGTGTGCCTCAGCCTTGTAGATCTTGTGGTGTTTGGCTTGGGAGAATATGCGTGAATTAGAAAACCCAATAAGGGGATTTTTTTTTTTTCCCCCTGTCGATTTTCGCAGAATTCCATCACGCCAGGCACAAAGTCAGCGTGCTGAAAGTCTGCTGACTTTTACACTTTAACTGCAGGGGAAGAGAAGAAGGTGCTATTTCTGTCATTCTACACCATGACATCTATTTACCTGCAAATAGTTTTTTTCCTCGCCGTGCTGCATATCTAAATGTGATTTTCGAATGGCAATTGGTGCAGTGTGACATGGATTTACAAATCTTAAAAATGCAAAGTCAGACGTTTTGAAACGCTGCTGCTCAAAGGTTTAGTGAGATTTTTGAACGATGCTGCATTTATTTGATCAAAAATACAGTAATATTGTGAAATGTTATTGCTTTTTAAAACATCTGTTTTCTATGTGAATATATTGTCATTTATTCCAAAGTCTCCAGAATCCTTCAGAAATCATTCTAATATGCTGATTGGCTGATTAAGAAACATTTCTGATTATTATTATTATTATTATTATTAATTATTATGCATTGTTTTGTTGACCTCTGTTCATTCTTGCAGGTCTCATGGGAAGTGTCTCTCGAATATCATAAAGGGGACGGCTGTGAGACCCGAAGATGCGGCACGTGTTGCTCCATCTGATAGCGGAATAAATGACTTTGTGGATCATATCGAAGATTCAAATAAACTTTCACTCCATCCACCACAGGCTTGTGTTTTCATTTTTCACCCTGTTATTGCCAGGCATCGCTGTGAGCCGCATGATATTTCCTGTTGTGCTTTCAGACTCGCTCTAATCTTAAAGGAAATGCGCACCCAAAAAATGAAACTTCTTTTATCTTCCACTCACCTTCTTGTTGCTGAAAACACGTTTTTTTTTTGTTGTCCTTTTCAGTGCAACACAAAAGGAACAAAGTGTCTAGGGAGGATGGTCAAAATCCGACAAAAACGACAAAAACGCAGGATATCATAGCTTTGTGCGAGAAACAGACCGAAATTGAAGTGTATTGCGTGTAAGGAAAAAAAAGACGCTGGGTCAGTAAATGAAACACACGGATTGTTATCAAGTAAACACTGACGGTCGTCTCACAGGTTTATTCACTCTTCTGTAACATGCTGTCACATGCATAAATCCAAATCGTAACATTGGAAAAAGTCATTTTTGGGCCCTTCGTCCCGCTGTCGCTCAGAATTTGCTACATTTCAGGAAATTAAAAAAAAAACAAAAAACTAACTTTTCAAAGTTAATATTGTGTGGCATTATATTATGAGCATTTTACCAAAATCAATCTCAAATGAAGTCACATGATCAGCGAATGTCGTGTTTTTTGCGTCATTAGAACACGTCTGGGGCAGGAAGTGCGTCGCGTTGCGCTTTCATCAACTTACAGGTTGTGTATATATATATATATACAATAAAACAAATAGGCAAACAGCAGAATAGATATTATTTTTGACATGGAAAAAAAGAAGATAATCGCACTGGTTATGAGCTCCTCCGTCATGTTGTCATCCAATAAAACCGTTGCCATGTCAACTTGCTACTGTAAACAGAAGCTCGCCCTGCCTCCGAGTTAATTTGATTGGTCCACAGTTTTGGAACTTGACAGATCGCTGTAGCTCCTCGATCATCTCTTCATACTAGTTCATTTATAGCATCAAATAAACATGAATGAACATCAGAAGGAATGTTGTGAGGACACACAATTTATCAAGTTCTCCAACGTTAATCTACTAACTCCCCTGACCGCTTTGACTGACAAAATGGCGAATTCGGGGTTATGATTGGTCAGATCGCCTGTCAATCAAACACTTTCAGATGCCCAGAAAGAACTAAAACATATTTAAAACAGGTCATGTGACTACAGTGGTTCAACTTTAATATTATAAAGAGACGAGAATACTTTTTGTGCGCCAAAAAAACTAAATCACGACTTTTCAGCAATATCTAGTGATGGACGATTTCAAAACACTGATTCACGAAGCTTTACGAATCTTTTGATTCGAATCAGTGATTCGGAGTCACGTGACGTCAGCAAACGAGGCTTCGTTACGTCACAAGTGATTCGCGATTTCAATAGTGATCGCACTGATTCTGCGTGAACGAGCACTTAATAACGCGGGAACACGTGCGAGGCACTGGAAAAAGAAGCGAGACGACGTTCTTACATGGAAAAGCATCGGAAAAGTAGAGCGTTGGGATAGAAAAACGCGTTCTGCGTGAAACGGCCCCTTGTGAGGTTTCGTCACAAGCCTTTCATATGTGTAAAAACAGACAAGCGTTAAGTGTGACCAAAAGTAATGATTTATGGAAAAAACAAAAGATGAAATACATACGAGACAGTAACATTTTAAATTAAATGTACTAAATTATAAAGTAATAGTCTTAGGCCTGGTTTCACAGACAGGGTTTAGAGCTCCTATAAATGAGCCTTAGAGAAAAAAAACACACACATTCCCAACAAACACATTTACGTTGTGGCAACGTCGCTGCCACGTTCCATTTTTACTGTGGCAACGTTGACTGTCTACGTGTTCGCGACATTGCAGCAACGTTGAATTGTAAGACGCTAAAGGGCTGTTTAGAAACGTTGTTGCGCGACATTCAGCAACTGCAAGACGACGATCCGACCACATTTATTTTTATGCCAGATTATAAATAATATATTACCTTTTCTGCGTCTTATTATTTTTTTGTGGTCAATCTCTTAATAATCATACACAAGATAAACATGTAGCACTTTTTTAAATAATGTCAATCATTAATTGCTATTTTTAATATAAAACCAGCTCTGAAACTTTAAAGAGGAAAAATGCCATGCAAGTGCATGTAATCCAACTTTATTAAAACATTGCATACATATAATTACACTACCAAAACATACATTTGAAGGGGGAAAAAAACGTTAATATAGAGTATATTAATTATATTAAGCTCAAATATAATAGACGTACTTAACTTAGCATTAACTTACGCCAAACCCGATCGCAAACGACTCGGCATGTGAATGATCAGCTATTCTGTCCACTCAGTTTATTAACAGAACAAATAAATCTCACATTAGACATGAAAATTGTCGTTTTTTTTTTGGATATTTGCATATCTTATTCATCTAAAAGAGAAATCATAAGCAATACTCATGTATCTTGAGGAAGAATAACGGCCCGACGGTCTGTTAAAATCTAAAATGCGCTTCGGAACAGTGATGAGTATGTTGTACAATGGTTGTCCAGACAGCCTAAGCACAACCTTCAGCAACCATGGTTGAATGGCAACATTGTGACAGCACAGTAACAACCTTAACGACACAATGTAGAAGCAACAACCGGTAACACTTTATTTTACAGTGTCATTGTTACATATGTTACATGTAGTTTCTATAGTAATAACTATAAATTATGCATAAATACATGCAACTAACCCTAAATCAAACCCTAACCCTAGAGTAAATACATGTAGTTACTTAATAATACTTAGTACTTAAGTGTATCATTACAGTGTAACAAAGACACCTTAAAATAAAGTGTAACCCAACAACCTTTTAGCCATGTTGTTACAACGTTTCTAAAAGGTTGGCTACGTCGAGGCAACGTTCTGTGTTTGTTGGGTTGTTGTCCATCTTGAGACAAAACACTGCCTCTGATTTATCAATGCAAGTTGCTTTCAGTTTTAGTCTGAGACTAGCAGAGTGAAATAATAATAATAATAACAATTTAAAACATTTTTTTTTTTTTATTATTATTATTTCTCTTCATCGTATTTTGAGGAGCACGTGCCTGTGCATAAATCCGGCCCTAGTCACATCACATGCTGACTTAAATAAACAACCAGACAAGCAATCTTTGGAATATTCCCACAATCCTTCACCCGGACCCCGATGGGACGCAATATGATGAGAAGTTGGCAGTTGCAGACCATTATCCCTCGATATATAACAAAGAAGCGATAGTTTCTCATGCCGGATTCAGCGCGGATGCTTGACACGTCCGACAGGTCATGATGCAACCGTTACTTTGGGACGACGAAGCCATCGCGCCCCGGGCAGATTGGCAGTGCTAATAAACGTCACATGACAATTCCAGTGCGGAAAATCGAAGTAATAACAGTGATTTAGACTGCCTTAGAAACTGCTTTCATGTGCAGGAAAACATGTTACCCTCTAAATTACATCGTTTAGTCAAAGGAAGCGTTGTTATGTCGTATAATTGGTCTGTCAAGCATAGCTGGAGTCTGAAATGCCGAAACCAGGAGACAGGATCCCGTGTATGTCCTTATCGGTTATGTAATGCTTTATATAACTGCATTTAAACAAGCCGAATCAGTACCTGAGCCCTCGGCCCCTCGCAGCCTTTGATCCTGTACGGAGGTTCGAGTCATATTGCCGCTGCTCTTGTAATCTCTTTGAAGATAACCACGTAACCTTCAGATCTCACAAGTTTCAAAGGAATGCAAAACCGGGGTCCGCCGCTTCGCTTTCAGATTCTGGCAAACCGACAAAATCGCTCGCCGGTTTCTATGGCGACGTGGCACACGCTCGATGACATGCTTCCCTTCAGCTGGTCATCGTGTCATCTGTGTTCAGGGTGTGTGTTTTTCATGCACAGACAGCTAAAAGTGAGATATCTCTCTCTGAACGTCTCTCTTTTTGCTGACCTGTGGTGGAAACTTTGATGGCACTTGAGTTGCACACTTTTGTCTGTAGTAATTGTTGGATTTTGGTGTTTTGTGTTGTAGGTGAGGTGCCTTCAAACTCTGGACCAAACCAACAATGCTGAAAATGAAGATCTGTGTTGCTTTTATTGTAGTAGCTGTTCTTCACATCGCTCAGGCTGGTGAGTTTCTTTGAATGAATGAATGATGAAAAAAATAAAATAAAAAATAATAAACAACAAAAATAAAATTTAAATAATACAAAATTTGAAAAAAAAAAATTAAATACAAAAATAATGATAAAAAAATGAACTACTACAAATAAAATAAAATACTAAAAATAAAATTAAATAATTTTAAAAAAGTAAAATAATGTGATGATATACAACCAATAAAAAATTAAAATACAATATAATGAAATAAAAATGCAACAAAATGAAAATAAATAATAAAAAAAAGTGATAGAAATAAAATAATCCAAAATAATAAAAACTAAATAATAAAAAAATAAATAAAATAGTAAACATAAAATAAAATGCTAAAACATGAAACATTATAAAAATAAAATGCGATACAATAAAACATAAACAAACAAAATAAACTATAGTATAATGATAAATTTACATTAAAATAATAAAAAGAAAAAAAAATGAATAAATAAAAGAATAAATAAAACAAAAATAAATGGGGTAATATAATAAGGATTTTTTTTTAACTCAAGTTTGTTGTACTTTGAAAGCATAAAATATACTTTTAATTAAATAAAATAAAATAAAGTAAAAAAATTAATAAAATAATATAAGGAATTCCTTTTTTATTTTCAAAATTCAAGCGTTCAAAGCATACTTTAAATAAAACAAAGTCGAATATTAAAAACAATAAAACAAAAAAGGTAATAAAATCAATTCCGTATTATATTATAGTGACTTTGATTGCATAAAGTACACAAAATGAAATCTTTTTCCTGTCATATTAACACAAGCAGCAGCATTTCATAAATCGCACAGCATAACTTCTCTGCGCGACTATTTTCAATTGCCCTCTCTGTCCCTCTTAACTTCCCTTCACAGGCCGAATCGTGACATTGCGTGATGTACAGTATCAGAGATTAGTCCAAAACATACCGACATCCCTTCAGTCTCAACTTAATCCGTCCGACGGAGGGCGACCGCATGACTAAGAGTCTTGTTACAGAAGAAGGCTCTTGGATTTAGTTTGCCAAACCCACAGAAGCCCTTTGAGACTTCTGCACTGTTTCATTCTAATCCAGCAAACTCTTAACTCAGTTTTCAGCTGTACAGTCCAGAGCTATACGGCATGTTCATGTAGGGCTTTCCTGCTCCTTTCAACCTCGCTTTACTGCGATTTAACAAACCAAAGTTACTTTAAGGCCTTATGGCTGCAATTATAAAAGCAGCACGACCTCTACGCTCAACGTCTTCCATGAAACGGCCCGAATATTCTTTTGGGTTTGCGGTGTTTCCGGTGATCTGCCTCTGAGCGAGTGGATTCCTTTGGGAAAATCTGCATTCGAACAGCTTTTTGTTGACGACACGAAGCTTTTCTCGGTGTCGTTTCTGTGAAGGCCGGCGATGAGATGAACGCGTCGCTGCAGGACGGCGAGTTGGTGGCGGCATAAAAGCGCTTGTTTGAAACGACAGGCCGCTGCGTCTGCTTTGATTTTCTGCTTCTCTGAGAGATGAATGGGGTCATTTATTAAAGACACGCTTTATCTAATAGTTCCTTTGTTGTTCTTTCATTGCCTGTCCCTTTAGCTGGCTATAGCTTTTGTTTTATATCAAAGAGAAGCGTTTGTATTTGGCAGACTGGCATAGTGATGCTTTCGAGCTGTGTGCGTCTGAAACTCGAGACAAACTTGCTGAAAAACGACAAAAGTTGATTATAAGTATTTCAAATGAAAACACAGAGTGGAGAATTTGTCATTTTATCAGGTTTTTTTTTTTTTTATTTCTGCTTAGCTTTATTTTACTTCATGTTTAGTCATTTTCATACTTAAACTTAATATATGTATATATAATCGTTTCTAAGTTTCATTTAATAATTATATATACATATAATATAATGATACACATATTTTCTAAGTTTCATTTATATTTATATTTTATCTCTCTCTCCCTATATATATATATATATATAGTTTCTAAGTGTCATTTAATAATAATACTAATAATAATAATAATATATATATTCTAAGTTTCATTTAATATATATATTTTCTCTCTCTCTCTCTCTCTCTCTCTCTCTCTCTCTATATATATATATATATATATATATATATATAGTTTCTAAGTGTCATTTAATAATAATAATAAAATATATATTTTCTAAGTTTCATTTAATATATATATTTTCTCTCTCTCTCTCTCTCTCTCTCTCTCTCTCTCTATATATATATATATATATATGTAGTTTCTAAGTGTCATTTAATAATATATATATATATATATATATATAATTTCTAAGTTTCATTTAATATTTATATTTTATTTTAGTTAAAAATGTTTAATAGAGTTGTTGTTAATTAAAAAAGTGAATCTGATTTAAATTTATTTGTAAATTCAATGTCAGTATTTATTTATATCATTTGGTTTAATTTAGATTTTTTTGTCTATTTCTATTTAATAAAGTAAAAAAAAGTATTATATAATTTACTTAATCGTTTTTTAAGTATGTATTTTTAGCTTTATTTTATTTTATTTCAGGTTTATTTTAGTACTTAATCTCACTTAATTCAGTTTTTTTTTTTGCCAATTAAGACGTGTTTAATTTAATATTTCAATTTAATTTTATTTAAGCTTTATTTTAATTACAAAAAAAATGTTTAATAGTGTTGTTGTTATTGTTTATTAAAAAAACCTAAAACCTTAAATATTTGTGAATTTAATCTAAGTGTATTTATTTCTAAAAACTCTATTCTCAGTAATTGCCAACTTTTGGCAAATTTCCCAATTTCTGCCCATTTATATAATACACATCCAAAGCCTCTAAAGCGCGGTACAGCTTTCCTCCGGGCGATTATCACTGTCATTATTTTTATTGCCGCGTCTTTGACGTTTCGGAACGCAGAATGAAATGCATTAGAAATGCCTTTACCCTCATTTCAAAGCGGAGATCTGGAAATGCTCATGATGAAAGTCCTCCGCTGCTCCACGTCTGTGTTTTCAAATCAAGTGCGCGGCTTTTACCGCATTGAAGGGAAGAATGAGATGCTTTTTAATATGCGAGGACGCTTAAAAGTCTGAAACATTCAACCAGTGACTTCTTCTTATCAACCGAATAATCCTTAAGGCTTTTCACCATCAATTTTTAGTCTCGAGATCTGAGATGCATGTCATATCTGCTGACATCCGTCTCATTTAAAATTTTCCTTGCAATGTCATGTATATATATATATATATATGTATGCATTTGTGGCCTTGAGGTTGATTTATTATGGGTTTCATTTTATTACAGGGACATTTTGACTTCTTAAATGATGTTTTCATAAGTAACTCTGAATGTCAACTTACTCTACTTTACATGTCGTTGTAAAGTTTCTTATAGTTAGCAGAATGTCTAAAGAGGACCATGGGATTGAACGTGTTCATGCGAGATCATCTTGTGTGACTTATTTATAATTAAATGTCTATATATTCTCCAGTTTGTCCAGATAAGATGCCTGGTCTTCAGCCCTGGACGCCCGGTCACAATGAAGCCCACAGAGTCACCATCGGCTACGGCCGCAAAGTCGTCCTCACGTCCTCTGCGACCGTCCACTCCATCGAGATCCTCAACGGAGGTAGATCTTCCTGACGCCCACAACGTCAAAGATGTACATCCTTTCGATCCTTTGGCTTAAATCAAACACATTTCAGACGAATCAGAATGTTCTGATCCGTTGGCGACGCCCCGCCCGCCCCCTTTAGTTACTGTTGCCAAGTCGTGAAATCCACTTAGTTTTGATACCTTTTTTTTTTTTTTTTTTTTAAATATATGTCAATTTAATATTGTTTAGATATTCCCGTCTAGCAAAAGAACATCCAGTTTTAAAAGCTTTTCTTTTTCATTCGAACATTGCAATGCATTTTCTCAAACTTTTGAATGAAATATGTAGTAAAAAAAAAAAAAATTTTTGTTACAAATATTCCAAGGATGATGTATAAATGACGTTTTTGTGCTGGCGTTCTAAGAACTTCGATCAAGAACGAACCTTCTATTAATATAACTGGAAAACGTTTGTTCATAACGTTGAGAGAACTTTGCCACAACGTTCGCTGTCAGGTCGGTTTGTACTGGAAAACGAGTCAAACAGTTGTAAAACGTCTTGCGAGCTCATCGGTTGACGATGATCAGCTTGATTCTCTTGTTCTTTGCAGGGAAGCTTGTGATAGCCGATTCCAATCGACCCATTTTTCTGCGGACCAAGCACATCCTCATCGGGAACAAGGGCGAACTTCACATCGGCAGTCCAGAATGCCCTTACACAGGGAACCTCACCATCTCTCTCTCTGGCCGGTACGAACACAAGCTTTGAACAATCATCAGACGTGCTGCAACACTCCAGAGAAGATCCGTTTTGAGCCCGTAATTTGAAGCCTATTGTATCATAATTGACCGTTCGCGAAGACCCGCCCCCTTTAGTGACTGTTGCCTTACCCGACGTTACATTTGTAGCATCAAAGAAACATGATTGAACATCGGAAGGAATGTTGTGGAAAGACGTGAGGACACACAATGTATCAAGTTCACCAACGTTAATCCACTAACTCCCCCGACCGCTTTGAGGGACAAAACGGTGGATTCAGGGTTATGATTGGTCAGATTGCCTGTCAATCAAACTGCCTGATTGATAGTTTATACTTTAATTATCATAGTTGTAAAAACACCCAGATTGTGGGTTTTTGCGGAGAAATCTTTACTGATTTTTATAGAGTAAACGTAACAAATATGCGTAAAAGATGATCAAGTAACTTAGGTTTACTTGAATCTGCATATAAATAATAATAATAATATAAAAAATATAATACATCAGGCTTTTGAGGAACTTGATTTGTTCATCGCCACAAAACTAAGCATTTTAACCCTTATGTGCTGTTGGGGATGTTTTCATCCAATACGGGGAATTTTTGAGTCTTAATTTGGCCATAACTTTCAGCAAATGGAATGATTTTTGCTGACAAATCTTATTTTGACACATATTTTGGGAAAATGCTTTGAAAATGTTCAAAAACTCAACAGGACTCTGTGGGCAAATTCACCACCCTTTCGTTTTAACTGCTTTAAAAATGGATCAGATAAATATTTTTTTGCTTAAATCTATTAATCAACCTCAGTCCTGATCAAAACTACTAAATTTAAAAAAAAAAATCAGGATTTTAACTCTTTAAAACATGAAAATCTGATGCTGCACAAAAACTAACAATGTTGTTTCTAATCTTTGACACGATTTTCCCCAAATCAGTGACATCATTTATGAATTTGGCAATTAAAGAGTTAAAATCCTGATTTTTTTTTTTTTTTAAATTTAGTAGTTTTGATCAGGACTGAGGTTGATTAATAGATTTAAGCAAAAACATATTTATCTGATACATTTTAAAGCAAAACTACTAAATTAAAAAAAAAAAATTCAGGATTTTAACTCTTTAATTGCCAAATTCATAAATGATGTCACTGATTTGGGAAAAAACGTGTCAAAGATTAGAAACAACATTGTTAGTTTTTGTGCAGCATCAGATTTTAACGCTTTAAAGAGTTAAAATCCTGAATTTTTTTTTTTTTTTAAATTAGTAGTTTTGATCAGGACTGAGGTTGATTAATAGATTTAAGCAAAAAAATATGAAAAAAATATTTATCTGATCCATTTTTTAAGCAGTTAAAACGAAAGGGTCGTGAATTTGAACAATGCACAAGGGTTAAAGGTACATTTTATACAACCTTTTTTCTTTAACTTTTCTAATTAAAATTACACTCGTATAACTTTCTTTGAATTCCACTTCAAATTACAAATCCGAATCGCCGCCGGAACTGAATTGCAATTGAACTCAATTCGACTCTAAACGGCGCACAATCCGTTTCGCCTTGTTGTTTTCCCGAAGGTCTGACGACAGCGAGGTCGAGCACAGTTATTTCGGCCGCAAGTACATCGGCGTCGGAACCGGAGGAACGCTGGAGATTCACGGAGGAAAGAAGCTGTCGTGGACGTTCCTGAACAAAACGCTCCATCCCGGGCAGGGGAACGAGAACAGCTACCGTTTCCAGAGGAGCTGGGGCAACCGAGGCATCATCGTTCACGTCGTCAACCCCGAGACCGGAGAGGTGCTCCGCTCTGACAGGCCAGTTTATTTTTAATGAATGCATTTTTCATGCTTCTTGATGGATTCGATGTTGTTACTTCGGTATGTCGTGCTCAAGCAAATAAATGATGGTTTTAATGTGTGGTTGGAATTACAAATCCACTGTCGAAATAAACAATGCATCCAAGTTTTTCATCGCGGAGACGAGCGTCTGTTATTAAATCACAGGCTTCAAAACAATCATTCACTCTCTCCGTGACCCACTTTCACGTCGGTGTGTGCAGGTTCGACACGTACCGGAGCAAGGACGAGAGCAGACGGCTGGCCCAGTACGTGGACGAGGTAGAAACCGGGCAGATCTTGGCGATGGTGGTCAACGATGAAGGATCCAACAACTTGGAGGATCTGGCTAAAAAGGCCCTCTTGAAGCTGGGCAGCCGACACTTCCATCGGCTTGGCTTCAGGTAACGTGTTTCCAGCTCACCGACACCAACACGTCCGTGACAAGTCCAGCGTTTTCTTCAGCATTAGTCGAGAGCCGTGCACTGGATTTCTGTGTCGGGTCAGCCTGACTGCATCCACATTTTCCTCTTTGCATCGCTGCTAGACTGAGACTCGGTGAAATATGTTTCTTGAAATAGCATCTAAATCAGTGGTAAATCCTGGTCCTGCCGCTCGACTTCTCTGCACACGGAGTTTAGCTCCGACTCGAACAGCAACCCAGAGAAAACTTTTTTTATGGAGAGTTTTGATGGAAGTGCATAAAACACGCCTGGAGAGTGCAGAAATAATAAATAATGATGAGCTTTACTGGTGTGGCACCTTTTGCACATAAAATGCAACTCAGTTCTAAGTGCCTTATAGCCTGGAATGTAAAAAAAAAAAGATTTAAAGAGGCCTTGATTCTTCTGCTGGAATAAGTTTCCATGCTTGAATGTTCACATTATGATGGCCATTTTCTCCATTGTTGCGGCACCTCTCGTCGCAGTCTGTCAGTAACGCTCTGGGCTGTGTTTCCCGAAAGCATCGTAACCCAACTATGGTTCTGTCATTTTCAGCAAAGTTCGATGAGTCGGTGTTTCCCGAAATCGTAGTTCCGACAAGTTGCTGGAACAACAGTCGTGGTCAGAAGCAGAGTTTCTGGTTTGCACGTAAATAATAGGGCCGGGTATGGATTCAAATGTCCCGATTCGATTCGGATCCACAAGATCTCAATTCGATTCTCGATTTTCGATCCGATGATTCAATTTTCCACCACAAAAAAGTAATGAATGAATGAAATAGTTACCGTTTTTGACCCGATTTTTGATTCCATTTTCGATACCTCAGCTAAAACTACTAATATATACATTTCACAGGTTATTAAAGACGTGTAAGAAGTCATTAAAACAATTAAATAATAATTAAACTACAAGCAAAAGCACAAATAAATAAATACATTAAACCAGAGGAACAAATGAAACAGTCTAACTGTAGTTTTGAGGTACAGAAATTGAATAAAGTAACAGCACTGCATATAATCTTCATAAATAAAAATTAAATAAAGGTTCATTATTATTAATCAGTGAAGAGCCTCTTCTCTGGCTTCTGTAGTTTGATTAACGTTAAAACGCAGACCGCTGCAGGAATTTGAGGTTGCTGTCACTTTAAGACTAATAATGATAAACATGCGCTCTTACTTTAACTGTATCCATAATCGCAAGGGCGGGCATTTTCAGATAAATTTACTCATTTGCAGGGTTGGGGAGTAACGAAACACAAGTAACTTAGTTGCGTATTTAAAATACAAAATTTGAGTGACTGTATTTCATTTTAAATGGGTGGTAATCAGATTACAGTTCCATCTGAGAAGTGTTTTAGATTACCAAAGTTTTAATGTCATTTAAACAGCGAGTGGTGATTCTCTGACCGTCTGAAAAAGCATCATTTCTGCTCGTGAGTTTCATACCGCTTGCAGAATATGCAGCATTTTAATCATTTTAACAAAATAAGAGGGATCATGAAAATTATATTTTTATTTATCACTGCCCTGAATAAGCTATTTCACATAACAGATGACGAATTTATAAAAAAATGCCCCATTCAAAAGTTTGCATATCCTTGAATCTCAACGGACACGTCATCAGATGATCCTCGGCTGTTTTCATGTTTTGTGATACAGTGAAAAAGGTAAAAAAAGAAAAAAAAGGAATAGATAATTGTACATTTTTATCTCACAATTCTGACTTTTTTCCCCTGCAGTTGCAAGTTATAAAGTCAGAATTGCTTTTTTCTTGAAATTGTGAGTTCATATCTCACAATCCTGGCATTTTTCTCACAACTTTTTTCAGAAAAATTGTGAGTTTATATTTCTGACTTTTCTCACAAGCCTGAGATTTTTTATCCTCAAAATTCAGAGTTTATATCTCAGAATTCAGACTTCTTTTCTCTCAATTCTGACATTTTGTCTAAAAATTGACAGTTTATAACTCACAACTGCAACTTTATATCACGGAATTCTGAGGAAAAAAAAGTCAGAATTGTGAGATAAAACTTTTTTGTGTGTTTGTTCCACACTTATTAGTGTTCCAAAGTATTCTAAAGTATTTAGATTCGGTTACTAAACTTGACTAATGTAACGAAATGACTTTTTAAAGCATGTATTTTGTAACGGGCTGTGATTGAATCTGGAAATGAACCAAAATAACTGAGAAAAATGAGAATTAGATTTCGTGTCTGTAATTCATAGCTCTCAAATCTCAAATGGATGCAGTTATTACTGTGAATAAATACATCCTTAACCAATGTGGTTGAACAACAAATTCGCGACAGTCGGGAAATAGTCGTGACTAGCTAGTTGATTTCTTCGACGATACATCACACATTAGTTAAGCAGACAGTTCTGTTGTTGTACGGGAAATGTATGAAGCTCCTCCTTCTGAAAAGCACAATGTGCTCTGATTGGTCGGCTGGAGCAGAGTGTTGTGATTGGTGTTTGGGAAATGCCCCGCCCCTTACCATAACCTCCAGTTTCAACACTAACCAACTCAACCAGGCCCCGCATTAATTATTTAAACGAGGAATAGTGTGTGGAAAAGTCAAGATGGAGGCGTTTCAGGAGTTCAGAAACACTGATGTAGAGAAGAACTCAATAAACATTACACCGTAAAGAAAGAGGAAAACATAAAAAAGCATAATATTTCAGTACAACACAAGTCAATTTGAAATAATGCAGATTCATTTTTGCATCGTATTCAATTGCACGAACACAATTGTGTGTTTTGTTGCGTGCATCGATGGCACAAAAGTGTATAACACGGCCGGCTATCTAATTCTCATCGCATGCGGTTTAGGATGGATAATAATGAATTTGGGATGCGGTGCGGGATTGGCTGGTTCAGGTGTGTTTGATTAGAGTTGGAACTGAATTCTGCAGGATAGTCCATCTCCAGGAACAGGGTTTGGGCAGCCGTTTTAGTTTATGGAATATAGATTGCATGAATTTATGAAGTCATTACTAGAAAATTACTAGAACGAATCCGAGAACATTGCAAATGGGCTGCAGATCGCCATGAATTAGGAGCGATCCCTTTAATTTAAAGCTGTATACTCTTTCTGAATGTCAATAATTGTCCTGTTTATTTTTTTTCTCTCTCTCTCTCTCTCTCTCTCTCTCTCTCTCTCTCTCTTATGGCATTGTTGGAGAAAAAAAGAAATGAAACCGAGAACTCCATTAAGTCCCATAAACTATGAAATGGCAACCTCTGAGCAATCTATTTTATTTTTCTTTCTTTCTCTGGGATGGTTGGGAAATGCTGCGGCTTATTCAAATAAAATTGTTGTTTACATGAGTGAAGCGAGGCTGTGAGAATAAAATCAGCATAGCTGTGACAGATAACAACTTTGGAGTAATTAAAATGTTTAATGAAACACCAGGCCAAATCCAGAAATGGCACTACATGTTGCCTGGGAAACTCATTTGCTACTAAACTTTAGAAGCAGCCGCATTAAAATAATCCCACACTCAAATCTAATCACTCCACGAACAATAGCTGAGCTCAGAGGCCTTTAAGAATATGGCACTATATATATATATATATATATACAGGGTTGAGGAGTAACGAAATACAAGTAACTTAGTGACGTATTTCAGATACAAAATTTGAGTGACTGTATTTCATTTTAAATGGGTGGTAATCAGATTACAGTTCCATCTGAAAAGTGTTTTAGATTACCAAAGTGATTACTTTGAGTTTTAATGTCATTTAAACAGCGATTGGTGATTCTCTGACTCTGACCGTCTGAAAAAGACGAGTTCAGTTTCATGTTTTCCACTGTTTTCATGTTTTGTGAGTCATTTTATAATTCACTCGTCACTGCGACTTTTCCTCACAATTTGTTTTTTTTCCTCACATTTGTGAGTTTGTATTTCACAATTCTGACTTCTGAGATTTAAACTCACAATTGCAAGTTATAAAGTCAGAATTGGGAGATATAAACTTGCAATACTGACTTTTTTTCTTGCAATTGTGAATTTAGTATGTGAGTTTATATCTCGTAATTCTGACTTTTCTCAATATTGTGAGTTTATATCTCATAATTCTGACTTTCTCAATATTGTGAGTTTATATCTCATAATTCTGACTTTATAACTCACAATTGCAACTTTATATCACACAATTCTGAGGGAAAAAGTCAGAATTGTGAGATAAAAACTCACAATGACATTTTTTGTGTTTGTTTCACACTTATTAGTATTCCAAAGTATTCTAAAGTATTTAGATTAAGTGACTAAACTTGACTAATGTAACGAAATACGTTACAAATGACTTTTTAAAGCAAGTATTTTGTAATCTGTAATGAAATACATTTTAAAAGTAACCCACCCAGCCCTATATATATATATACACATACCAGTTCCCGTCTGTATAATGGTCCAGCAAAATGGTCATGTTCACTCTGAACTTGAATGTGGTCACCCTGATAAAGATTTTTTTTGAGCAGGCAGATTTCATGTATTTTATTTCCCCCTCTCCAGCACCTAAACTCAAAATGCATTGTAATTGCATGCTTAGATGTGAAAATTAAGAAGGCCAGTGAAAGCCGTTGGTACAGTGGCAGGTTTATTTGCCACTAAGTGCCTTTCTACAGAGCTCTGTAATGCAGTTAGATGGCAAACGTGCCATTCCAGTGATCAGTTTGATGTGCAGGAGAGAGTAAGTGTGAGCGCTGCCATAACTATACACTTCAGGTATGCTCAGTTTGTGTACTTGCATAACATATTGTGGCCTTAGCCCGCATTATATTATATAATAAAAAATGAGGTTGGGTGAGTTTAGGAGTGTCGACCAATTCTGTTTTAGTATCAGTGGCCAGCAATCTATAATCACATTCTTCACTCAAAGTTCAAATGTTTATTAAAATTTGTATTAATTTACTCACCCTCATTTATACGGAAGGCGATTAGTGCCGAGCAATAATAAAATAATAAAACCATCTCGAGATTAAAGTCATTATAACTTGAGGTTATACAATGTAAAGAATAAACTCATTAAATTTTGAGAAAGTTTCGAGAAAAAAAAAAAAAAAATCGAGAGGAAAAATGTTGAAATAAAATGTTGAGAATGAGGTCATGTTTCAAGAAAAAATAGTTAATTTTCAGAGGAAAAAAAGCTGAAATAAAATGTAGAGGATAAACTCCATTAAATTTTGAGAATACATTTGTTGTGTTTCAAGAAAGGGTTAAATTTCGAGAGAGAAAAAAAGTTGAAATAAAATGTTGTGAATAAACATTACAGTTTGAGAATAAAGTCATGTTTGAGGAAAAAAAAAACGTGTTAAATTTCAAGAAAAAGTTCAAAATTAAATGTCGGGAATGAACACTTTTGAGAATTGAGATGTGTTTTTAGAAAAAAAACATGTTAAATTTTGAGAATAAAGTTGTATTAGTTTATTATATATACATACATAATGCATAAATATATAATAAAAAAATGAGGTAGGGTCAGTTTAGGAGTGTGATGAGCAGACGGTCAACGGAATGGGATCCAATTGCAGGCTTTTATTAATAAACACCAGCGAACAGGAATGTCAAAGAGTAGGCAGAGTCGTAACCGTTTAAACGGAAAAAAACACCATTTCAATAATACCAGGCTGTAAATCCAAAGGGCAGGCGGAGAACGATCAGAAAACAGGAAAACAAACAGGGGAATAAACGCTCAGAACTGATTAGCAAAAGTAGATCAAGACCTTCGCAATGTGTGTGTGGTGCTTAAATGGTGCAGATAATGAGCTGCAGCTGGTGTAGCAATCAGTGCCAAGGTACAGGGCTCATGGGAAATGTAGTCTACTTGAAATGAGTGAGTGGGTGTGTAGTGCATTGTGGGAAGGGAAGTCCGGGAGTGAATGTGCGTGTGTGTGTGTGTGTGAGTGTGTGTGTGGGTGATGCTTAAATGGTGCAGATAATGAGCTGCAGCTGGTGTAGCAATCAGTGCCAAGGTACAGGGCTTAATGGAAATGTAGTCTACTTGAAATGAGTGAGTGGGTGTGTAGTGCATTTTGGGAAATGAAGTCCGGGAGTGAATGTACGTGTGTGTGAGTGTGTGTGATGCTTAAATGGTGCAGATAATGAGCTGCAGCTGGTGTAGCAATCAGTGCCAAGGTACAGGGCTCATGGGAAATGTAGTCTACTTGAAATGAGTGAGTGGGTGTGTAGTGCATTGTGGGAAGTGAAGTCCAGGAAAGAAGGTACGTGTGTGTGTGTGTGTGTGTGTGATGCTTAAATGGTGCAGATAATGAGCTGCAGCTGGTGTAGCAATCAGTGCCAAGGTACAGGGCTTATGGGAAATGTAGTCTACTTGAAATGAGTGAGTGGGTGTGTAGTGCATTGTGGGAAGTGAAGTCCAGGAGTGAAGGTACGTGTGTGTGTGTGTGTGTGATGCTTAAATGGTGCAGATAATGAGCTGCAGCTGGTGTAGCAATCAGTGCCAAGGTACAGGGCTTATGGGAAATGTAGTCTACTTGAAATGAGTGAGTGGGTGGGTGTGTAGTGCATTGTGGGAAGTGAAGTCCGGGAGTGAAGGTACGTGTGTGTGTGATGCTTAAATGGTGCAGATAATGAGCTGCAGCTGGTGTAGCAATCAGTGCCAAGGTACAGGGCTTATGGGAAATGTAGTCTACTTGAAATGAGTGAGTGGGTCTGTAGTGCATTGTGGGAAGTGAAGTCCGGGAGTGAAGGTACGTGTGTGAGTGTGATGCTTAAATGGTGCAGATAATGAGCTGCAGCTGGTGTAGCAATCAGTGCCAAGGTACAGGGCTTATGGGAAATGTAGTCTACTTGAAATGAGTGAGTGGGTGTGTAGTGCATTGTGGGAAGTGAAGTCCGGGAGTGAATGTACGTGTGTGTGTGTGTGTGTGTGTGTGAAGTGCCCTCTAGTGGTTCTCACAGGCATTTCAGCTGACGATCGTTATTTTAGCATCATTGATATACAGCACTATTATAGTTTTTGTTAATATTTTGAATTAGATTTCATTTTTAGACTTTTCATTTTTAATTGTAATAATAAGTTTTAGCAATTGTGTTGTGTGTTGTTTTTGTCATTTTACGTTTTCGTTTTTTGGTTTATTTAGTGTTAGTTATTTTAATACTTCAACTTAAAGTGATAGTTCACCCAAAAAATGAAAATGTGCCGTTGATTTACTCGCCCTCAGGCCATCCGAGATGTTGGTGACTTTTGTTCTTCAGTAGAACAGTAAAGATATACGTCATATTTCATATAATGGAAGTCAATGGGTGCCGTCACATTAAGAATTGAAATGATCGGTTTGGGTAAGAAACATTTATTTACAACATCATTAGCAGCCTCGGCAAACGATCCTGTGCGAATTCACAACAGTCTGCAGTCTATAATGATGCATCTCTTCCCGATTGAGATCGCACAAGTGAACGTAATCTGTTTTATACATATATCTTGTGGTAAGGCCTAAAATTAACACTCACAAGCACCAAACACGAGGAAGAATCAGTGTTGTTGAGTATGTGAAACTGTGTTGTTTGTCCGGTAACAGTTTTAAGTGACAGCAGCCTAACTTGTGTAATTTTAATAAGGATTGTTTCATGGCAAATGAATTTTCTTAAGTCGCCGGTCGTTGGCAGGTGTGGCAAAAGTTTTAGCCCCCGGGTGCGACAGCAAGCTCAACGTTCATGAACTTGCTCAGGACCGTTTGCCAAGGCTGTACAGGTAATAATAGTTTAGACCAGCTGAAGAAAATGGTGCTGATGATGGTGTCAGTCAGGATGGGAACTTCTGGCGTTGTAATTACCCAGCTCTCTCTGAGCGGCTCAAGCCGCCAATCACATCTTTAAGTCAACATCATTCACAGCAGTGAAAGTCAGAATGTTTGTCTAGGAGGGACAACTTATTCACGGCCAGCTCCTCAGACTTATTTGTCCCTCATACGTCTTCCTCTTTCTCCTGTGTGTGTGTGTGTGTGTCTGCAGGCATCCGTGGAGTTTTATTACAGTCAAAGGGGACGTCACCTCAGCGGTCGAGGATCATGCCGTCTATCAGGGTGAGCTTCTTTTGCCCACTTCTTTGCTCGCCGATGGACAGCAAACAGCCGCATATAAAGGAAATGACTTGAGGGCGAGCCGTTTCTCTTTCCTGAGGCTGGTGTGTGTTTGTGTGTTCAGGAACCAAGGCTTCGTCTGAGGCCAGGAGCTCGCGGGTGTTTCACTCAGGTTACGGAGAGCATTTCACCATCACCACCGTCAGTCAGTGGGTTCAAGGTACAAACGCTCTGCAAAACACACACCCAAGACTCGTTGGTTTGCGGCGGTTTGGTGTTGGTCTGCAAAACATTATCACATTCACTCAAAAGTTCAAATGTTTATTCATTTGCTCACACTCGTTTGTGCGGAAGTGGATTAGGGCCAAGCAATGATAAAATAATGAAACGCTCTCGAGGTTAAAGTCATTATAATGCGAGATTACACTCGTTAAATTTCAAAGAAAAAAGTCGAAATACAATGTAGAGAATAAAATCATTACATTTCGAGAAAAAAGTCGAGATAAAGTTATGAGAGCAAACTCATTAAATTGGGAAAAAATTTTTTAAATAAAATGTAGAGAATAAAGTCATTAAATTTTGAGAATAAAGTTGCCGTTTTGAGAAAAAAAAACGTTGAGAAAAAACTCGTTAAATTTCGAGGAAAAAAAGTCGAAAATAAAATGTTGAGAATAAATTCACTAAATTTTGAGAATAAAGTTGTTGTGTTTAGAAAAAAAACGTAAATTTTGAGACAAAAGCATAAATTAAATGTCGAGAATAAACTCATTAAATTTTGAGAATAAAGACGTGATGTTTCGAGAAAAAAAAAAGTTAAATTTCAAGAAAAAAAATCTAAATAAAATACTGAGAATGAACTCATTAAATTTCGAGAAAAAAGTCGAGATAAAGTAATGAGAGTAAAATCATTAAATTGGGAAAAAAAATGTTTAATTAAAATGTCGAGAAAAAACTCGGTAAATTTCAAGGAAAAAAAGTCGAAAATAAATGTTGAGAATAAATTCACTAAATTTTGAGGATAAAGTTGTTGTGTTTAGAAAAAAAACTTAAATTTCGAGACAAAAGTATAAATGAAATGTCGAGAATAAACTCATTAAATTTTGAGAATAAAGACGTGATGTTTTGAGAAAAAAAAAGTTAAATTTCAAGAAAAAAAATCTAAATAAAATACTGAGAATGAACTCATTACATTTTGAGAATAAAGTTGTGTTTTGAGAAAAAAAACAACTTAAATTTCGAGACAAAAGTATAAATTAAATATTAAATTTATATATATAAATTAAATATAAACTCATTAAATTTTGAGAATAAAGACGTGATGTTTCGAGAAAAAAAAAAGTTAAATTTCAAGAAAAAAAATCTAAATAAAATACTGAGAATGAACTCATTAAATTTCGAGAAAAAAGTCGAGATAAAGTAATGAGAGTAAAATCATTAAATTGGGAAAAAAAATGTTTAATAAAAATGTCGAGAAAAAACTCGGTAAATTTCAAGGAAAAAAAGTCGAAAATAAATGTTGAGAATAAATTCACTAAATTTTGAGGATAAAGTTGTTGTGTTTAGAAAAAAAACTTAAATTTCGAGACAAAAGTATAAATGAAATGTCGAGAATAAACTCATTAAGAATAAAGACGTGATGTTTTGAGAAAAAAAAAGTTAAATTTCAAGAAAAAAAATCTAAATAAAATGCTGAGAATGAACTCATTACATTTTGAGAATAAAGTTGTGTTTTGAGAAAAAAAACAACTTAAATTTCGAGACAAAAGTATAAATTAAATATTAAATTTATATATATAAATTAAATATAAACTCATTAAATTTTGAGAATAAAGACGTGATGTTTCGAGAAAAAAATCTAAATAAAATACTGAGAATCAACTCATTAAATTTTGAGAATAAAGTTGTGTTTTGAGAAAAAAAAACTTAAATTTCGAGACAAAAAGTATAAATTAAATATTAAATTTATTTATATAAATTAAATATAAACTCAATAAATTTTGAGAATAAAGACGTGATGTTTCGAGAAAAAAAAAAAAAGTCTAAATAAAATGCCAAGAATAAACAAGCATTCGATCAATCAGTGTTCCTATATTTTAGGCTTTCTTTCAATAGCAACAACAACAACAACAAAAAAATAAGATACCAAAATTGTAAAATTCACAATTCTGGATTCCAACTTTTGCCATATTTTTATGTGTTTTTGTCCATTCATGCGCTCTCCTGTGCCTCACAACAGACGCGTCGTGTGCTCGCGTCAAGGGAATCCAGAAGTTCCCTGAAGCTCACTTCAATGTGTTTTACTGTAAATGTGCAAACAGAAACAGAATCAATCTATATTCTATACTCTCTACATAAGCACAGACTTCATTAAATAGACAGAAAAAAAAAATTGGAAAATGTCTACACACACTCGTCCAGCCTAGGGTGAAATCTTTATGCTCATCTGCACATGGTTTATTAATTTATTAATACCACTGTCTTACATTAAGCGTTTTCATGTTAAGCATTTTAAAATGTCCAGTTTCTTCTAAAAAGACACAGCCGCTTGCAAATCCTCGTGAATCCGTATGCTACTTATTATTTTGCTCGTTAAGGATTGTGAATGTTAAAATAGGGGTCTCCGGGGAAATGTTTTGCCGGTTTAAAAAAGGAGCGTCCGGTCTAGTGTGTTTCTCTACTTTAGATACATTCCCGTAATAAACGACACTAGCAGATTAAAACTAGACCTTTTCAAGTGTCCCTGTGAAAATAGATGAGAGAAGTTTTATGGAGAGAAGCAAAACTTCCCAAGTTCTTTTCCAGCGAAGTGATTCGCACGATTTCTTCATTAAATCGAGTCTCTTTCACATGGCAGAAAAGGCCAAGAACTTACAGCTCAGCAGTGGGTCAAACTAAAAAAAGCTGTTGCAGAACGAGAGTTATTTTTCCTTGGAAAACATGTCAACGTCACATTAAAAATACCAAGCGCTGCAGTATTTTACTGATGGATAAAAATAGAACTCGACAGAGAATGTTCAAGTGCGTCAGAATGAAAGATAATGATTATTTGTAGCGCAGCTTCAGATGAGTTACTTTTACAGTGATCTCATGGGGAGTTTTTGCTCTGTAAATCACACATGATTTTTTTTTCTTTTTAAACCGTTCTATCGATCTCCCATTGTGTTTCCAGGAAGAATGAATAATGCAGGGTTAGAAGAACTTGGAAATAGGGCGAAGTATTCCTCTAACTTGTGAATCTCGTAGAGCGGTTGTTGAAGTTCGTTCTGGTGACCAGCTGTGCCAGACTTTCCAGCAGAGCGTTATTAAAACCTGACGGTAAAGCCTTAAAAAACATCCAGCAACCCAAACTTGATCTGTCCTCGCTGAAAGAGAAGACGCAGAACAACACAACGTGATCGCAGCCAATTGGCTTATATGAACATAACTGATGTTTAAAATACTTATACGCTACAGTGATTAAGTTAATAAGACTATTAAGGTCCGTTCACACCAAGATCGGTAACTGTGAAGATAATTCTAAACTAAAGACAATAGCAGTGTCCACACCACAGCTATAACAATATTTTTCCCAGCTGTTGAACTGTTAAAACACTGAATCCGTTCTAAGTGACCCTTCGCAAAGACACGCCCCCTTTTGCTATGTCCGGCAAGCGTATTTGATTGACAGGCGATCTGACCAATCAAAACCCTGAATGCGCTTTTTCGTCTGGCAAAACTGTGTGTCCTCACGTTTTTTGCGCTTGAAACAACATTCCTTCTGATGTTCATTCATGTTTATTCGATGCTATAAATGAACTAGTATGAAGAGATGATCGAGGAGCTGCAGTCACGACACATTAAACACACACTAGACGCTATTTATTGATTCAACTTCTTTAAAAAATTGCGATATTTCCTGCGTTGTCAGTGTCCTCTTCGCTCCAGGATGTATTTTTCACTGCGTGAGAACGTGATGTGTGGCGTGAGAGCGCACGCCTTGTCGGACATAGCAACAGTAACTAAAGGGGGCGGGGCTTTGCGAAGGGTTAACTGATATTGCTCATTGCATTGAAGCTTCCTGTAATATGTAGAAGATTATCGTGAGAAATAATGATAAAAAAATCTGTTTCGTTGTCCGCTGCAATATCTTGTCCTTATAACCGTTTCCCCGTGTTTTTTCATGGTTTTCCCGTGACTTACAGCTCTAGTCAAAGCATTTGTCAGTTGCGTCTTGTTCCGTGTTCACAACAATTCAGTTTTTTCTATGTAAAAAGTCTTCGCTACTGACCGACACTCTCATAAAGACAGTCTTTGGCGCCATCTAATGGTGTAATAGTGTAACTTTCTGTTCAGGGACTATTTTTTCCGGCGGTAGGAAGGCATTTACTGATTTTAATTCATGAATGTAGCATTGATGCATATTTTTGGCTTTTATATTTATATTGTGTGGTAACCGTTTTAAAAAAGCAGTAAGGTACGCTTACCTTACGCTTATTTTTTACTGTATTAAAAAATTCAGCTGGTGCTGTATCGTGAATAAGTCACGGCTGTAAGGCACGATTCGAAGCTTATCGTATGGTGTGAACGGGTTAGAATGATCAAAAGTGACAGTCTATAATGTTAAAAATATATATATTTCAAATAAATGATGGTTCTAATTAACAAAGAAAAAAATGTACAATGATTTTCCCAAACAAATACGAAGCAGCACGACTGTTTTCAACATCGATAATAATGTTTCTTGAGCATCAAATCATCAAATCAGAATGATTTCTGAAGGATCATGTGACTCTGAAGACTGGAGGAATGATGCTGAAAATTCAGATGGCAAATCTTGTAAATCCCTGTTAATATTAAACGCAGTAGATGAAATTATGCAGAAAATGAGTGACAATCAGGATTCATAGTGAACGGTTTACCTCCACCTTCCATATTCCGATCTCAGAAAGTTCTCCCACTTTCCCGCAATTTTCGACGCTTCATTTTCAATGCTTAACTAATGCCGGCGAGGCGTCCGTCTGTCCGTCCCCGAGTCCCGGCAGCTTAATCACCCAGCTTACACCTGTACATCCTCGATCACACCGTCCAACAAAACATCCCCGTTCAGAAGATGCCATCTGTTTGTTCGTCGGCAAAGTGATAATTTAGTTAACAAGTGTGCAAGATCTTATTATGGGCAGAGAATGAACTCATTTAGATGTAGAATTAAAGTCCTGCCGTATGATTACAGCGCACAGATGGGGAAATTTATCCTGGAATTTCCGGGAACAAGTTTGAGCGCATGACATCAAAATAAGTTTTAAGATCATTGTTATGCAGTTGCACTCCTGAAAGTTGAGTTTTAATGGATATGCACAACTGTTTAAAAGTTGAGGGTCGGTAAGTACATTTTTAATGTTCATGGAAGAAGTGTATTATTCTTATTAAGGCATTTATTTGATCAAAAAAAAAAAATGCAGAATTATTGATACAATTTAAAAGAATTGTTTTCCGTTTTAATGAATTTCTTTATATCCAGTGATCAAAGCTGAATTTTCAGCATCATTCCTCCAGTCTTCAGTGTCACATGATCCTGATATGATGATTTGCTGGTTATGAAAAATGATTATTAACAATGTTCATAATTTTCAGGATTCTTTCATGAATAGGAAGTTCAAAAGAACAGGATTTATTTGAAATAGACGTTTTATAATGTCTTTAACACTTTAGGTCATTTTTAATGCTTCCGTGCTGGATAAAAGTATTAATTTCTTTTACATTTCAAATAATTTCTCATCCCAGACTTTTGAATATGGATGACTCATCTTGCATTCAACTAAAGGCTACTGGCTGGTCACGAATCCTTCTGCTCAAACTTCCTGTTTCAATAGGAAATAAGCCAAAACAGGAAAGTCGTGGGGGACTTGAATTCTCTCAATTTGTCAATATAAAGAATAATTGTTATATAAAGATTTGTTTTTATTTCCTTTTTATGTATTTTCTATTGAAACAGGACGAATAAATTGTTAAAAAAGATTATGAATAAAACATTTGATAAGAAAATACAATTTCAATCGTTCTACTTCAATAATCTTACTTTTCTTTGTAAATTCTACACCAATTTATTTTTGTATGTGACATATGAAAAAAAGTCTATTTTTAAAAGAAAATATCTACTAGCCATTAATTTACATCACAGCCATGAAGATGTACTTTCTCATTCTAGAGAACATTGGACAAAAATAAGTAAAAGTCTCTGTCAACAAGATTTGCATATCGAGCCAAAAATATTTACTACTTTGTTTTTTAATTGTGTTAGCAACTTGTTTCAGCAACTTTTAGAAGTACTAAAGCATATCGATTAGCCTCAAAACTAAAAGCCATAAACATGTGACGTACAGTGCAACCCTGAGCATGGGAGTAATTTTGACATGAACTTTTTTGCTTACCAGCCAGTGTCTGGTGGTTTTCCAAAGTTAATAGCCATTTTCACTGGCCACAATTTTGACATCGACACCATGAGGAAAAACTGCTGTATAGATATTTTTAATATCATTCGGCAGCAGGATTATTAGGCTGCTGTCACTTTAAGAGCTGACGGATCCATTACACTGTTACACGTGCGTTTTCTGTTCACGTTCACTTCAAACAACTGACTGTGTTTACGTGAATACTCACCAAGACCGACATTTTGACGTTATTTTGTGTGGATTTGACTGTTTAAGCAGCGAAAAACAACTCAATTTAGCGCTGAGAGGCGGCTTTATGTGTGCGTGAGCACAAAATCTGCAGGAATGAGTCAAATTATGCACGATTCGCACAATCCCACGCCGAAATTCAAGCCCTGAAACAGCAACAATATCCATCCGGAGCAAATGAAACGAGTGAGTGAGAGGAGGAGGGTTTTAATTACACCTGAAATAAAATCGGTACATATAAATATAAAAGCTTTAAATAAATCTAGCAAACTAATAAAAATGAGAAGCGCACACAAAATTACTAAAACGTGCGTATCGCGATTGACTTTTTTCTCGCTTTTGCGAGTTTATAACTCGCAGTTCTGAATTCATTAGAATTGGGACAAATAAACTCGCAGTAGCAAAAAAAACACGCAATTAAGCAGGATTATTAGGCTGCTGTCACTTTAAGAGCTGACGGATCCATTACACTGTTACACGTGCGTTTTCTGTTCACGTTCACTTCAAACAACTGACTGTGTTTACGTGAATACTCACCAAGACCGACATTTTGACATTATTTTGTGTGGATTTGACTGTTTAAGCAGCGAAAAACAACTCAATTTAGTGCTGAGAGGCGGCTTTATGTGTGCGTGAGCACAAAATCTGCAGGAATGAGTCAAATTATGCACGATTCGCACAATCCCACGCCGAAATTCAAGCCCTGAAACAGCAACAATATCCATCCGGAGCAAATGAAACGAGTGAGTGAGAGGAGGAGGGTTTTAATTACACCTGAAATAAAATCGGTACATATAAATATAAAAGCTTTAAATAAATCTAGCAAACTAATAAAAATGAGAAGCGCACATAAAATTACTAAAACGTGCGTATCGCGATTGACTTTTTTCTCGCTTTTGCGAGTTTATAACTCGCAGTTCTGAATTCATTAGAATTGCAACAAATAAACTCGCAGTAGCAAAAAAAACACGCAATTAAGCAGGATTATTAGGCTGCTGTCACTTTAAGAGCTGACGGATCCATTACACTGTTACACGTGCGTTTTCTGTTCACGTTCACTTCAAACAACTGACTGTGTTTACGTGAATACTCACCAAGACCGACATTTTGACATTATTTTGTGTGGATTTGACTGTTTAAGCAGCGAAAAACAACTCAATTTAGTGCTGAGAGGCGGCTTTATGTGTGCGCGAGCACAAAATCTGCAGGAATGAGTCAAATTATGCGCGATTCGCACAATCCCACGCCGAAATTCAAGCCCTGAAACAGCAACAATATCCATCCGGAGCAAATGAAACGAGTGAGTGAGAGGAGGAGGGTTTTAATTACACCTGAAATAAAATCGGTACGTATAAATATAAAAGCTTTAAATAAATCTAGCAAACTAATAAAAATGAGAAGCGCACATAAAATTACTAAAACGTGCGTATCGCGATTGACTTTTTTCTCGCTTTTGCGAGTTTATAACTCGCAGTTCTGAATTCATTAGATTTGGGACAAATAAACTCGCTGTAGCAAAAAAAACACGCAATTAAGCAGGATTATTAGGCTGCTGTCACTTTAAGAGCTGACGGATCCATTACACTGTTACACGTGCGTTTTCTGTTCACGTTCACTTCAAATATCTGACTGTGTTTACGTGAATACTCACCAAGACCGACATTTTGACATTATTTTGTGTGGATTTGACTGTTTAAGCAGCGAAAAACAACTCAATTTAGCGCTGAGAGGCGGCTTTATGTGTGCGTGAGCACAAAATCTGCAGGAATGAGTGAAATCATGCGTGATTCGCACAATCCCTCGCCGAAATTCAAGCCCTGAAACAGCAACAATATTCATCCGGAGCAAATGAAACGAGTGAGTGAGAGGAGGAGAGAGGAAGAGCAGCTGCTGTCGTGTGTCTATTCTGAGGAAAATGAGTATCGGAAGCGCTTCAGATGTTTTAGTATCGATATGATACTGAACTACATTGCACTTAGTTTATTATTTCAACACAATTTTAAAATGCATATATTATATATAAAATTCAATCCGCCAAAGTCTGCGTCACACGCCACAGCTGAAACGCATTGGCGGGTGTAAATGTCAAGCCCTGCAGTTCAGCGTGACACCGGTTCACTTCCCACACGTTAATATACACAGTATATTTTCCAGCGCACTCTTGGAGTGGATCCTGAGAGCTCTTTTGCATTGGAGGGCTCTTTATAATTTGTTGTAGCTCCTAATCATTTTCAAGTATTCCCCGAACAGCGTGAACACTTGAGAAATCTGCCCTGATCGTAGCTGAGAGCGAAGGAGGAACTTTTTTTTTTTTTTCAGTTGCATGGCATAGGTGTCTTTTTATTGTCTTCGGCTTGATTTGAATGCAGCGCAACCGAAGTAGGCTGAATTCCCTGTAGGTTTGGCAGTGCAGACGGCAAAACAGGGTGGGCGAACTGCAATTATCTCTGCATAAATAGGCTTTGACAGGCAGAATTGCAAAGCAGGAAGATTAAAGATGTAAATGAGACTAATATCTACACAGAGCTTGTCTGTTGGGCAATGCTGGAGGGATGGCAGCGTTCTCCTGCGCTTTAACACATGTGTCTGTTTGTGTGGTTTTTAGAGGCCGAATGGACAGAATGGTTTGACCGTGATGACGAGAGGGGGTCAGGTGACTGGGAGAAACTCTCCGACCTCCACAAAGCTTTTCCAGAGCGTCTGTGCAGTAACCCTCTCGATATTGAGGTAAACATATGTTCGGATGCTAAATGCTTCTGTTCTTGCAAAATAGCGTGTGAAACATGTTATATTTATGGCTCATAACCAATATGGTGGTCAATTTGAATAAAAAAAAAAACATTTATTGTGAGTGAAATCTGGCATTAAAACCTTGTAATGTATAAGACAGCTAAAACAGTAACATTGGCTTTATTTAAAATAAATAAAAAAGAAGAAGAAGCAGTGGTAGTACTGGTGAATACATGGTGCATACTTAAATAAATCAGACCCATTCCAGTTTTAATATAACTTGCTTCCAGTTTCACTCTAATGCTCAAAATGTGTTTGTAGTCTCTTATATATGGAGCTAGTTTCCGCGCCTGAATAAAAACATAACTTTTTTTCTCACAATTCGGACTTTTTTTTTCCTCAGAATTGGACGACATAAACTCACAATTGCGAAATTTGGACTATTTTCTTGCAATTCTGACTTTTTTTCTCCCAATTGCATGTTATAAAGTCAGAATTGAGAGATAAGAAGTCGCTTTTTATTTTTTTATTTAGCGGCGGACACTAGCTTCCATACTTATGCCCACCAAAGCTGCATTTATTTGAAGAAAAATACAGTAATACTGAGAATTATTATTACAATTTAAAATAACGCTCTTGTATTTAAGTATTTTGGGGCCGAGTACCGATGGTGTGAGGACGAAATTGGAAATGGTCCGTTTATTATTCTTCTTCTTCGAAATGAATCGCATTTTTGAGGGTCTAAACGCACTCAAAAACTCACAAAACTTAGAAAATATATGTCTAATATGGGTTTCGGAATAACCCATATTACATTTCCCTCATGCTACTTTCATGTACAAGTATGAAATTCGGCACACACGTGTATCAGCATAATACCTACAAAAAAGTCTCTTGGAGCAAAATCTGAAAACCTGGAGGAAATCAGTTATTTTGAATTTTCAAAATTATTGCTGTTTTTGTCATTTCCAGACATTGTACTTTAGCGAACTCCTCTTAGAGATTTGCCCAGATCAATGTGGTATTTGGTCCGTCTAATCTAAAGGGTTTTGCGACATTAAATTGCGAAGGTCTTGAGTTTTCGTTGAAGGGCATGTCCGTAACGGCCTGACAAAGTTTGATGTTTCGCCATGAAAGAGGCATTCAATGTCGATCTGCCCTAAACTTCCCATGTTTGATAAGAGTCTGAAGACATCTACATGGCAATATTCAGTTACAGTCACAGCGCCACCTGCTGGCTACAGGAAATGGCATGCTTTACATTCTAATTCACTCCCAGAAACACATTTAAATTGGCCACAAAGAACCAAACATTTAAATCTTGCAACACTTGGTGCTAATGTATGCAATTAACGCCACAAAACTGGAAGCTGTTGTAACTCAGGCATACAATGTCCGATCTGCTCCAAACTTCACATGCGTGATACGAGTCTGAAGACATCTATAGTCGTGGCCAAAAGTTTTGAGAATTCCATAAATATTAGTTTTCACAAAATTTGCTGCTGAACTGCTTTTAGATCTTTGTTTCAGTTGTTTCTGTGATGTACTGAAATATAATGACAAGCACTTCATACGTTTCAAAGGCTTTTATCGACAATTACATGACATTTATGCAAAGAGTCAGTATTTGCAGTGTTGGCCGTTCTTTTTCAGGACCTCTGCAGTTCGACTGGGCATGATCTCCATCAAATCCTGACTGATAGCAACCCATTCTTTCATAATCACTTCTTGGAGTTTGTCAGAATTAGTGGGTTTTTGAGGATTGACCACAAGTTCTCAATGGGATTAAGATCTGGGGAGTTTCCAGGCCATGGACCCAAAATTCCAACATTCTCACCTGAGTTAACAAGACGATGACTGAAATGATCTCAGCAGGTCCTTTAATGACAGCAATGAAATGCAGTGGAAAGGTTTTTTTGGGATTAAGTTAGTTTTCATGGCATAGAAGGACTATGCAATTCATCTGATCACTCTTTATAACATTCTGGAGTACATGCAAATTGCTATTATAAAAACTTAAGCAGCAACTTTTCCAATTTCCAATATTTATGTAATTCTCAAAACCTTTGGCCATGACTGTACATGCCAATATTCAGTTATAGTCACAGCATCACCTGCTGGCAGGAGACTTTGCAACATTTATCTTATATTTACCCACTTAAATGCGTGTCGCCCACTATTCACAGTTTCCCCGCGTGCGAGTGCCCTTTCAATGCTGCTTGCGGCTTTCATTTAAAATGTAATTGATTTATGTTACAGCAAAGCTGAATTTTTAGTCGTCATTGCTCATTTCTCATTATTATCAAGTTAAAAACGATTGTGCCGCCTAATATTTTTATGGAAACCACGATAGATTGTCAGCATTCTCTGATGAATAGAAAGTTGCTTGAAATAAAAACATTTTGTACTTTTGTTTCAATCAATTTAATGCACCCTTGCAAAATAAAAGTATTAATTAAGTTAAAAAATATATGAGAGATGACTGTTTCCCTGCATTTAAAAATGTCCTCCTTTGTCTTCAGGCTGAAACTCTTGACGGCATCCCTGCCAACATGACGGGAGAAGTCTTCTCCAAGTTTGACGTGAACTATGGCTTTGTATGCCTCAACAAAGAGCAGGTGGATGGGATTTGCCACAACTACCGTGTGCGTTTCCTGTGCGGCAAGCTCGGTATGTTTCGGTCTGCTCTTCTCTTCCTGAGAAACTCTTTTCAGTCAGTTACTCACCCTCATGTCACTAATTCAAACCATATCACTTTGTTCCATGGAACACAATTGGGGATTTTAGGTACAATGTACCTCACACTGCTCATTTGCATACAGTGAAAGTGAATGGCGGCAGCATATCGGTCTCTGTGCATATTGGGTCAGATGGCATAGCTGCGTTTCATTGTCCCATATGACGTTATATTTGACAAAAGGTTATTTATTTCCCGTACTGTAAATGAAATCAGGCAGAAGCAGTGGCATAGAGTTCACTGATTTAAATGTGAAAAAATAAAATCATCCATTAGCTTAACCAGACAAATAATCATTTTCAAAAGTGTGTAGTCAGAAAGATTCTTTTCATGCTTTTGAAAGAAGTCTATAATGCTCACCACATCTGCACTTACAGGTGCATCTCAATACATTAGAATGTCATGGAAAAGTTCATTTATTTCAGTCATTCCACTCAAATTGTGAAACTTTTAACTATTAAATAAATTCAATGCACACAGATTGACATAGTTTAAGTCTTTGGTTCTTTTAATTGTGATTTTGGCTCACATTTAACAAAAACCTACCAATTCACTATCTCAACACATTAGAATACTTCATAAGACCAATAATAATAATAATAATAAAACGTTTTTTAGTGAATTGTTGGAAGTATGTTCATTTACTGTATATGTACTCAATACTTGGTAGGGGCTCTTTTTGCTTTAATTATTATTCGGCGTGGCTTGGGGGTGATCAGTTTGTGGGACCGCTGAGGTGGGATGAAAGCCCAGGTTTCTTGAACAGTGGACTTCAGCTCATCTGCATTTTTTGGTCTCTTGTTTCTCATTTTCCTCTTGACAATAGCCCATGGATTCTCTATTGAGTTCAAGTCTGGTGAGTTTACTGGCACACCATGGTCATTTAACCAACTTTTGGTGCTTTTGGCAGTGTGGGCAAGTGCCAAATCCTGCTGGAAAATCAAATCAGCATCTTCAAAAAGCTGGTCAGTAGAAGGTGTATGAAGTGCTCCAAAATATCTTGGTCAACAGGTGCAGTGACTTTGGCTTTCAAAAAACACAATGGACCAACACCAGAAGATGACATTGCACCCCAAATCATCACAGACTGTGGAAACTTAACACCCTTCCTCCAGACTCTAGGATCTTGGTTTCCAAATGAAATACAAAACTTGCTCTCATCTGAAAAAAACGACTTTGCACCACTGGGCAACAGTCCAGTTCTTCTTCTCCTTAGCCCAGGTAAGACACCTCTGACGTTGTTTGCGGTTCAGGAGTGGCTTAACAAGAGGAATACGACAACTGTAGCCAAATTCCTTGACACGTCTGTGTGTGGTGGCTCTTGATGCCTTGACCCCAGCCTCAGTCCGTTCCTTGTGAAGTTCGCCCAAATTCTTGAATCGATTTTGCTTCACAATCCTCATAAGGCTGCGGTTCTCCTGGTTGGTTGAACATCTTTTTATTTCACACTTTTTCCTTCCACTCACCTTTCTGTTAGCATGCTTGGATACAGCCCTCGGTGAACAGCCAGCTTCTTTGGCAATGAATGTTTGTGGCTTACCCTCCTTGTGAAGGGTGTCAATGATTGTCTTCTGGACAATTGTCAGATCAGCAGTCTTCCCCATGATTGTGTAGCCCAGTGAACCAAACTGAGAGACGATTTTGAAGGCTCAAGAAATCTTTGCAGGTGTTTTGAGTTGATTAGCTGATTGGCATGTCGCCATATTCTAATTTATTGAGATGTGAGCCAAAGTCATCATCATCACAATTAAAAGAACCAAAGACTTAAGCTACGTCAGTCTGTGTGCATTGAATTTGTTTAATACGCAAGTTTCACAATTTGAGTTGAATTACTGAAATAAATGAACGTTTCCATTTTTATGAATTCTAACAATGCAACGTTGTGAGAACATGAACATGAACGTGAACGACGCTCTGTACAGTTGATGGTCAGTGCTGCATCATCACGATGGTTTAACAATTTGATGGAAACTCATCTAATTCACGTTGGTTTCTTTGAACAGACTCGCTTCACGTTTAGATGGAAACCCAGCTAATGTGAACGTAGCCTGGGATAAAATTTTTTTTTTTTCATTTTTCATCATTTAGCAGACGTTTTTATCCAAAGCGACTTACAAGGGGAGCAATTAGGGGTTAGGTGTCTTGCTCAAGGGCACTTTAGTCATGGTATCGAAGGTGGAGAGAGTGCTGTTTATTCACAATCCCCACCTTCAATTCCTGCCGGCGTGGGAATCGAACCAACAACCTTCAGGTTACAAGCCCGACTCCCTCACCACTAGGCCACGACTACACCTATAAAATGCTCTGTCCTGACGAACAAAATTACCAATCAAGTCCCGTCCTACATTTTTTTCTCCCATCAAATGTCCTGATTGTGTTCGTAAACACGTCCGTTTGCACAAACGAGTTGTGCGCGATGTTTAACGTAATGAGCGTTTTGTAAGAACTCAGAGCGAAAGCTCTAACGTCCTTTATAAGTGATTTGTGATGACCTTAAGAGCTCGTCAGCACTCTCTGACGATTTCTTGTCAACTAAAGTGTGCACTTTGCGAACTATATTTAGACAAAAAGCTTCAGAAATATACTTCCCGCACTTTGTGATTTTGTAACATTGATTTTATTCCGCTGAACATAATCTGCAGTGCACAAGTGCACCAAAACTGACATTTTGTTGTCAGTCAAGTTAAACTGCTTTCAAAGATTGCAGGCCCAAATCCCATAAGTGTCACACGTTGTGCTCCTCCTGTCAATGATTTTAACAGAACTCACAGAAGGTCACAGAAAATGCCCAAAGTATTGGATTTTTCAGTCACATGTTTCAAGGTTTTATTTTCCCAAAATGCCTCGGTACATCTTGTTTATTGGCTGCAATTGGTTTGCGTTAATCGAAACCACTGTCTGTCTGTAAATTCATCCCAGGCTAGTTGTTAACATGCCATTCTGTAATTGCTAACATGCTGCCACATAGCTAAGTTTCTCCATCTGATTACGAGCCAGAATACTTCATTTGGTCGTTTTTTGCTAGGAAAGACATTTTAAAGAATTCTTGTCACGTCGTGACTGATTGTGACCAGAACATGACCTGATTGATTGCATTTTCTCATGCATAAAAAAGCATGCACGATACAAATATTATTGATTGTACTTATTCAAAATGCATTGCTTCAGTTTTAATGCATTTAGTTCCTCCTTTAAGGGACACAAAAATACATTAAAGATGCGCTAGATTCCTGATTCCCAGGAAGCACATATGAAAAGTATTGCTTGAACGAACTGGAAGTTGCTCTGGATAAAAGCACCTGTCAAATGCGCAAATGTAAAAGTTATGTCCTCATTAATGTTGGCATGTGGAGACACGGCTGTGTCATCTTCTCACAATCACTTTATATTTATTACATATCTCTCCCTGGGTTTGATTATTATTTTTTTTCTATCAATCATTTACTCTTAAAGGGTTAGTTCACCTAAAAATGAAGTTCCTGTCATTAATTACTCACCCTTATGTCCCTCCAAACCCGTAAAACCTTCACTACGAAGCGACGAGAATACTTCTTGTGCACAAAAAACAAAAAATAACTACTTTGTTCAACAATTTCTTCTCTTTCCTGTCAGTCTCTTATTTTACAGTTCGTGTACTTCCTGGTACATATATAGTAATTATGTTGCACATACAGGTAAAAGAGTGCCAACACAAGGTTTCACCTGACGTGTATGTACATGGAAACTAATAAGAAGTAACGAAATACAAGTAACTTAGTTACGTATTTAAAATACAAAATTTGAGTGACTGTATTTCATTTTAAATGGGTGGTAATCAGATTACAGTTCCATCTGAGAAGGGTTTTAGATTACCAAAGTGATTACTTTGAGTTTTAATGTCATTTAAACAGCGATTGGTGATTCTCTGACTCTGACCGTCTGAAAAAGACGAGTTCAGTTTCATCAACATGTTAATACTTTCAAGAGGATCATAAAAATGTTGTTATTTTTATTTAGTTCTGACTGAATTTATTTAAAAAAAACTGTCAACTGAACTGTCCTGTCATGACCTGATGATCCACGACTGTTTTCATGTTTTGGGAGTCATTTTATAATTCACTCGTCACTGCACTTTTTCTCACAATTTTGTCACAATTAAAAAAAAAAAGACATTTAAACTCACAATTGCAAGTTATAAAGTCAGAATTGGGAGATTTAAACTTGCAATAATGACTTTTTTTCTTGCAATTGTGAATTTAGTATGTGAGTTTATATCTCATAATTTTGACTTTTCTCAATATTGTGAGTTTATATCTCATAATTCTGACTTTTCTCAATATTGCGAGTTTATATCTCTTTCTCAATATTGTGAGTTTATATCTCATAATTCTGACTTTTCTCAATATTGCGAGTTTATATCTCATAATTCTGACTTTATAACTCACAATTGCAACTTTATATCACGCAATTCTGAGGGAAAAAGTTGTGTGGAAGTTGTTCCACACTTATTAGTATTCCAAAGTATTCTAAAGTATTTAGATGAAGTTACTAAACTTGAGTAATGTAACGAAATACGCTACTAATGACTTTTTAAAGCATGTATTTTGTAATCTGTAGTGAAATACATTTTAAAAGTAACCCACCCAGCCCTGCTTTTAATGCCTCTATATGATAACTAACAGACACTGTACTTACTAACGGTATTTACACAGTAACTATATACAGGGCTGGGTAGGTTACTTTTAAAATGTGAAAAAACTCCTAGGCTGTTAATGTTGTAAACACAGCACATTGTAGGAAAATGACAGGGAAGAGAAGAAATTATTGAACAAACTCATTATTTTTGTTTGTTTTTGCACACAAAAACCATTCTCGTCACTTCATAACATTAAGGTTGAGTCTCTGAAGTCACAGGAACGATTCTTTCTGGGCCTTTAGATTGGTTATGACATTGCTGTCTTTAAGGAGGTCAGAAAACTCTTGAATTTCATTAAAAATATTTTAAATTTGTGTTCCGAAGGTCTTACAGGTTTGGAACGACGTGAAATTCCATTTTTGGGGTGAACTAACCCTTCGGTCAGGAGAAATGTTTCGGTCAAGTGGTTATGTATAAAACTCCAGTAAGAAATTGTATGCAATTCATGCACACTTTCATGCATCTTTAATGGATCTCAGATCAGATTAGACCAACAATGCATATGAAACTTTATATGGGATGTGACAGTTATTGACCACATGTGCGTGTCCTTCAACAGTGCGTCCGCAGGCCTCCATCTCCATAGACACCTTGTCTAACTGCAGTATCCTGGAGCTGGCGGACGAACCTCAGGGGTGGACATTCGGCGACAGGATCGTGGTGGCCAGCACGGACTACTCCATGCACCAGGCCGAGGAGTTCAGCATCTTGCCTTGTCCTTCTTGCTCGAGGAACCAGATCAAAGTAGAAGGTTGGTTGCAACTCTGAACTTCTATTACAAAAATGGCTAAACTGCTATCGGACGTATTTAAGAAATAAACACGTCTAGATAAAGCTGACAGGACGTTCCTACAGTTTTAATGCACAGCTATTGAAGAGAACCTATCATGCCCTTGATTTAGTTTTGGCTGTGTAGGTTTTCATGCGTAAATGTTCAAAAAACACATTATTTTTCACTGTTTGATAAATTGCATTAATATTCTCCTGCAAAGTATAATATGTATATGTTTATAAGACCAGGGCTGGGTGGGTTACTTTTAAAATGTATTTCACTACAGATTACAAAATACATGCTTTAAAAAGTCATTTGTAACGTATTTCATTACATTACTCAAGTTTAGTCACTTAATCTAAATACTTTAGAATACTTTGGAATACTAATAAGTGTGAAACAAACACAAAAATGGTCATTGTGAGTTTATATCTCACAATTCTGACTTTTTCCCTCAGAATTATGAGATATAAACTCGCAATATTGAGAAAAGTCAGAATTATGAGATATAAACTCACATACTAAATTCACAATTGCAAGAAAAAAAGTCAGTATTGCAAGTTTAAATCTCGCAATTCTGAGAAAAAGAAGTCAGAATTGTGAAATACAAACTCACAATTGTAAGAGAAAAAAAAAACAAATAGTGAGAAAAAGTCACAGTGACGAGTGAATTATAAAATGACTCACAAAACATGAAAACAGTGGAAAACATGAAACTTAACTTTCAGACAGTCAGAGTCAGAGAATCACCAATCGCTGTTTAAATGACATCAAAACTCAAAGTAATCACTTTGGTAATCTAAAACACTTTTCAGATGGAACTGTAATCTGATTACCACCCATTTAAAATGAAATACAGTCACTCAAATTTTGTATTTTAAATACGTCACTAAGTTACTTGTATTTCGTTACTCCCCAACCCTGGTTCCCTCAAGAAAACTTAGGACTACAATGGAATAACAGCAACATTAAAAAAATATACAAAAGCCTAAGAGGACCCCATTAATTACTTACTAAATTTACCAACCAATTAAAAAAGCAAGGCAAATGTGGAAAACTTTGCATCAGCAAGCACCGCTAATATACCTACACAAAATAATCATGCACATTGTTGTTTACTCAGCACTTGCATAAAAACACAAACGGAGACGTTCGAATATAAAGTGTGGCTGAAATAACGGCGTCTGATTGCTGTCTTTTGTCTGTGACACTTCAGTGCTGTCAACAGGATTTCATCATGGCAATTTACCACAACTGGCTGATTGGAAGCATTAGATGAAATTTTGCATCAAAGAAAAAGTTGAGCTCCAGCAGTTAGAAAAAAACGGTTCCTCGTAGGCACAAAGAGTTCCGATTTCAAATAAACTCCGTGTAAAATCCCTTCATCCTTTTCCTCTGGGGGGGTTTGGAATGTCTTACATCAGATGCAGGAAATCGCATCGCACTCAAAAGTGAAGATGGCTTTAGATCTGTTCTGGAAAAGCTTGAGGCTGAAGTGTGAGATGTTTATCGTTGACCTGTGTTTGGTTTAATTATATTCAGGTAAACTTTCCTCAACGTTGATGTGGCGGTTGACATTCAGAAACTTTGGAAAAGCACTCCTTTTGGATTTTTTCCTGTTACACCTTCTGATTTTAATGCTAAAATAATTTTTCTCCAAATTAGATGTAGCGCATCACTGGACTGCAATTTCAGCAAGTCATACCACAAATTCAATTGGATTGAAGCTTGTGAAGTCTAGGTGGGCCTTTCCAGAATACTAACCTTTTCTCAAGCTATTTAATAATAGGCTGTGTTTCAAAACCTCTTGAGCTGCCTACACGGGCAGCATTTTAATGCATTATAGGCATGCTTCCACTATGGGCTCAGGAATCTTGTTTTTGTCTGTTTTTAATGCAGAAGTATATGCGGGGACAATATGCATTGATGTAAGGAATATTCCAGGTATAATACAAGTGATGCACAAGGCTGGGTGGGTTACTTTTAAAATGTATTTCACTACAGATTACAAAATACATGCTTTAAAAAGTCATTTGTAACGTATTTCGTTACATTACTCAAGTTTAGTCACTTAATCTAAATACTTTAGGATACTTTGGAATACTAATAAGTGTGAAACAAACACAAATAAGGTCATTGCAAGGTGATTTTTTTGTCAGAATTGCATGATATAAAGTTGCAATTGTTATAAAGTTAAAATTATGAGATATAAACTCGTAATATTGAGAAAAGTCAGAATTATGAGATATAAACTGACAATATTGAGAAAAGTCATAATTATGAGATATAAACTTGCAATATTGAGAAAAGTCAGAATTATGAGATATAAACTCACAATATTGAGAAAAGTCAGAATTATGAGATATAAACTGACAATATTGAGAAAAGTCATAATTATGAGATATAAACTCACAATATTGAGAAAAGTCAGAATTATGAGATATAAACTCGCAATATTGAGAAAAGTCAGAATTATGAGATATAAACTCACAATATTGAGAAAAGTCAGAATTATGAGATATAAACTCACAATATTGAGAAAAGTCAGAATTATGAGATATAAACTGACAATATTGAGAAAAGTCAGAATTATGAGATATAAACTCACAATATTGAGAAAAGTCAGAATTATGAGATATAAACTGACAATATTGAGAAAAGTCAGAATTATGAGATATAAACTGACAATATTGAGAAAAGTCAGAATTATGAGATATAAACTCACAATATTGAGAAAAGTCAGAATTATGAGATATAAACTCACAATATTGAGAAAAGTCAGAATTATGAGATATAAACTGACAATATTGAGAAAAGTCAGAATTATGAGATATAAACTCACAATATTGAGAAAAGTCAGAATTATGAGATATAAACTGACAATATTGAGAAAAGTCAGAATTATGAGATATAAACTGACAATATTGAGAAAAGTCAGAATTATGAGATATAAACTGACAATATTGAGAAAAGTCAGAATTATGAGATATAAACTGACAATATTGAGAAAAGTCAGAATTATGAGATATAAACTCACAATATTGAGAAAAGTCAGAATTATGAGATATAAACTGACAATATTGAGAAAAGTCAGAATTATGAGATATAAACTGACAATATTGAGAAAAGTCAGAATTATGAGATATAAACTGACAATATTGAGAAAAGTCAGAATTATGAGATATAAACTGACAATATTGAGAAAAGTCAGAATTATGAGATATAAACTGACAATATTGAGAAAAGTCAGAATTATGAGATATAAACTGACAATATTGAGAAAATTCAGAATTATGAGATATAAACTCACAATATTGAGAAAAGTCAGAATTATTAGATATAAACTCACAATATTGAGAAAAGTCAGAATTATGAGATAAAAACTCACAATATTGAGAAAAGTCAGAATTATGAGATATAAACCCACAATATTGAGAAAAGTCAGAATTATTAGATATAAACTCACAATATTGAGAAAAGTCAGAATTATGAGATATAAACTCACAATATTGAGAAAAGTCAGAATTATGAGATATAAACTCACAATATTGAGAAAAGTCAGAATTATGAGATATAAACTCACAATATTGAGAAAAGTCAGAATTATGAGATATAAACTCACAATATTGAGAAAAGTCAGAATTATGAGATATAAACTGACAATATTGAGAAAAGTCAGAATTATGAGATATAAACTCACAATATTGAGAAAAGTCAGAATTATGAGATATAAACTCACAATATTGAGAAAAGTCAGAATTAGGAGATATAAACTGACAATATTGAGAAAAGTCAGAATTATGAGATATAAACTCACAATATTGAGAAAAGTCAGAATTATGAGATATAAACTGACAATATTGAGAAAAGTCAGAATTATGAGATATAAACTCACAATACTGAGAAAAGTCAGAATTATGAGATATAAACTCGCAATATTGAGAAAAGTCAGAATTATGAGATATAAACTGACAATATTGAGAAAAGTCAGAATTATGAGATATAAACTGACAATATTGAGAAAAGTCAGAATTATGAGATATAAACTCACAATATTCCCACTTGCCAGGAAAAAAATCAATCGTAGATTATCCAGTAATGTTTACATTAAAGCGTGAGATTCTCCAGCTTTGTTGTTGTCGAGCTGTTAAAGCTCCGCCCTCTTCTGGAGCAGCAGCTCATTTGCATTTAAAGGGACACACACAAAAAACGGCGTGTTTTTGCTCAAACCCAAATACGGCCAAATTTGACAAGATATAATAAATGATCTGTGGAAGATTTTGAGCTGAAACTTCCCTGGAGACACCAGAGACTGATATCACATCTGGTGAAAGGGGCCTTTAAATGTCTTTACTGTCAATTCTAATCAATTTAATGCATCCTTGTTGAAAAACAATATTACTTTCTTTCAAAAATACATAAAAGTACCGTTTAGGGCTCTTAGAGCATCACAGAAATCGTTTGTAAATGTAGGCAGTAGACAGTGAGGAGACTGTGTTTTTTCTGTCCTTGGCTCCATTGTGCTTTTGGAGGATGATTTTGCCCTGAACGCATTTCTCTGCATGCTGACCATCGGTTCAGAATGGTGTTGCGTGGGCGGTTTGGTTTGCACTAAATATAGTGCTTCACTTTCAGTCCAGAATGCTCAGCGTTTTTGTCATCAGGCTGCAAAAGATTGCCGGTTTTGTCAGACGCCTTGTTGCAAACTTCAGGTTTGACTTAATGTTAGCCCAGAAGCCACTTCTTTCTAGCCGCTCTCCAGCAGAATCTGTTTTGAAGTGTTGGAACGATTGGTGATGTCAGGTGGTTTCTCTCATTTCGTCCAATAAGCTCTGCGGTCCTGTCGGGGTTGTTGCCGCTGTCTTGTTCATTACTTCAACAATTGCTCCTCTTGTTCAGTTCTCGAGGATGGTCTGATCTCTGATGTTTCTGGGCTTTGCGCCATTTTTTCCATTTTGCTGCAATGAGCATCAGAGTGCTCAAAGGAAAGGCCAAAATGATACCAATCTCTAGGTTTTTTCCTCCTAATAACTTCATCTCGTAGTTCCACGGGCAGCTCCTTTTTCTTTGTGACATCAAGACCGATCGGCTTTGGACCTCTTAGAATGGCAAACAAAGTCATATTTATTGTGCAGTTGACACCAGCGAACATTTGATTTTAACCCTCATGTGCTTGTTCGGGATGTTTTCATCCACTACGGGGAATTTTTGAGTCTTAATTTGGCCGTAACGTTCTCCGTGTTTCAGCAAATGGAATGATTTTTGCTGACAAATCTTATTTTGACACATATTTTGGGAAAATGCTTTGAAAATTTTCAACAGGACTCTGTGGGCAAATTCACCACCCTTTCGTTTTAACTGCTTTAAAAATGGATCAGATCAATATTTTTTTGCTTCAATCTATTAATCAACCTCAGTCCTGATCAAAACTACTAAATTTAAAAAAATAAATTCAGGATTTTAACTCTTTAATTGCCAAATTCATAAATGATGTCACTGATTTGGGGAAAAAAACACACAAAATGACTTATTTTCTGTATAAAATGTGATTGTGGACTGGATTTTTTTTTTTTTTTTTTTTTTGCCTTTTATCACAGTCTTGGACGTGTCAAAGATTAGAAACAACACTGGCTTTGATGCATTGTTCGTTTTTGTGCAGCATCAGATTTTAACTTTTTCTCCCTCATTTACTGTTCGTGCCTGAAAACAGCCACTACTTTTAACTGCTTTAAAAATGTATCTGATAAATATTTTTTTTTCAAATTTTATTGCTTAAATCTATTAATCAACCTCAGTCCTGATCAAAACTACTAAATAAAAAAAATAAAAAAATATTCAGGATTTTAACTCTTTAATTGCCAAATTCCTAAATGATGTCACTGATTTGGGAAAAAACGTGTCAAAGATTAGAAACAACATTGTTAGTTTTTGTGCAGCATCAGATTTTAACGTTTTAAAGAGTTAAAATTCTGATTTTTTTTTTTTTTAAATTAGTAGTTTTGATCAGAACTGAGGAAAGAAATATTGTGTTCGGTTAGGGGTTGAGATGCATCGCGTTACATAATTGGTTTTCATACCTCACATAATTTCATACCAGTTCAGGGTAGTTTTCTGAATTGTATGTTTAACTCTGAGAATATCTCCTCATTTTAATATCAAAGAAATCCTCATGAATTTTCCAGAATTCGCCTTAATATGACTTTGCAGCTCAGTGGAATGAGCAGAAATCAATGGGGTGCTTTCTGACAGCACTGTTTTCAAAAGCTGTCAATGCCAAGGAAGATTAAGTAGTTCTCAGCACAATATTGACATTGATTTTCAGTTGGTTTATTGTGGCAAAGACAGAGATATGGGCTAGCAAACCTTCCCTCAGTCACTCATTGAAGCAGAACCTCGATGGCTGCAGGATTCACTTTTTTTTTTTTAAGAGAAAAGACTCTATTGTTTCCAAAGCAGAGTCTTGGTTTCTTTCTCATCAAATCTTGTGAGATTTTCCCCTGCCACAGTCATCTTTGACTCACTTACCTCAGTCACTACTTTGTGGTTTGAAACAAAGTCTGAAAATCCTGCCCTCTCTGGTCCGCTGTAAAGTAAAAGAGGTTGTAGATCTGACTTTTATTGCTGTAACTTTTTATTCAGGATGTCGTAAGTAATATATTTGAATTAAATAAACCCAGGTAATTTCGATAACTCTGTAAAAAGCATGTTTTTTGGGTTATGTGAAGGCTTCGGGCATGTTCGAATCCCTTAATCCGGTTTATTCTTGAAGGCAGGATAGTCTGGTGTTAATACAATCCGGTGCATATGGTTGAAAAACTCTTTCTGACACAATGCTTCCCCTCGATTGATGGAACGTTTTCATTGTTATTCTGTAGGGGGCAATATTACACATCTTCTAAAAGAGTACAGAATCTGAGAATCCAATGACATGGGAAGAAGCAGAAACAAGGAATAGAAGCATTGCTCAGTCCCTCCAGAAAAACGTGATTATGCGATCGCTTGATTTCATGCATAATCGGCCAAAGTCCGCATATTTATGCATTTTTACAAATACGCCGCACATTCGCCGTATAAATTGCCGATTTCAGCGAACAAAATACAAAATATGCGGGGCTAGCATGATATCATAATAATAATTTAAAAAAGTCACATATATCTTATCAGAAAGTTGAAAAATACAAGTAAAGCGCCAATATTTTCCCTCTATTGCCATGGGAACCGTATGAAGTGACGGGATTACGCGACGTGAACATCCTCTGAAAACCCCGCGGTGAAACCGTGATGAAGAATGCAAATCATTCTCGTTTGCCAACAAAAATAAGCGCAAAAGAGCGAAGCGGTTTCACGGTGTGTCACATGACAGTGGGGGCCAATTATTTTGCAGCGCAGACGACGCTGTATATTAGTAGTGTGTGAAATAATTCACGCTGCAGTAAGAGATTGGAAGCACTTCATTTAACACAAGATGTGTGTTTTGTAGAAGAAGTTGTTGAATATTTCTTTTGTGACGCGACAGAACTTGTTTGACTCGATGTTTTGTGAGTTTGATTCATGTGTTCATGAAGGTCAGAATGAGAACTTCAATATTCTGTGATTCAGTATCTTGAAGTGATCAGAAATGACTCTTGACATGAAGGAAGAGTCTAGAGAGAACAGGCTGTTGGATCATTTTTTTCCTCTTTTGCATCAAACCGCAGTTTTTGCAAGTTCCCGCAATTTCATCGTTTAAAATGACAAAAATATCCCGCATATTCCATCGCATTTTTTAAGGAAACGTGCCGCAAAATCAAGGATTTTTGCCCGCAACAATCACAAAAAAAATCCCCGTTTTTCTGGAGGGACTGATTACTTGTGCATAGTTAAGCTAACTTGTTGCCTAACATCACTGAATGAAATTCAGGAGCTCAGGAAGAGGTGTAGGACGTGCAAGGACTCGATCTATGTTTAGATTATCATTCTAAATCCGTAGTCTTTGACAAAACACAGCTTTTTGGGAAATGATTGATGTTAAAGCTTTTATAAAAGCTCTTTTATAAATATGTGCGGAAAAAATGCTGTATACACAGTTCTTTATATACAATTGCATTGCAAACAAACTGTGCGCGGCACTTATATAGAGGTGAGCGGAGTTAAGAGGTTTGACCGACAGTTTACGGAGTTACAAGGTTTAGTCACAAGCTCGTTTTAATACTTTTCATGTGTTAAATATTTTCAAAGCCCACAGACAGATGTAAAACATGATCAATAGTAATGATTTATGGAAAAAAAAAAAACTTTTTTTCTACTTATGATTCAATTTATATAAAAAAATAGGCCTTATAGTCATTAATTACTTGATTAGTTGTACTGTATCTAAAGCTCTCTTGACAAGATGAAGATGCCTTTGGTTTCAGACTCAGATGATCCGAATTGTGAGATAATAAATATTTAATCCATAATAGAGGTGCGACGGTACACAAACATGAGGGTTCGGTATGTACCTCGGTATTGAAGTCACGGTTCGGTACAGCAAAGGGAGAAAACTAAACGTAAAATCGCGTATTTTTTTTACTAAACAGTGGTTTATTGAACAAATTGTGTCGCTCTCTTTAAATAAATTCAATTGAACATTTTCTACAGCTAATGCTGCAAAAATATACATCTAACTATATAAATCTAATTATAAAATTATTGTTTAATTATTTTTCTAGTCTAATTCATTTTGGAGTGTGGATCACCCGTGACTGACTGTATTCACCGCACCGTAACGTCGTACCGTGACAGTTCTTGTCGAACACATGTACCGTTACACCCCTAATATATATGTATGGATGCACAGTCTAATCCATATGTACCATGGTAAATCCAATGTCTCCCTAGAGATTTGGGTCCAGAGTTCTCCCTAGATAAAGAACGACTCGTTTAAATCTGAAAGAGTGCATCGCCTGCTCATAAAGACACTTGCTGATGCAGCTGTTGGGTTGAATTAAGGCAGGTATGAATTTCATGAGGGATTTCGATAAAGCTCATTTATGTATTTGCAGTCTTGTTCATACTGTACATTTCCTGCATTTTTAGACTGTGCTCTTTTCCAGACCCTAGTAAACTGTTTTGCTGACTACATAGACAGCTGTCTTCTAAGTGAATGAATGCCATCATAGAGAATTAACCATGTTTGTGTTTTAAGCCTATCGTTTTTTTTAGGTTAATTTGTTAAACTTGCAAGAAACATGTAAGAAGCATGAACATAATTCAAGATCAATTCGAGATTCAGTTCTTATTATCCCACACAATCCTGCATGTGGTAGGGAAAAATAAACTTCCTTCGAGATGTATTTTCTAAAAATAAGTCTAATGCAATTTTGTTTCTGAATTAAATTAGTGTTATTTTAAAGATTTTGATTATTTTTACTGTAAATATTGCGTTGCCACAAACAGTAGGATTTGAAATAGTTATATTTCAGGTAAATAATCATGCAAAACAAGCCATATCTTCCATATCTCGGCAACTGTTCAGCGCTCAGAAATGACACCACGTACCTTGGCATTCTTTAAACCATTCGGCCTTATTATTCGTGCAATGACTCGGATCAGCTGATGGATCCCATCACTCCAGTCCTCATCTCTACCTCGAACTGCACGCATATTTTCGGTGGTTTTTACCGATGTAAAAAAACTAAACCAAATCAAGATTCACTTACGCACTTTTTGCACTGAAAACCATTACAGATGTTTGGGAAGTGTGTGAAATTTCTACATTTTCTGCAATCATTCAAAGCTGCTGTTAGCCATTTGATAACTTACGCTGGACTGATTTACTCATTTAAAAGTGTCTGGATGTGTTTTAACATCTAAAAACGGTCATTAAAGATGCACTATGTAGTTTTTCGTCCACTAGAGGTCGCCCATTCCAAACAAAGGTGTGTGTAGCTTGATGATGCCGAGTTTGAGCGAGGAATCTTGGGACATGTGGTCTTCACTTCACAGCCGGTGGAAAAGAATCGGGATGAGACTCGGGCAGAAATCATGTTATGCCCTTATATAGACATGGTATGTGGAATGGAATGCCCTTATATGTACATGTTGTGGGTGTGTTTTATGTAAATTCCTTGGGCACGCAGTTGCTCATTTAGAATTCTCTGAATTAATCAACTTTAGAACGAGCTTAAGAATAAATTAAAGAAGTTTTGTGAATTAGACGGAAAGCTTTCGTGAGAAGTTGCGCATAAATACGAATAGTATATGCAGTTATTAGTGATTGAAGCCCATTGAGTTGTTGAAAATTAACATCTGATCATTGCTCTTTAGATAACTATTTTTTTATTTTATTTTGGGAAGCAAGCCATTCTGCAATATATTCTCCTGAACTCCAAAGCATTAAATGACTTTTCACAGTGAGGTAGCTCTCCAATACCAGCAGATAAATTGACAGCTCTTCCTCCACGCTTCACTGTGCTAGAGATGCATTTATTATTATATTTCTCAGCAGATTTTCGTTGACGCCGCTCTGGAGCATCACCATGCAACTCGTGTTTCATTGCGATTCATCACTCCACACACAACTTCCCATATTCTGCCAAAACCTTCCTTCTGTCTTTGATGTTTTTCTGAGACAGCAATGGCTTTTTAAAGGCCAGGGTATAATTCATTTTCCGTGTTCTTAGCCTTTCAGAGTATTCTACTTTGGCCGTGAACGCGGGACAAGACGCATTCGGCGCATGCACACTCGGGTTGGGGAGTAACGAAATACAAGTAACTTAGTTACGTATTTAAAATACAAAATTTAAGTGACTGTATTTCATTTTACATGGGTGGTAATCAGATTACAGTTCCATCTGAAAAGTGTTTTAGATTACCAAAGTGATTACTTTGAGTTTTACTGTCATTTAAACAGCGATTGGTGATTCTCTGACTCTGACCGTCTGAAAAAGACGAGTTCAGTTTCATGTTTTCACTGTTTTCATGTTTTGTGAGTCATTTTATAATTCACTCGTCACTGCAACTTTTTCTCACAATTTGTTTTTTTCCCTCACAATTGTGAGTTTGTGTTTCACAATTCTGACTTCTTTTTTTTCAGAATTGTGAGATTTAAACTTGCAAAACTGACTTTTTTCTTGCAATTGTGAATTCAGTATGTGAGTTTATATCTCATAATTCTGACTTTTCTCAATATTGTGAGTTTATATCTCATAATTCTGACTTTTCTCAACATTTTGAGTTTATATCTCATAATTTTGACTTTTCTCAATATTGTCAGTTTATATCTCATAATTCTGACTTTTCTCAATATTGTGAGTTTATATCTCATAATTCTGACTTTTCTCAATATTGTGAGTTTATATCTCATAATTCTGACTTTTCTCAACATTTTGAGTTTATATCTCATAATTTTGACTTTTCTCAATATTGTCAGTTTATATCTCATAATTCTGACTTTTCTCAATATTGTGAGTTTATATCTCATAATTCTGACTTTTCTCAATATTGTGAGTTTATATCTCATAATTCTGACTTTTCTCAACATTTTGAGTTTATATCTCATAATTCTGACTTTTCTCAATATTGTGAGTTTATATCTCATAATTCTGACTTTTCTCAATATTGTGAGTTTATATCTCATAATTCTGACTTTTCTCAATATTGTGAGTTTATATCTCATAATTCTGACTTTTCTCAACATTTTGAGTTTATATCTCATAATTCTGACTTTTCTCAATATTGTGAGTTTATATCTCATAATTCTGACTTTTCTCAATATTGTGAGTTTATATCTCATAATTCTGACTTTTCTCAATATTGTGAGTTTATATCTCATAATTCTGACTTTATAACTCACAATTGCAACTTTATATCACACAATTCTGAGGGAAAAAGTCAGAATTGTGAGATAAAAACTCGCAATGACCTTTTTTGTGTTTGTTCCACACTTATTAGTATTCCAAAGTATTCTAAAGTATTTAGATTAAGTGACTAAACTTGAGTAATGTAACGAAATACGTTACAAATGACTTTTTAAAGCATGTATTTTGTAATCTGTAGTGAAATACATTTTAAAAGTAACCCACCCAGCCCTGTGCACACTATCTAGTGGGCTTGTTTTCTCAAGTCACCCGCACATGCTCTGTCCACGGACCCTCCTGATGACGTAAATGACATCATACGGACAGTGCGTGAACTGCGGATGGCCAAAGTATACGTTGAGCTTAAGTATTGCATTTGCTTCAGTTTTGCTAATTTTACGACGAATAATTTGGGATTAAGACAATTAAAATCTTAGTGTTTTTTGGCTTTTTTTTTTTTTTTGCATGGAAGTGTGGTGTAATCTGGTGATTGTAAAGGGTTAAAACTGCCGTCGCGTTACACTTTTTCCATAAGTTGAATACGGGAGGGCGTAGGACGTAGCATAATCGTTTTGAACTGCGAGAGTTTTACACTGTCTTCGTACGGTGAATACGGAAGGCGGTCTGGCGGAAGCTAAATATTTTACTTCATAACTTGTTAAATATGGATTTTTATTTTTTTTTACACAAATGCATCACTTCAGAAGGCCGTGTGGAGTACGTTTATGATGGACGAACAGCTCTTACTCGTGAACCCTGTTCCATTATAAAGCTCGGATGCGTCAGGATATTAATATATCTCAGATTGTGTTCATCAGAAAGAAGAGTCATACACAGCTAGGATGGCTTGAGAGACAGTAAAGCTTAAGGTTATTTTCATTTGAACATGAACTAATCCTTAAATCTCTGCAGACAAAACACAGAAAACATTATCGTTAAATTTAGATGTTTACACCGCGCTCTTGCTGTTTTTTCTAGACATAATACAGGCTTTGTATTATATATGGGCAATTAAAGGCTTATTATTATTATTATTATTATTGATATGGAATATTAATACACGTGCGATTAGTCAACTAATCGCTTAAATAGTCGAGAGATCTCCAGTCGAGGGCAGCACTAGTAATACGGCCTTGATATCCAAACACCTCTAAAGAAAATGCTAGAATTCCAGTTTATTTCATCTTACAGGTCAAGACATCTTTATTGTTGGAATACGAGATGTGCTCCTTGTAATATTCCACAGCTTTCGTGGTGACCTCCTCCAGCACCTCGTTTTTCCTCGTTTTTCCAAAACATGCCAAAGCGATCCTTTCGAAACATGCCAGCAAATCCTTTAAGTTTTCTTATTGGCCAACAAGCTCAGGTTGCGCTCAGATCAGTTTGGAGAGCCTGTAGGGCAGGAGTGATTTCTCACGACACCTATTTCACTGATAATAGGGACATTGTATATGTGATGTAAGAAATAAGTTGCTTACAGCCGCTTTAAAGGGATACTTGACCCAAAAATGACAATTCTGTCATCATTTACTCCCCCTCAAACCTGAATGAACTTCTTTGTTCTGCTAAACACGAAAGAAGACATTTTGAAGAATGCCAAACTGATCTCACCCTCCATTGGCTACCGTAGTATTTATTTTTTCCTACTATGGTAGTCAATGGGGGGGGGCGAGATCTGTTTGGTTACTGACATTCCTCCAAATATCTTCTATATGAGGGGGAGAATTTTCATTTTTGGGTCAATTATCCCTTTAATAATTCCCAAAAAGCTTATTATTTTAACCAAAATATACAGGATACAGAACTTATGCAATAGGTCGTGTGCAGTGTGGCATGAAAAGCATGTTGTTTTTAAACACAGTTTCCAAATCGACCACACACTCAAAAAAATATTTCAGTCTAAACCTAAGTTTTATGTCATTTAATTGCATAGCAATTTTCCATCTATTTGGATGACATAGTTTTAACAGAAACAAACTAATAAACTTAATGTGATTCATATTTGTCAGTCATACGTAAATGAAATGGGTAAGATTTATGTAATAGTTGAGCATATGAAGAGTGAGAGATGAAATGTCTTTTATCTTCAGTTGATTTCATCAGTTGTAGTTCTTGTGTTTCTCCGTCCTTCAGTGATTCTGCTTGTTAACAGCAGGCGTTCATCATTAATGCTCAATCATCACTTCTTGCGTTTCTCTGTCCTTCAGTGATTCTGCTTGTTAACAGCAGGCGTTCATCATTAATGCTCAATCATCACTTCTTGCGTTTCTCTGTCCTTCAGTGATTCTGCTTGTTAACAGCAGGCGTTCATCATGAATGCTCAATCATCACTTCTTGCGTTTCTCTGTCCTTCAGTGATTCTGCTTGTTAACAGCAGGCGTTCATCATTAATGCTCAATCATCACTTAATGATCTCATTAACTCTGACGCTGCTTCAATGGTACTTTAACTCAGTAGTACGCACACACATGACCACTAAACAGTGTTCATTAACCTGGGCATTTTCCATTTACATATGACTGACAAATATGAATCGCATTAAGTTTATTAGTTCGTTTATGTTAAAACTATGTCATCCAAATGGATGGAAAATCGGATCGGTTTCATCGCCAAGCGTTGCTCATATTCAATAAGCGATTTTGCTTTAACATTCAGCGTTCTCGTTGAGGATTTTCCTCTTTCCGTGCATTAAGTTGCGGGCCGTCAGTGTAATTGCTCCTGTCAAGTAACAGTTCCTCTTTTTATTTCCTATGTCAGCTCCATCGTGTTTTCTTTCCGTTGGAGTCGATTGAGTGCGGGTCTTTAAATGTATGTTTTAATGTTCTGAATAATTAATCCAGCTTTCCGTTACGGTCAAACGTCTGAGAACAAAGTCCAGTGTTTATGTCTATGTCTTTTGCACATCAGAGAAATTAAATGCTCGAAAGTGCCTCACATAATCATAGATCAGGCAATCTGATTAAAAGAAAATATGTTTTGTGTGCCATGACATGTCAAAGATGAACAGCACAAAACTAAAAATCAAATGACTGTATGTTGTCATATATTCATGCATCAATTTCACTTGGTTTCGCCTTCTTTATTACTACAGCGTTGCATGTAGTGGACGCATGATTATGTCCGTCATGTGAACATGCAAAGAAAAACTGATGGAAAACGTGCTTGTGTGTGCAGGAAAACATTTGTCTCAATTTGAGGCTCCGAATTTGTTGTTGTTTTTCCAAACTTTGCACTGTTTCTCTCTCAGTCTCTCATCTGTCTTTTCATCTCTCACTCTCTGTCTGTCTCCACAACAACTTTCAGCATCATTAAAAGCATTTCCAGCTGTTTCATTGTTGATTCCTCATCGTCAAGTCTCCCCATAATTTCTTGTGACAGCTCTCCGTTCGGCAGACGGGACGGTTCTATTTTAAGAGTCAAGTCAGCTCTTTTCTCGTTCAGCCGAGTGACTCATGCCACCAGACAAAGCTGTTGTTTATTAAACCCCAATAATGTCTATTCCTGTCCCGCACCAGTCGCTCGTTGCTCTGAGGGGGTTTGTGCAGGTAAACGGCACCGATTCACTTGGACGATTGTATTTATCAGTTACTGTAGCTGCACAAAAACATTCCTGGCATTTGTTTTTTCGTTGCCAAGCCGTAATGAGATGTGCATGGCTGTGTAATGGGAATATATTTATGTCAGTACGGTTTTTTTTCAACTGCATCATGCATCCAAATTATAGTTCCCCCTTCGAAATGTCTATAGATGCATAAAGACGTGCGTCATCTGGAAAGCATCTTGTCATATTTGGGTAAACATCTGTCAGACTAAAAGTTCAAACTGTATATTTTATCAGTACATGTATTCTTTAGTATTCAGATGATGTCTCTTGAGTTGTGGAGAGCGAATGCGTACATAGAAAAACATCAAAAAATAAAACTAGTTTTAACATGCAATAATGCTTTTAAAAAAAAAAGTGTATTAAAAAAATACATTAATCTGACTTTGACAAATACGAATGTGATTTAAAGCTGCAGTCCGGTTAAAAATGGTCCATTTTTAAGCAAGCACACAACCAGCTAGTGTTCGAAACTATCCTTGTAATAATGTTTTATAATAAAATCGAGCATGCAGCCGTTGGTCTTTGCGTCGTTACGTCACGTCTGTTTACGTGCAGAACGAGTCTCGCTATATCATGGATCGTTTATAGTCTTTTCTCACAGCAGCTGGAATGATTAAACTTAATTTTGATGGTGGATTGTGATCCAGAAAGATCCAAACGACAACTGGAGATTCACCCGTAGTCAAAAGCGAAAGACGGAGTGGAGTGCAGAAGTTGAAATCTACGGGTGACGCCGATACACACTGAACACACAGTCACGCAGAGCTGTTGTTGTTAACATTGTTACGCCCCGTTCTGATAAGAAAAAGGGCTTGACGTGAGTTTTTATGGTAAATGAGAAGCCAACCCCAGCCGACCAAATGATTTATTAAAGTGGAATAAAAGAATTAAGCCATAACTTCAGGGTCTCCCAAGGCCAAAACAACAAACAAAAAACTTGCAAATAACAAAAACATAAAAAAAAAAAAAAAAATAAACTTCCATAACTCCCTAAAATAAACAAATCACAAAACTAGGTCAAAATAAATGGCAGGACGCCCAATGCACTCCTTCTCAGCGTAAACAAAAACGAGTGTTTTGGAATCTGTCGTCAGGAGAAGGAATCCGGAGCTCCTCGTGAAGGCCAACACCTTCGCCATTTTCAGCCAATCACGCTTCTCTTCAGCAGCCAATCCCTGCACAGATATATAAAAAAACACTCCACACAGAAAACACAGACGCCGAATATCCTAACAAAGTATAGCAATAATAATCATTTGCACCCGAGCCACTCGATCATCAGGTTTAATCATCAGTTGGTCAGAACAAAAGTGGCAGATTTTTAAAAAAAATTCTGGTAAAAATTCTTATTTTGGTCGACGATCTGTGATTCTGAAGTACAGTTTCCACACCGATGTGTGACTGGCGGCGAACATTAGATTCGTGCGGCGAGGATCCGTGCCAATGCACAACCCATGTAAAGATAAATGACTGCAATTGCGGGTTTCGAACAGAGATGGCGGCAAAGAGGCAAAACTTACAGACTGGACCTTTAAATCAGATTTTTGCATATCAGGATCAGTCTGTAAAAACGTACAGTACTGTAGAGTTTTTATATTTTTAAAAGAAATCCATTCTCAAGAAAAATCCTGTAAAAACAGTAACAATGTTTAATATTATCAGAATTTAAAATAACTAATTCAGTATATTGTAAAAAAAAAAAAACTCCAGTCTTCAGTGTCACATGACCCTTCGGAAATCATTCTGATATGACGATTTCATGCGCAAGAAATATTTACGATTGATTTTATTGCAGGAAAAGTAAGAGTTTCATCTTAAAACCTATTCACAAAACTTTTTACTCAGGAATAGAGAGTCTTGACCTCATTACTAAGGATGATATAGTATACAGATATAGATATATATACAGAAATATCGCAGAACTAGATATCATGTTGTCATACTCGCATACTCGTGGTGGCCTAGTGGTGAGGGAGTTGGGCTTGTAATCTGAAGGTTGCAGGTTCGATTCTCACACCGGCTGGAATTGAAAGTGGGGATTGTGAATGAACAGCTCTCTCTCCACTTTTGATACCATGACTAAAGTGTCCTTGAACAAGACATCTAACCCCTAATTGCTCCCCTTGTAAGTCGCTTTGGATAAAAGCGTCTGCTAAATGATGAAAATATATATATATGCGAAACCCCGCCCACGCATCGACACGATTGGCTACGATGTAGTTTGCGATGTCAGAAACACCAGCGATTTCTTTGTTTCACTGCAGTTTTAAAGAGAAAAATACTCGCTTAAAACGTTGATTTCCACCACAGGGGGACTTTAATTTCTGTCTCACTGACCCCAAAATTTTAAACGGTATTATAAAAAAAAAAACACCATCGCTCGCAAATTGACAATATGGACAGTGATTTCTAAGTGTTCTTCAATGTCTGTTTTCTTATCCTGCTGGTAAAGTCCACTTACTTAGAAACGTACCACTTCATTTGAAGGATCACAAGCGCTGCAGAATAAGTTACACAGCCGAAGTTAATTACTTAGCGTTTTGTTCAGACGACTAATTGTAAGTATGCTTCACAATGTGTGAAATGCAAATGTGTTTTGGTAATAATTGCACGCGGCGTCTTTGTTCTCAGCCGGTCTCTCCGGCTAATGGGAATTAACATCTCACCTCCAACGGTTTGTTCCATAACCGAATTAAAGATAATGATCTGTTATTCTTTACATCCGTATCCCTGCGACGGCGCTGAAGAGTACGGGTCAAGATCTGCTTATCTCGTGGACACGACATCCCACAAACGCACTAATTAAGGACGGACGCATTGAAAGTCGGCTCACGTAGGTCTTTCTGCCCGCACCCCTGGCTTTTCGGTGTGTGCGAATGTGGTCATTTTTGCAACGGAGCCCATAATTAAGACCTTAATGGCACAAAATACCTGTCTGCTTGAGAAATCGAGGCCTGGATGTGTGCGTGCACGGCAGAGCAGAGGTCGCGCATTCGTTATCCGTCAGGGTCGTAATTTGTCTCGACTGCCTGCGCGATTAGAGCAGGTTTGAGTTGCACGGGGGCGACGGCAAACAAGGGAAGATGTCATAAAAACAAAGCGCCTGGTGTATTCATCACGGCGAACGCGTTGCCGATACGGCGCTAATGATGCTCACACAGGAGATTGATGGCGAACGCTTGTCTCTCCGTGTTTCTGTCTCTGATGCGGAAGTGTAGGACGCTCTCTCACTTTACGACTTCTGTAAAAGCCATCCGACAGTTTTCCAGCCCTGAGGAAACTCATTTAATCCTCCTCGGTCGTCTACGGAGATGCTTGTCTCCTGCTGGGCGAAGGCGCGTGTTTGTTTGTCTGAATGCGTCTCTCTGTGATGGAAACGAGCGCGATTGAATGAAGTGTGTGAATCACACGGTCGTAGACGAACTTGCAACGCAAAAGGCTGTTCAAAAAAGTAGGCAGCGGCTCTTCTGACCAAATTTGTTGGAAACCATCCCTGAATGCATTGCGATATCATTTCAGGAGCGAGGGAGAGATGTCAAGTGCGATAAATTTAAAACTGGCTAAGAAATCAAATCAAATGATGAATAATAAATTGTGTTCTAATATATATATATATATATATCCTATATTTTCTTAATGACAATGTACTACGGACACTTAAGTCATTGTGGATTTTATATAATGTAAATGAATAAATAAGTGAGTTTTTATTCACTCCAACACTTGATTAGAATTTTTATCAGAGAATAAGGCAGTAGCTTCCATACTTTTTCAAGTAACTCGTCAAGGAAATGTAAAAGAATCAAAAGCAATTCGTCAAACAATATTCATAATATTAAAAAGACGGACGTGACGACACGTGCTCGTGACGAGTTGATCAACTCCACAGCAACTCCATCAATTTATCCACAAACCGTTCAGAAACTTCTTCCTGAGTCTCTCCATCCGTTTGAACACTTTCCTCATTTTGTCTGCCTGAGATTCTCCAGCTTTGTTGTTGTTGAGCTGTTAAAGCCCCGCCCTCTTCTGGAGCAGCAGCTCATTTGCATTTAAAGGGACACACACAAAAACGGCGTGTTTTTGCTCACATCCAAATAGAGGCGAATTTGACAAGATATAATAAATGATCTGAGCTGAAACTTCACAGACACATTCTGGAGACACTTACATTACATCTTGTAACTGAGCTCCCCTACAAGAAATATATATTGCACATTAAACACACCTTTATGTATTTTTCTTGTTTAAGGCGAGTTGTAGTGTTTTCATTTTTTTAATATTTGTTTTGTTTCAGTTTCTTAATATTTTTGTATTTTATTTTATTATGTATTGTTTATATGCAGCAAAACTCCACCCATAGTACTTATAATGCCAGTGCTCAACTTTGCCACTCAAAGAACCAGTGCAAGCGAGCAGGACCATCACCAGCGGGGTCAAAGGTGATGATCAACAACCTGTTCACTTCTCAGAGAACATTTTTTTTTTTACCCGCCCGTCATTCCCACCCTAATTGGCTCCTTACATTCACTCATAAGTATATGGTATCATGTGTTTATGGAGTTTGTGTGTGTGTGTGTGTCTGTGTGTGTGGGTATTCCCTACGTTATGGGGACCAAATGTCCCCACAGTAATAGTCATACTAGTAAATTCTTGTGGGGACATTTTTTTGGTCCCCATGAGGAAACAGGCTTATAAATCATACAGAATTATCTTTTTTGAAAGTCTAAAATAGCAGAATATTTTGTGTGATGGGTAGGTTTAGGGGTAGAGTTAGTGTAGGGGGACAGAATGTACAGTTTGTACAGTATAAAAACCATTACGCCTATGGAATGTCCCCATAAACCATGAAAACGTGTGTATGTGTGTGTGTGTGTGTGTTTGTGTGTGTGTCTCTGTGTCTCTGTGTGTGTGTGTCTCTGTGTGTGTGTGTCTCTGTGTGTGTGTGTGTGTGGGGGGGGGATATTCCCTGCATTATGGGGACCAAATGTCCCCATAGGTATAGTAATACTAGTAAATTTTCATCTTGTGGGGACATTTTTTTGGTCTCCATGAGGAAACAAGTTTATAAATCATCCAGAATTATCTTTTTTGAAAATCTAAAATAGCAGAATATTTTGTGTGATGGGTAGATTTAGGGGTAGGGGTGGTGTAGGGGGACAGAATGTACAGTTTGTACAGTATAAAAACCATTACGCCTATGGAATGTCCCCATAAACCATGAAAACGTGTGTATGTGTGTGTGTGTTTGTGTGTGTGTGTGTGTGTGTCTCTGTGTGTGTGTGTGGGGGGGGGTATTCCCTGCATTATGGGGACCAAATGTCCCCACAGGTATAGTAATACTAGTAAATTTTCATCTTGTGGGGACATTTTTTTGGTCCCCATGAGGAAACAAGTTTATAAATCATCCAGAATTATCTTTTTTGAAAATCTAAAATAGCAGAACATTTTGTGTGATGGGTAGGTTTAGGGGTAGGGGTAGTGTAGGGGGACAGAATGTACAGTTTGTACGGTATAAAAACCATTACGCCTATGGAATGTCCCCATAAACCATGAAAACGTGTGTGTGTGTGTGTGTGTGTGTGTGTGTGTGTGTGTGTGTGTGTGTGTGCGTGCGCATTTTTGTGACATATCAGGACACAGATGTGTATAATGACATGGGTGTGACACTGGTATTACAACTTCAACGTGAAATATGAGGACATTTCATATGTCCCCACTTTTAAAACAGCTTTAAAAAAAATACTAAACAAGGTTTTAATAAAAATGTAAAAATGCAGAATGTTTTCTGTGGGGGTTAAGTTTAGGGGTGGGGGGGGGTGGGGGGACAGAATGTACAGTTTGTACAGTATAAAAACCATTACGCCTATGGAATGTCCTCACTTTGATAGCAAAACGAACGTGTGTGTGTGTGTGTGTTATTTAGCAGGGTGTTGATGGGTGATGAGTAGTTTTGCTTGACTGTGGATTAGGTGTCGATGTGTTTTGGTGGCGCAGGACGAAAGTATGCATGCGTGTATGAGGATTGCGGGTGTCTGTGGTTGTACACTTTATTTCCATCCTATTTTTTTTTTAGAAAGTCTCATCTCTTCGGCATCTGAAGATGATGAAACACTTGATTCCATTGCTGATCCTCGTTTTAACCCATCAACATTTAGCAATGCCAAAGCAGTGCATGATTAGGAGAAAATATCTGATTGTGAGTTTTCTTATAAAAGTTGTAATTGAAATGTGCCAAATGTAGTTCGCTTATAGTTCTACACAATATAGAGTGTGTGTGCGGTGATGGAAAGAAACCCATCTGTCGGCTTTGCCTCACCGGTGGCCAGACAGAAGCAGGAAGCAGTTGCAATCTGTTGACCCTTGTTTGTTCTGAACTTTCACCCTTTTCTCATCTGTCTCATGCTTTGTGCCAGCTGGCCGTCAGCTCATTTGATGGTGATTTTTAAGCGAGCGGATAGACTGAGGTGTGTGAGTGAAATAGATCTGCATTCATCTTGTCAGCATGCCGCCAATGAAATGATGCACAACAATCAGACAGATGCACTGCTGTTTATTCTCAATAAACTCATGAAATCTATCTTTATCTCTGAAACCCAAAAGAGGTTCTTTTTTTAAACTTCATAACCACTTTTTAACATCCAAAAAACTGTTCTTTTCCCTCCATTTGGCCTCTTCTTTAGCTTGCTTCTTAATCTAATTGTCTAATAAACTCGACATTGTATATAATGAATATTGTTGGCTCTTTGACAAATTGCTTTTGTCTATTTTTTGGAGTTAACACTGTATTTCCATTGTCTACTTCAGACATTCTACTAACTGTAAATGACTATATTATTTGTTTGTCAACTAGCAGTCATTAGAGGATTAGTAGACTGTCTGTTTAATATCTTTTAACACTTTTTGATTTGATGCTCTCCAATAGACATTCTACTGACTATAATTCACTTTGAAAGTATGTTGTAACATAGTTCTTATGTACGGGAAGAAGGAGGCGGGAACCGGCAAACATTCAATATATATATATTATATTATATAATATAATCTAAATGCTTTAGAATACTTTGGAATACTAATAAGTGTGGAACAAACACAAAAAAGGAAATACCAAGTTTTTATCTCACAATTCTGACTTTTTCCCTCAGAATTGTGTGATATAAAGTTGCAATTGTGAGTTATAAAGTCAGAATTATGAGACATAAACTCGCAATATTGAGAAAAGTCAGAATTATGAGATATAAACTGACAATATTGAGAAAAGTCAGAATTATGAGATATAAACTCACAATATTGAGAAAAATCAGAATTATGAGATTAAACTCACAATATTGAGAAAAGTCAGAATTATGAGATATAAACTCACAATATTGAGAAAAATCAGAATTATGAGATTTAAACTCACAATATTGAGAAAAGTCAGAATTATGAGATATAAACTCACAATATTGAGAAAAGTCAGAATTATGAGATATAAACTCACAATATTGAGAAAAGTCAGAATTATGAGATATAAACTCACATACTAAATTCACAATTACAAGAAAAAAAGTCAGTATTGCAAGTTCATATCTCCCAATTCTGACTTTATAACTTGCAATTGTGAGTTTAAATCTCGCAATTCTGAGAAAAAGAAGTCAGAATTGTGAAATACAAACTCACAATTGTGAGGGAAAAAACTAATAGTGAGAAAAAGTCACAGTGACGAGTGAATTATAAAATGACTCACAAAACATGAAAACAGTCGTGGATCATCAGCTCATGACAGGACAGTTCAGTTGACAGTTTTTTTTTTAATAAATTCAGTCATTTTGTCTCATTCAGGACAGAACTAAATAAAAATAACTACATTTTTATGATCCTCTTAAAAGTATTAACATGTTGATGAAACTGAACTCGTCTTTTTCAGACGGTCAGAGTCAGAGAATCACCAATCGCTGTTGAAATGACATTAAAACTCAAAGTAATCACTTTGGTAATCTAAAACACTTCTCAGATGGAACTGTAATCTGATTACCACCCATTTAAAATGAAATACAGTCGCTCAAATTTTGTACTTTAAATACGTAACTATCGTTACTCCTTTGTTAGCCTTTTCACATGAAAATCAGGGAAGCAGAAGATCTCTGTGCCTAGGAGAACCAATCGAGATATTAAAGAGATCTCAATTGTGATCCCTCTTTCCTCTGGGTCTCTTCATGAGCCAGACAGAATCTGTTAGACATCTCAAGGTCTAGCTGTATAGTGACTGTCGTCATTTTAGAAATGAACAAACGAGCATTGAGAGGCATCTCATCCATTAGGAGGAGCAATTTGTCAACATGACCCAGTCTCTCGGGACCTGACGGAGGAAGACGATGTGGAAAGCGAGAGAGCTGGGCATCCCTGTTTGTGATTATCATATGAGCTCTGAGTCCTGGAGCCTCTTCAGCCCCGTATCTGGGTCAGGCTGGAAGAATGTCTGAAGGTGGAATGACATCTCTCTCTTTCTCTCTGTCCCTCTACGCCTTCTCCAATTTAAGCTGTGAAATTCCCATCAAAATATGTGATAACTCAAGAATTGTCTCCCTTGCTCTCCTTCTTTTGGCCTAATTTTCTCCTTCAGTTTTTCTCATATATTTCCACATTTCCAGTATGCCTTCTACACCAGCTCAGTCCTACTATAGAAACTCTGTGGTGTCCAGAAACTCTGAGAACTTCATGTATTATGTGTGAGACTGACTTTTGGAGGAGGAAGACAGACAACTAGAGAGTGATTGATTGACAGATCTGTCTAGAGGTGGGAGAAGTTCTGCCGTTAGACGCGATGAACCGGTGCAACTTTTAAAATTTTTATTATCATTATCGCGGTCACACTCATATGGCGTTGGAGCTACATTTTCACCAAAGTTTGTCCTATTCAAGCATTTTAAATGGTTCAAGCACAATAAAACTAAAAAATTATTGGATCCATCCATCCATCCATCCATCCATCCATTCGCCCATCCATTCCTCCGTCCATCCATCCAACCCTCTATTCATCCATCTCTCTATCCTTCCATCTATTCATCCATCCATCCATTTGCCCATCCTTGCCTCCATCCATCCATACCTCCGTCCATCTATTAATCCATCCATCCAACCCTCTATTCATCCATCTCTCAATCCCTCCATCCCTCCATTCATCCATCCATCCATCCCTCCATCCATTTATTCATCCATCCATCCATCCCTCCATCTATTCATCCCTCAATTCATCCATACCTCCCTCCATCTATTCATCCCTCCATTCATCCATCCCTCCCTCCATCTATTCATCCATCCATCCCTCCATTCATCCATCCATCCATCCCTCCATCCATTTATTCATCCATCCATCCATCCATCCATCCTTCCATCCATTTATTCATCCATCCATCCCTCCCTCCATCTATTCATCCATCCATCCATCCCTCCATCCATCCCTCCCTCCCTCCATCTATCCATTCATCCATCCCTCCATCCCTCCATCTATTCATCCATCCATCCATCCCTCCATCCATCCCTCCATCCCTCCATCCATCCCTCCCTCCATCTATTCATCCATCCATCCATCTATTCATCCGTCCATCCATCCCGCCATCCATGCATCCCTCTAGCCATCGATCCCTCTATTCATCCATCTCTCGATCCCTCCATCCATCCATCCATCCAGAAAAAATGATGGTAACCATGATACATTTCCAAATATGATTGCTTTTTGGTTCTATTTTTTAGGGATGGAAATAAACTGCAATAAAATATACTTCTCTAGAGAAATTTGTCTTGGTACATATACATAAAATATGGTTGTTCTGATTAAATGCTATAAATTACTGGGGCTAAAATTTGGCCTTGGACAAATCCTGCTCACCCAGCCCACATGTTTTTCTGGGGGTTTTTCCCACTTACATTGATTTACTGTAAAGAAAGAAGATATTTTGAAGAATGTTGTAACCAAACCACCTAACCCTAACCCAAAAAAACACACCATATTTGTCCAGTGTAAATAATTGCGTGTGAGACCGATCCTGCTCTGCACAGTTTTGTTGGCTAGCACAGTTTCATCACAATTATGGAGTATTTGTGGTTTTGCAATTTAAAAACCATGCCTAATATGGGCGAGGGGATAGGCCCAAAACTCGACCGGCCCACCATATCCCGGTACTCACAATGGCCAGTACATGCCTGTGTGTGTGTGTGTGTGTGTGTGTGTGTATTCTGCTTCACACTATATAGAACAATAAACAAGAAACTATATAAAACATTAAAAGCATTAAAAATAACTCTATATACATTGCAAGACATCATAAATCAATAAAAATAACATTTAAAACATTAAGATTACATAGCTGAAAAGTAAAAAAAAAAAAACTAAAAAACTACTGTCAGGATTGACAAAAGACACACAGTGAAAAATTAGAGCTGAAACGGCGTATTGCATATGCATTTGTGTGGGTTTCCCTTTCAGAAGCAGCATTTATGGAAGGAGAGTATTGAAATGAATCACACAAGGTGATTTACTAAGGTTTGCGCTAGTCAATTTACTGGTATTTGCGCGATTATTTACCGCCCCAAAAAAAGCACGTCTTAAACCAGACGCTAGTTTGCGTCCAGATTATGGAAATGATACGGCTGTGTCTTTGTTCTTTAAATGATGTTTTATTAACAAAGTTCGGGAGGAGCACTTTCAAATGATCTACACTGTAATGAATTACTGTAAAAATTACAGCATTATTTTACAGCCGCTGGCTGTTTTTTTAATAATACAGCATATTGCTGTAAACTGCAATGCATTCTGGGGTCATGTGTTGGTTTGACTCAAATTTACAGAATATTGCTATAAATTGACCCTTCCTAATTTACTGTAATCAGAATACAGGGAAATTCTGTAAATTAAATTACACTACTGTAAATTTTACAGTAACTGGCCGCCAGTATTATACTGTAAAATTTACAGTAATTTTTTAACAGTGTATGAGAACTAAATATATTGACGTATATATATGATATAAAATATATTGATTTTTTTGGACAGTTTTCAGCATCCCTCCACCACCCCGTCTCCTCACACTTGCCTGGTTACCTCCTAAACCAGAATACGGGGGAGCACGCCCAAATATGCACACTAATTATCTGATTACTTGTAAGTGTGAACTCGTGAATTAGTGTGGCGTCAGTAGATCACGCACAGAACTTTCCTCTCCCGTCGGCACTTTAATAGATTCCGCTAATTTGCCCTGTTTAGTAAATCTGGCCCCAAGTGTGATAAAATTGCATGTTTGTGTGTACGTGTTTCAGGTAAACCGGCGTACCTTCACATAGGAGAGGAGGTGGATGGTGTGGACATGCGGGCAGAGGTCGGACTACTGACTCGCAACATTTTGATCAGAGGCGAGATGGAGCCAACTTGTTATGGCAACGAGGCCTGCAAGTTCTTCTCCTTTGACACATTTGGTGGACATCTCAAGGTAATCTGACCTTCCTGTGTCTTCAAACAAGCTTTTCTGTATTAAGTATCACCATCAGTTGTCTCTAATGCCTCCTTCCTGTAGCTCATCTCAACATGGATGTTAACACCCTCAGAGTGAGTTATTGCAGCGATGGCACCTCGAGCTAGACATTAACACTCTGTCAAACAAGCAGGAACGGACATTTTCTGGCTTTGCCTCTTGTGAAAGCCTGTCAGTATCTGTGTGTGTGTGTGTGTGTGTGTGTGTACGTGATGGGGCGAATCAAGCGGCTGACCTCTCTAGTAATTGGCCCAGATCTGACTGTTCCTTTCCCCTCCTCACCTTCGCTGTCATGGAGAAGGTTGGCCTGTTTCTCCACTCAAGAAGAAATTTTCCCATGCAACAACTAGGCCATCCTGTCTTTCAAGTTGTGAGGAAACGACTTTTGACAAAAGCTGGCTTGCCGACTCTACAGACACGAGTCTCGAGTCTCCATTGGCTCTTACATTTTTTTTTTTTACTTGCCGGACTTTTTACATGGAATGCAAGAACAATGCAAATGAAAAAAAACCTACATAAATATATAACATAATTTTCAAACGCTATTATAGACAAGTAAACTGTCAGAAGTAAAATAAGAACAAATAATCAAACTGTACCGAAATAAACACAAAAATGCAAATATATAAATATACTGTGCTTTTTAGGTTTTTCAATTAGATCTAACTGTAGTTAGATACAGATTAGGTGGATTATGTACAAAAAAATGAATAATCAAATAAAAAAAACACTGCATAGCCTTCACTGTATAAATTAAATATAGATTAATCCATATCATTGTTACAAAAGTTATTCACTCATGAGCAGTAGTGATTTTTTGAGCCTTTTGTTGTTTGATTAACATTAAAAACACAGACAGCAGCAGGAATATTAGGCTGCCGTCACTTTAAGACATAATGCAAGGATACGCTGATATTGTTACACTAAGGAAACCATAGCAACCATCTAGCAACATCTTAGTAACCAATCAGAAAACCCTATCAACTCCTTAGCAACCACTCGAAACAACTCGGCAAACCAGCCAGGTGACCGGAGCAACTGCCTAGCAATGTCCTAGTAACCAAACAGAAGTCCCTAGCAACCCTAGCAGCTAGAACAGTTACATTTAATCATTTAGCAGACACTTTTATCCAAATCAACTTACAAATGAGAATAACAATAGAAGCAATCAGACCAACAAGAGGGCAATAATATTCAAGTGTTGTCTCTGTTAGTCTAGCACAGTACACACAACAGGGTCATCTATGGTCTTCTGGCCGGTTGCTGAGTTGTTTTGAGTTGTTGCTAAGGAAGCCATAGCAACTGACTAGCATCATAGTAACCAACCAGTCCTAGTAACCAATCAGAAAACCCTATCAACTCCTTAGCAACCACTCAAAGCAACTCAGCAACCAGCAAGAAGACCATAGAAACTACCTAGCAATGCCCTAGTAACCAACCAGAAGACCCGACCAGTTGCTTAGTAATCACTCGGAACAATTCAGCAACCAACCGGATAATACTAGCAACCACCTAGCAATGTCCTGGTAACTAACCAAAAGAATCCCAGCAATTTGTTAGCAACCAACCAGAAAACCCAAACAATTAGCTAGCAATGTCCTAGTAACCAGCCATAAGACCCTAACGACTGCTTGGAAAACTCTCCGAACAGCTCAGCAACGACCCTTGCAACCATAGCAACATCCTAGTAACCAGTCAGAATGTCCTAGCAACTGCTTAGCAACCACACAACCTGGCGGATGACGCTAAGAACATCTAGCGGCATCCCATCGAGCAGAAGATCAGCACAATGTTTCCCATACAGTGAGAGCTTACAGTACCGTGACAAAGGACTCATATATTTGAGCATTGGAATGAGTTGAGTAAATCAACTAAAGCTGTGTTCGTGTTTGTAGAGAGTCAGTCAGCGTCTTCGCTCACACGCCCATTCAAAAAACACGCTTGTTTAGAGCAATGAACCCACTGACACACTTAACATCTGACCGGATGATTTGGGGTTGTGTTTATGGCCTTCAACCACAAGGGAGCTCCTAGAAACCTCCTAAGCCATGCTGTCACATTCTCACGAAATTTACCAGGCAGCTAATCTAATTCATGAAACATTTAGAGAAATGTCAGGCCGGGGTGAAACCGTACGTTTGGCTGTCCAAAGGATGAAAGACATTAATTGGAGCCAAGGTTTGCCACCTTCCCCTGGGAAACGTCAAATCATCTTAGTTTCACTCGCATTCTTCTGCATCGCACAGATATGACGTACAACATGTTTCACATCCTTTGACTTGAAACAATCTGATGTAGGTCACAAAAAAAGGCAGCCATGGAATGTGAATCGAACGTTCTGCCAGACGTGCAAGAACGAGAGAAGAGAAGGAATCAGTCTAGATGACACCTTTAACTTGCCTCTCTTGCATATATTAATGCAAACATCGGCACGTCTCCAATCTTATTCTGAAAGAGTCATATTTTCATTTCCCACCATCTTTCATCTAGATTCTCGAGTTTCAGATTTCAGTTTTTCATATTAAGGAGCTCAACTTCCATAGACCCTGTGACCACTCTCGATTGGATGACCCTAGATGAATATTAACCCTTTTACTCATTGAGGTCACTACAGTGGACAGCTAATTAAAAAGCCATTTTCTTGCGTATGCAGGAGTGTTGGTGGCATAGTTGCACATCAACCACTACAGGAGACACTAGTGTGTCATCCTATACACTGACACCAAGTGGCAAGCCGTTGAATGTGGAGTTTTTCTTTTTTTGTTTTTGTTATGTAATGCATGTTACTTGTAATCCGCTATTTTACTTGTAACATTGTTACATGTTACATTAAAAACTAATCTGATCACATAATGCATGTTACTTGTAATTCGTTACTTTACTCGTTACATCAAAAAGTAATCTGATCTTATAATGCCCATTACTTGTAATGCGATACTTTATTGTTACATCAAAAAGTAATCTGATCACATAATGCATGTTACTTGTAATTCGTTACTTTACTCATTACATCAAAAAGTAATCTGATTTTATAATGCCCATTACTTGTAATGCGTTACTTTATTGTTACATCAAAAAGTAATCTGATCACATAATGCATGTTACTTGTAATTCGTTACTTTACTCGTTACATCAAAAAGTAATCTGATTTTATAATGCCCATTACATGTAATGCGTTACTTTTTGTTACATCAAAAAGTAAACTGATCACATAATGCATGTTACTTGTAATCTGTTACTTTACTTGTAACATTGTTACGTTACATCAAAAGTAATCTGATCACATAATGCATGTTACTTGTAATTTGTTACTATACTCGTTACATCAAAAAGTAATCTGATCACATAATTCATGTTACTTGTAATCCGTTACTTTACTTGTAATCCATTACTTTACTTGTAACATTGTTACGTTACATCACAAAGTAATCTGATCACATAATGCATGTTACTTGTAATCCGTTACTTTACTTGTAACATTGTTACGTTACATCAAAAAGTAATCTGATCACATAATGCATGTTACTTTTAATTCGTTACTTTACTCGTTACATCAAAAAGTAATCTGATTTTATAATGCCCATTACTTGTAATGCGTTACTTTATTGTTACATCAAAAAGTAATCTGATCACATAATGCATGTTACTTGTAATTCGTTACTTTACTTGTAACATTGTTACGTTACATCAAAAAGTAATCTGATTTTATAATGCCCATTACATGTAGTGCGTTACTTTTTTGTTACATCAAAAAGTAATCTGATCACATAATGCATGTTACTTGTAATCTGTTACTTTACTTGTAACATTGTTACGTTACATCAAAAAGTAATCTGATCACATACTGCATGTTACTTGTAATTCGTTACTTTACTCATTACATCAAAAAGTAATCTGATTTTATAATGCCCATTACATGTAATGTGTTACTTTATTGTTACATCAAAAAGTAATCTGATCACATAATTCATGTTACTTGTAATTCGTTACTTTACTTGTAACATTGTTACGTTACATCAAAAAGTAATCTGATCACATAATGCATGTTACTTTTAATTCGTTACTTTACTCGTTACATCAAAAAGTAATCTGATTTTATAATGCCCATTACTTGTAATGCGTTACTTTATTGTTACATCAAAAAGTAATCTGATCACATAATGCATGTTACTTGTAATTCGTTACTTTACTCGTTACATCAAAAAGTAATCTGATTTTATAATGCCCATTACATGTAGTGCGTTACTTTTTTGTTACATCAAAAAGTAATCTGATCACATAATGCATGTTACTTGTAATCTGTTACTTTACTTGTAACATTGTTACGTTACATCAAAAAGTAATCTGATCACATACTGCATGTTACTTGTAATTCGTTACTTTACTCATTACATCAAAAAGTAATCTGATTTTATAATGTCCATTACATGTAATGTGTTACTTTATTGTTACATCAAAAAGTAATCTGATCACATAATTCATGTTACTTGTAATTCGTTACTTTACTCGTTACATCAAAAAGTAATCTGATTTATAATGCCCATTAAATGTAATGTCTTACTTTATTGTTACATCAAAAAGTAATCTGATCACATAATGCATGTTACTTGTAATCCATTACTTTACTTGTAATCCATTACTTTACTTGTAACATTGTTACGTTACATCAAAAATTAATCTGATCACATAATGCATGTTACTTGTAATGCGTTACTTTACTCGTTACATCTGATCATGTAAATGCCTTTACTTTTGTAATGTACCCCAACACTACTCATTTCAGATGAGATTTGAAACACCCGATCGCTGTTTTTTCCACAGTCTGAAAACATTAAAAGATCAATGTAGATTTCAGTCTGATGTTTTCTTATAGAGGAAAGCAAAATTTGTCCATTTTGAACGTAATCAGAATTATCAGCTAATAAGAGTAAATTAACGTATTCTGTAAGACTGGAGGGAGTGTGAGTGTTTTCTGACTTTGTAGAGATCTTTGATGGAATCACATACTTATGTTCTGATATCAAAGACACAAGACTTTCAAATTCTATGAAGTTCTTCTCTGTCTGCTGGTCGAACAAGAGCAATCTCAATTGCATTTGCAATAGTTGAAGCTGTATTATATATATATTTTATAGTTTTCACATTTATATAATTTTAATTAATCAGTTTGTTAAATACTCACAGTATTACTGTATTATGTTTAATACAGTATCTCTTCAGATAAAAACATCAACGCATACTGTCTACTCAGGTAGGCATTTGAAAATGTTTTGTAAAATATGTATAAAAATAAAATTCAGATCTTGTTTTTCAAGAGCAATAAAACACATAGGGAAAAAATCCTGACTGTGGTTGTCGTACACATGCACAAAGGGTTAATATCATTTTCCATTAAAGTCACAATTAGCGGAATTTATTTTTGTCAGCTAAATCCCACTGACCTGAAATATTTACACCGAGAAAGAAAAAAATCACTCAGAAATAGCTAGTAAACTTCACAAATAATTATGAAGAAATGACAAGTAACATTGAATTAAACATGAAGTTTTGAAGTAAACAGACTGGAACAGTATTTTCAGTATGTAAGATTTTATGTCTAGTATTTCAATAATTTAACAAAGTTTCAGTGATGTCGGTTAATGGTCACATGTCTTGCAGGTAAACAAATAAAATACTGCACATTTTTAAATATGCATATCATATCTGAAATCGCATTTTCCTGTCTTTATGTTCTTTCCTTAGGTGGAGCGAGGTTTCCGTGCGGTGCATGTGGAAGGGGTGGAGTTGAAGCACATGGGGCAGCAGTCTATGGGTCACTACCCCGTCCACTTCCATATGAACGGGGACGTGGATGACAAGGGAGGCTATGACCCACCTACTTATGTGAAAGACCTGTCCATTCATCACTCCTTCTCCCGATGCGTCACCGTTCACGGCTCCAACGGGCTGCTGGTGAGTATCAGCACAGAAGACATTCATAGTGAGTCTCTGCGAAAAAATTCATAGAATGAAATCTTTATTTCTTTATTTTGATAGAATGGAATCTTTTGTTTCTCTTTTTTTTGTTTTGAACCATGGAATTTGTTTCCTCAATTTTCACCCCACATTGCCAAAGTAGTAGACAGTGTTTACTCAAAATTCACTGAAATAGTTGAAATATCTAAAAACTATATGAGAAGCAGCATTTTTAAGAAATAATAATGTTAGTGGGGTAAGAAAAATAAATCACATAGATGGTGTTTATCGGGAAAGGTAAATAAAATTATTTAAAATTTTATATAAATAATTTTAATAAATAAAATAATAAAAATGTTCACAGTTCTCTAATGGCGTTTAATGGTCATGTGACATGCAAGTAAACAAATGACTTAATGCATCTTAATAATAATAATTCAAAAATACAACTCAAGAGGTTAAATTGATATTTTATTAATATTCCTGTGTTAGTCAAGCTTGCACAAGTTTCGGCATATGCGATAATTTCAAATTGGGAAAAAATGTTCGATTAATATTTATCAAGAAAACTAATACGTTTTTGAAAACACAGCTGCAAAAAATACTTTACAAATCAGTATTTTAATATGTATAAATTTATAAGATAAATTTACTTGAGAAGCAAATTTTATTTTGCATAAATATATATATTTTTTTAATCTTAAAATGACTAACTTACTTGAGAAGCAACTTGTTTTATTTTGTATAAATTAAGCTAAATGTAACTTGAGGAAAAATCTGCCAACATAATAAAACTTTTGGGGATTTTTAGAGAACAGATCTTGAATTAAGTTTTGACATGCGTACTTTTCAATTAAAATGATGCATGTATTTTTGAATTCAATTGCTTCAAAAAATTGTACCGGTGAAGTAAGAAAATAAATGACAGTAATGGTGAATGGGTCAAAAAATAAAGCCTGAGAAGATTCGCTCTTCAGTATGTTCAGTGCACTGGCTGCTCCTCCATTCTTACATCTCCAGCTGTCCATCAGCGGTGTGATCGTGATCGACAGGACCCACCTCTTCACTCTCTGCCAGGCTCAAACTGAAGCTGTAAGGACGGAAAACTGGACAGTCAGGAAAATAAACCTTGTAGTCACTGAACGGAGTGACCTTTAATTATCGATGTTCACTAAATCAGCTGTCTCTACTACTATTGCTCATAGTTAGGATCAATCTAGGATACTAATTAAGAGCAGCTCCATTGACAAACTAGGCTTTCTTTTTCACACTCGCGTGATATCTGTGTGTTTTGCGGATGTTGATGCCCTCTGGCAGATTTTCTAGTTTTGTTTATATCATGGGGAGAAGCATAGATCTTAAAAGAGTACTTTTGACTCTAACAAGTTAAATGAAATATGGATTGTCAGAGCTCAACAGAACCGGAATATGAAACTGCAATTTATTGCGTAGCCGTCTGCCCTTGGCTTGTATAAAAAAGCGTAGAGCTGCTGTTCAAACGTTTCTCAGAGATGCAGGACTGCCAGTATAATCTGCTTTATTTTCTTCACAGGAGACGGGGTGAAAGGCTACGGTACAACGAAGCCGCATTATTCGTTCGTCAAAGCAAGCTGCGATTTTATTTCGGAGCCGGCGGGGGCGGGGGGGGAGTATCCCAACCTCGGAGCTCTGACGGGAATAACTCTTTGACATGGGTTGCTTCTAATGCGTTTAACAAGGCTAAATGTTGCTTTGCCCAGCGGTAGTTGTGTCACACACTGAGGAAGTTTACAATTCACCTATTTCTTTGAAAGGATTAATGGAATTGCTTTCAGTCCCAAAAAATTTTTGTTTGCCAACTTGCACTGAGCCGATGATGTTTCCATCAGGGTTGTATATGGTGGCAAAAAGTGCAGCGTTTCAGCTTAACCTGATGCTGTTACAAGTGCGTTCACAGCAGGACGTTGAAAATAGAAGATAGCTGACATATTTTAGGTAAACATCTTTTAGTGTTTTTCATTCTCAGTTGTTGATTACCATGAGAAGGAATGGAAAATAAGAGAATGTTTTTCCCCCCGTGAAATGCAATAGGAGATGTTGGATGGTTGTCCATACAAGGAGAGTGGGTGGGGATTAAGCTTAAAGTTGTCAATATGTGTATACAATAATATCATATGTACAGTGTTGCATGAACAGTGCACCTTTTGGATTGAAATTCAGTCAGTAGGGAGGTTAAAGCTCCACAGCTCTTAAATGATAGAGGATGAGCAATAGATCCTGTAATGTTACCACTGTAGTCTAACGTCACATATTACAAGAGTGCAGATTGTCATATCACAATAATAGAACGATGGATGGATGGATGGTGAGTTAGTAGTTAGTTAGCGAGTTAGTAGTGAGTTAATTAGTAAGTTAGTGAGTTAGTAGTTAGTGAATTAGTAGTTACTATGTGAGTCAGTAGTGAGTGAGTGAGTTAGTAGTTAGTTAGTGAGTTAGTAGTTAATGAGTGAGTGAGGTTAGTTAGTAAATTAGTAGTTAATGAGTTAGTAGTTAGTTAGTTAGTGAGTAGTGAGTGAATTTTTTAGTTTGTTAGTTAGTGAGATAGTAGGTAGTTAGTTAGTGAGTTAGCAGTTAATGAGTGAGTGAGGTTAGTTAGTAAGTTAGTAGTTAATGAGTTAGTAGTTAGTGAGTAGTGAGTGAATTGTTAGTTAGTGAGATAGTAGTTAAGTTAGTGAGTCAGTAGTGAGTTAATTACTAAGTTGGTGAGTTAGTGAGTGAGTGAGGTTAGTTAGTGAGTTAGCCGTTAAGGAGTTAGTAGTTAGTTAGTGAGTTTTTTTAGTTAGTTAGTGCGATAGTAGTTAGTGAGTTAGTTAGTTAGTGAGTTAGTAGTTAGTTAGTGAGTGAGTGAGAGAGGTTAGTTAGTGAGTTAGTAGTTACTGAGTTAGTAGTTAGTGAGTTTTTTAGTTAGTTGGTGCGATAGTAGTTAGTGAGTTAGTTAGTTAGTGAGTTAGTTAGTGAGTGAGAGAGGTTAGTTAGTGAGTTAGTTAGTTAGTTAGTCAGTGAGTAGTGAGTGAGTTTTTTAGTTGGATAGTGAGATAGTATTTAGTGAGTTAGTAGTTAGTTAGTGAGTTAGTGCATTAGATTAGTTAGTAAGTAATTAGTGAGTGAGTGAGTGAGTGAGGTTAGTTAGTAAGTAGTTAATGTGTTAGTAATTATTTAGTTAGTTAGTTAGTGAGTGAGTTAGTGAGTTAATTAGTTAGTGAGTTAGTGGTTAGTTAGTGAGTTTGTGAGTTAGTTAATGAGTAAGTGAGTTAATAGTTAGTAGTAAGTTAACTAGTTAGTTAGTAAGGAAGTTTTAATTCCGGCAAGCTTAAGAAAGCAATAAAAACTGTGGTTGCTATGTGTGCAATAAGTCTTTTAAAGCCGTTTTTCACTGAAGATGCTCACAGACCCTCTACTTCAGTTTTTAACTCTGGTTCATTTTTATAGTAACTTATAAGTCATTAGGGTACTCTTTTAGGGGTGAATCCGGGTTGATTGGGACACATTTTGCCATTGAGATGACTGGGGACCGCAACCTGGGATTTCAACCTGAATTAACCCTATGAATTTTCACTCATCTTTATGTGAAGGTTTTTATTATTTGTCCTCAGGAATGAAGTAGCTATGTTTTTCGTTTTGCTACCCAATGTTAGCAATTAAAGCCTCATCTTCTGTTTTCTGATGTTCTTAATTTCCCGGTAGGTGAAAGATGTTGTCGGCTATGACGCTTTAGGGCATTGTTTCTTCACTGAGGATGGACCGGAGGAGCGGAACACATTCGATCATTGTCTGGGACTTCTGGTGAAGGCCAGCACACTGCTACCCTCCGACAGAGACAGCAAGATGTGCCGCGACATAACCAATGGAGCTTTTCCTGGATACGTGGCCAAACCACGCCAGGACTGCAGGTATAAATCACACTGACCAGAGAGAAAATGGAGAGGATGGTGTATATCCAGTAACCGAAGAAACTAAGAGCATCAAACAAACCGGACCCTAAAATCAAAACAAAAAATCAAGAAATTTTAGTGTGTCAAATTTGGTGAAAATATCTCATTTTGTTTAGGAGTTAGACATTCATATGTATGAGCACACCAAAAATTACCCACACCTGACTTTGATTGCAATCTTACTATCAAAATTTTGACAATTGTCCATTAGCATTTAGTCATTGACCTATGTTTCCGGTTTTCCTACAGTGGTTTTGTCTCTATCGTACTTACCGTTTCTAAGATATTTGCAAATGTTGTTAAAAGCTAAATCACAACGTTACACTAACCATATGGCGAAACCTAGCATATTTGATATCGTTGGACTCGGCAAGGATTCGGCAATCCAAGGAGATGACATTATTTTTCCCTTGAAAATAAGTCAACCACTACCCCATTTTACCACAAAATTCAATAAAAACTTCAATGGCCTATGCCCAAAACGGCCGATATGCAAAAGTTGGATTTTGACTGAATCTAACGAGACTTTTATGATTTTTGGACAAACCGTTCAGAAGTTACAAGCAAAAATAGCCATTTTTCGTACCTCCAGACAAGTAGGTGGTGCTGCTTCGAAACGCAGCACCAAGTTTGGACCAATAAAGCATTGAGGAGATACAGCCTTATGTCTATTTTATAATTTGTTGGCACATTTTTCGAAAACGGTTTGACAAATCAACTTGACTTCCACAACTTATTAGCGCTATAAGGATTGAGTTAGAGACTCCAAATTTGCTATGGTGGCAGTTCAGACTGACCTCTATCACTGTGCCAAATTTCATAACTTTCTATGGGTTCTGTAGGCAGTCATAGACTCGAAGAAGAAGAAGATTGCAACGAATGCAATAGGTGCCTACTCACCTTCGGTGTTTGGCCTGTAAATATAGTAAAGAACTGATTGTATTAGTTGATCAATTGATTAAATTTTTATTATTACTTTTTTTTTTTTAGAATTTATTTGTTGTACAATTCAATATTTTGTTATAAAAATGGTCATTATATTCGGGTCTTGGATGACTGGATAACTAGCTTTCCATATTTAGGTTTATTTTACTATCAAAGCAGCTGCAGTAGGAAATGTTAATTGTTCAATGCTAATTGCTGTTCAAATTGCATTTCTAATATTTGTCAAACTAATCACAATACTGTATGGCTGTCTGAGCAAATTGTGCAGCACTAATTTTTGTTATTGTTCAGAGACGTCTTTCTGCAATCATTATTCTAGCTACATTCTGTTGACACGTTTCTCTAACAAACACTTTTTTAGTTGTTTTCTCACTTCTTGCTGGTATTCTTTAATCAAGGCTTCCTCTTAAGAAGGCAACAACACAACATGCGGTCGCACTGATGATAGTTTCTGCCCGCGCTCATTATTGTTTAATGATTTTTATCCTTAGATGCTCTCGCATTCTTCGAACCTTGTATAATCTTTGCTAATTAAAATAACAACATTACCACATTAAGAAACCCTGCTAAACTCTGGCGGCGAAACTGTCTGGGTTGGGAAAACTGCGGTTGAGTGTTGACAGTAAATATGTTTAATCTGAACCACAGAGCTGCGAGAGCTGGGATTTGCTTTGAAGCGCGGTTATGTGGTTTGTTAGGGTGAGGTGAATACTTGTGGAGTTACATCCTTCATTTTTGACCATCTTTAGTTACACACCTTAAAAATTGTACCGATACGACACAAACACATAAACAGGCAACAGATGTCTGTGACTTTTTTCACACGGATGTTTATCTTCTTGCAAACACCTTGTCTGTGCGTTTAAAATTTAGACCAGTTCCATGTAGCGTGTGGAACGAACGGGCTTTCAAAGCATTAGAGCATTAAATTGCATTAAATTGCTAATTGCTCTCATATATACTGCATGAACAGTGCGCGGTTTAGATTGAAATTTCGCCAATAGGGAGGCTGAAGCTTCGTAGCTCTTAAATTATAGAAGAGGCTGCCATACATCCTGTAATATTATCGCTTTAGTCATACGTGATTAAGTCACATTTTGAATATTGTACTAAGGTTTTTATATAACATCCCTCATAGATGGATGGATGAATGGATGGATGGATAGATAGATAGATAGATAGATAGATAGATAGATAGATAGATAGATAGATAGATAGATAGATAGATAGATAGATAGATAGATAGATAGACAGACAGACAGACAGACAGACAGACAGACAGACAGACAGACAGACAGACAGACAGACAGACAGACAGACAGACAGATAGATAGATAGATAGATAGATAGATAGATAGATAGATAGATAGATAGACAGATGGATAGATGGATAGATAGATAGATTAGATAGATAGATAGACGGATGGATAGATAGATAGATAGATAGATAGATAGACAGATGGATAGATGGATAGATAGATAGATAGATAGATTAGATAGATAGATAGACGGATGGATAGATAGATAGATAGATGGATAGATAGATAGATAGATGATAGATAGATAGATAGATAGATAGATAGATAGATAGATAGATAGATAGATAGACGGACGGACGGAACGGACGGACGGACGGAACGGACGGACGGACGGACGGACGGACAGACAGACAGACAGACAGACAGACAGACAGACAGACAGATAGATAGATAGATAGATAGATAGATAGATAGATGGACGGATGGACGGATAGATAGATGGACGGATGGACGGACGGATGGACGGATAGATAGATGGACGGATGGACGGACGGACGGACGGACAGACAGACAGACAGACAGACAGACAGATAGATAGATAGATAGATAGATAGATAGATAGATAGATAGATAGATAGATAGATAGATAGATAGATAGATAGATAGATAGATAGATAGATGGACGGATGGACGGATAGATAGATGGACGGATGGACGGATAGATAGATGGACGGATGGACGGACGGACGGACGGACGGACGGACAGACAGACAGACAGACAGACAGACAGATAGATAGATAGATAGATAGATAGACAGATGGATAGATGGATAGATAGATAGATAGATAGATAGATAGATAGATAGATAGATAGATAGATAGATAGATAGATAGATAGATAGATAGATAGATAGATAGATAGATAGATAGATAGACGGATGGACGGATGGATCGATAGATACATTTTTCCTGTCAATAATTAAATTGCACTAGCAGAAAAAGGATGGCCTCTTTTTTCACGTTAGATACAGTAGAGCCAGTAATATGAGGTTAAGAATGGACATGTGGTAAATGTCAGCCGTGTTTGTTTATGTTTGTGACTGCAGAAGTGAGCAGCAATAAGACACAGACAATCTAATCAGTGTCTTTCTCTCTTTTTCTCAGCGCCACCTCCACCTTCTGGATGGCTAACCCCAATAACAATCTCATCAACTGTGCCGCGGCCGGATCCGAGGTTAGTCTCGTTACCACGGTGATGGCTCTGATTAACGGTGCCATGCTATTTCGGTGGCTCCTTTCCACCTACCATGCTAATTTGCGGTGGGTCATACAGCAGCATGTGTTGGTTGGCTCTGGATATTCTTTATATACCGCTGTGAGCTCATTCTCTATGTGTTTTGTGTCATTAGGACGGCCATTAGCACTGTCTCACATGTGGTGTGTGTGTGTGTGTGTGTGTGTGTGTGGCCTTGCAGGAAACAGGATTCTGGTTCATTTTCCACCACGTCCCCACCGGTCCATCAGAGGGCATGTATTCCCCCGGCAAGTCCGAACACACACCCATGGGGCTGTTCATTAATAACAGAGCACACTCCAACTACAGGGTGAGTGTGTGTGTGTGTGTGTGTGTGTGTGTGTGTGTGTGTGTGTGTGTGTCATTGTGAGTGAAAGTGGGCCACGGCACCAGAGATATAGGAGCCGCTAGCGCCGCTCTCTGTATACACCATTAAAAGGCCGATGCTTGAGATTGATGATCTTATTGTTGGAAAAAAGGAAGCGGGCGAACGCTTTCTCTCGCTCTCCTGTGGTAATCTATGGCATCATTCTCTGTGTGGCCGCCGTAATTGAAATATAATTCATTCCGAGCGGCTCGCTACTTAGCGCTTTAATAAAACATGATTTAAGGGTTTGGGAATCCAGGGGTTGGTGTGTTTGTGCTGAAAAACAGTCCCGTCCTCAGTCTGCGGGAAGGAATGTATGGCGATGCACGGGGTTTTACAGTGAGAACAAATGTGATGGTTTTTTTGCATGTAAGCTGGTGTTTTTGGGGGAATATTTTGTTTAGAAATAGACTTAAAATTCAAATCAATGTACAGTACCATTTTTAAAGTTTCGGGTTGGTACACTCTAAAAACGCAGGGTTAAAAACAACTCGGGTTGGGTTGAAGATGGACAAACTTAGCAATTGGGTTGTTTTAACCCAGCGGTTGGGTAAGTGTTTGATCAACATGCTGGGTAGTTTTATTTAACTTAACTGGCTGGCTTAAAATGAACCCAAAATAGTGTGGAAATTAAAATTCAAAAAATTCTAATTCTAAAATTCTAATTACTCGAGGCAACAATAATAATCAAAAGGTAAACATTAACTTTCAAATGAAAATCAGCCCAAGTTTTATTCACTCTCAATCCATCCTAGATGTATACGACTTTCTTCTTCCTGATGAACACAATCTGAGATATATTAATAAATATCCTGACGCATCCGAGCTTTATAATGGCAGTAATGCGCCACCAAACAAGTTTTATAAACATGATAAATGTACTCCTCACAGCTTCAGGGGGTTAATAATATCCAGTAGCCATGTCACTCTGTAGCCCAAGACTGGTTTCCCACTGAAGCTAAGCAGGGCTGAGCCTGGTTAGTACCTGGATGGGAGTCCTCCTGGGAAAACTAGGTTGCTGCTGGAAGAGGTGTTGGTGAGGCCAGCAGGGGGCGCTCACCCTGTGGTCTGTGGTCCTAACGCCCCAGTATAGTGATGGGGACACTATGCTGTCAAAAAAAGCACCGTCCTTCGGATAAGACGTTAAACCGAGGTCCTGACCCTCTGTGGTCGTTAAAAATCCCAGTATGTCCTTCGAAAAGAGTAGGGGGTTTAACCTCGACATCCCGGGCAAATTTACCCCCTGGCCTCTGTCCATCATGGCCTTCTAATCATCCCCATACACTGATTGGCTCCATCACTCTGTCTCCTCTCCACCAATCAGCTGGTGTGTGGTGGGCGTTCTGGCACAATTTGGCTGCCTTTGCATCATCCAGGTGGATGAGGAGATTCCCCCTTCCATATGTAGAAACGCTTTGAGTACCCAGAAAAGCGCTATATAAATGTAACTAATTATTATTATTATTAATAAAGGCCTTCTGAAGCGAAGCGATGCGTTTGTGTAAAACAAATATCCATTTATGAAGCCAGACCATATTCCGTATTCAAATTACGGATAAAGCGGAACTAGCGTCGCGTCAGTTCCGTAAGTTGAATAGGCAAGGCGAATGATATGCTTTTTGAAGAATACGGAAGGCGTAAGCTAGATATTTTACTTCATAACTTGTTAAATATATATATATTTTTTTTACACAAACGCATCGCTTCGCTTCAGAAGGCCTTTATTAACCCCCTGAAGCTGTGAGGAGTACATTTATGATGTTTATAATGCTCGTTAGGTGAAGCAAAAGTGATGTTTGTGTAAAACAAAGCGATATTTTACACGTTATGAAGTAAAATATGTAGCTTCCGCCAGACCGCCGTCCGTATTCTTCAAAAAGCTTTCGCTGTACGTCATACACCTAGTATTTAACTTACGGAACTGATGCAACGCTACTTCCGTTTTATCCGTAATTTGAATACGGAAGGCGGTCTGGCAGAAGTTAGATATTTTACCTCATAACTTGTTAAATGTTAAAAAAATGTTAAACCTCCAGTGTTTTGTGGATCTGGAGAAGGCATTCGACCGTGTCGACCCTGTGGGGGGTGCTCTGGGAGAATGGAGTGCGGGGCCCTTTGCTAAGGGCTGTCCGGTCCCTGTATGACAGGAGCAGGAGCTTGGTTCGCATTGCTGGCAGTAATCAGACCTGTTCCCCGTGCATGTTGGACTCCGGCAGGGCTGCCCTTTATCACCTGTCCTGTTCATAGTCTTTATGGACAGGATTTCTAGGCGCAGTCAGGGGCCGGAGCGAGTCTGGTTTGGGGACCACAGGATCTCATCCCTGCTTTTTGCGGATGATGTTGTCCTGTTGGCTCCATCGGGCCAGGACCTCCAGTGTGCACTGGGACAGTTTGCAGCTGAGTGTGAGGCGGCTGGGATGAGGATCAGCACCTCTAAGTCTGAGACCATGGCTCTCAGTTGGAAAAGGGTGGCTTGTCCTCTTCAGGTTGGTGGAGAGCTCCTGCCTCCAGTGGAGGAGTTCAAGTATCTTGGGGTTTTGTTCACAGACGGATCGGTTGACAGACGGATCGGTGCAGCTTCTGCAGTAATGCAGTTGATGTACCGGTCTGTCGTGGTGAAGAAGGAGCTGCGCTGCAAGGCGAAGCTCGCAATTTACCGGTCAATCTACGTTCCTACTCTCACCTATGGTCATGAGCTTTGGGTCATGACCGAAAGAATGAGATCCCGGATACAGGCGGCCGAAATTAGCTTTCTCCGCAGGGTGGCAGGGCGCTCCCTTAGAGATAGGGTGAGGAGCTCGGTCAATCGGGAGGAGCTTAAAGTAGATCCGTTGCTCCTTCACATCGAGAGGAGTCAGCTGAGGTGGCTTGGGCGTCTGTTTCGGATGCCTCCTGGACGCCTCCCTAGGGAGGTGTTCCGGGCATGTCCCACCAGGGGAAGACCTAGGACATGCTGGAGAGATTATATCTCTCGGCTGGCCTGGGAACGCCTCGGTGTCCCCCCGGAAGTGCTGGAGGAAGTGTCTGGGGAGAGGGAAGTCTGGGAATCTCTGCTCAGACTGCTGCCCCCGCAACCCGACCCCGGATAAGCGGTAGAAGATGAAGAAAACGCATCGTTTCGCTTCAGAAAGCCTTTATTAACCCACTGAAGCTGTGTGGAGTATGTTTATGATGGATGGATGTGGATGGAGACTCTTTCTTCAGCTCATACTCGTTTGGTAGAGCATTAGTGCCATAATAAAGCTCAGGATGCGTCAGGATATTTATTAATATTTCTCAGATTGTGTTCATCAGAAAGAAGAAAGTCATAGGATGGATTGAGAGTGAATAAAACTTGGGCTAATTTTCATTTGAAAGTGAACAGATCCTTTAATAAATGAACATTTATTAAACATATTACTTTGATGAACCCTTTTAAGCAACAATACAGTCATTTTTAAAAAATAGTTGAGTAACATAAAACTACCGCAAACATTTAACCCTGGGTTAAAACAGCCCAATTACTGGGTTTGTCCATTTTTAAAGTGTGCTTCTATTGCCTTCATTGGTTCAATAGTTCTGCGGTGTGATCAATGAATTTTTAAAAGTACAAATATTGCATGTAGTCCTTTAATTAACACATGCTCATAAAATCTGCATGGCAATCCTAGAAGTGTGAATATGCAGCTGTAGTTTGAGCTGAAGAATGAGGTTTTTCATGTTGTACTGTTTATGTGTCGGTAGGCGGGGATGATCCTCGACAATGGAGTGAAGACGACCGAGGCTAATGCGAGGGACAAGAGACCCTACCTCTCCCTCGTGGGAGCGAGGTTAGCATTTACAGCTGCTGTCTTAAAGGAATGAATTTCTTTGTCATTTACTACTTTTTTAAACAATAAAAACTCTGAAAACCCACAAAAGATTCATAGAAATGGTACTTATGGCTGGTGCGCTATACCTCAAGTCTTCTCAAGGCAATATACGACAACTTTAGCAGCCGTGAACACCATGCTGCCTGTCAGCTCACAGAACCAGACATCAGATACTGGACCACTGTCTCTTCTCTGACAGGTACGGCCCACACCAGGACGCAGACCCCTTTAAACCGAGAGTTCCTGCTCTTGTCCATCATTTTGTGGCCTACAAGAACCAGGATCATGGTGCATGGCTGAGAGGAGGAGACGTTTGGCTGGATGATTGCCAGTAAGCATTTTGATTCTTAAATCGGAGTGGCCTACTTTATTTTATTGAATTTCATTGTATTATTTTTTGTTATATTTAAAAAAAAATTGCCATTTGGCATTCTTCTTAGTAGCCTTTTATTTTAAATCTTATCTTATCTTATCTTATCTTGTTAATCCAGATAGGATGTTTATTTTATTTTATTTTATTTTATTTTATTTTATTTTATTTTATTTTATTTTATTTGGCCATCTTCTTAGCAGCCTATCTTTATTTTTTGTTTTTATTTATTTATTTTTATTATTTTATTCTATTTTATCTTATCTTTTCTTATCTTATAATATTATTTTATCAATCCATATAGGATGTTTAATCTGAAATGTCCCACTGGTAATTAATTCATTGTTACCATCTTCTTAGTAACCTGTTTTTTATTTTATTTTATTTTATTTTATTTTATTTTATTTATTCATTTGTATTTGTGTATTTTATTTTGTTTTAATTTATTTTATTTTTTATTTTATTTATTTATATTTATTTTTTGTTTATTTTATTTTATTTATTTATATTTTTATTTGGCCATCTTCTTAGCAGCCTATCTTTATTTTATGTTTTTATTTTTATTTTATTATTTTATTCTATTTTATCTTATCTTTTCTTATCTTATAATATTATATTATTAATCCATATAGGATGTTTAATCCAAAATTTCCCACTGGTAATTAAGCCATTGTTACCATCTCCTTAGTAACCTGCTTTTTTTTATTTTATTTTATTTTTTTAAATTTTATTTCATTTTATTTTATTTTATTTTATTTATTCATTTTTATTTGTTTATTTTATTTTGTTTTATTTTATTTTATTTTAGTTTTTATTTTTTTTATTTATTTTTATTTGTTTATTTTATTTTGTTTTATTTTATTTTAGTTTTTATTTTATTTATTTATTTATTTTGATCTTATCTAGATGGGAATGTTTAACATCAGCGGCTGTTTTTGTATGATGAAACTCACTATAACTACCAACATATATGACATATCCCTTGCAATGTCCTCTGAAGGCCTTCTTTAAAATTGATTATTTAAATGCACTACATTTATTTAAAAAAAATATATATATATATATATATATATATATATATATATATATATATATATATTTATGCTTGTGTTAGACTAGGCAAATAAACTCTACTTCTGTTTTGTGTCTCTGAAGTATGACTTCAGTCATGAGTAAATCAGTCGTGTAGCCTGCGCTCTTGAATCCGATGAGTGTTATCACAGTGTGCATGGCATGTGCCGAACACTGACGTATCCCTCCATCTTAATTGCACACAGGTTCGCTGATAATGGAATCGGCCTGACTCTCGCCAGGTAAACCCGCTAATCACCATTTTCTCTTTATTCTGCTATTTTCTTTGTACACATTTCAGCAGTCTAAGAGTGAAATGTGTTCATATTTGCTGAATTCATTATAGCACAGGGCATAGTGCCTATAATTGGAAAATGCCTTATATGGGCGGCTTCTTAAGATGCAGTAAAGGAGTCGGGGCTTTTGTGGGAATGTGAAAGTAATTTATTGGTGAGAACGCAGCAAAGATGTGGTGTTTATTCTCAAAAGGTGTGGATTCGCACTCCATTTTTCTGTGTTTGTGTGCTTGCATAGCGGCGGAACGTTCCCAGATGACGACGGCTCCCGTCAAGAGGTGAAGAACTCTCTGTTTGTGGGAGAGAGCGGGAACAGGGGGATGCCCGACCTGAATGATCAATCCTGGGGACCGGGCGGCCCCGATCATCTCGGCAGGTCTCTACCGCGAGGAGTGTGAGTGTTTTTACCCTTTATCTTAATTTTGTTGCAACAAAACACTGTTTAGAAGTGTTGTGCATGGTGTGGAAGGTTTCCAGAGAAATATTTCTTCATATCGGTGGCCTTGCAAAGAGAAAAATGACTGCGGCATTGGTTTTGACTTTGACCTATTAATGGCCACATTTTTCAGTTGCTGTAAGCCCTTTTTTATGGAAAATATGCCCGTTATTTGTCAGAAAGTAGGAATTGCAGCTATTTCTAGGCCTGGTAAACTGCAAGAATTGTTTTTAAAGCATCTTTTCTCCCCGAAAATAATGGTTTCACTTTATTTCGATGGTCCCTTTAACACATTCTGCTGACTGTAAATAACGTTGTTGGAGTATTAGTAGACTGGTTGGGTTGGAATAAGTACAGTACACTCTAAAAAAAAAAAACAAAGTTGGGTTGAAAATGGACTAACCCAGTGATTGGGTTGTTTTAACCCAGTAGTTGGGTTAAATGTTTGCCCAACCTGCTGGGTAGTTTTATTTAACCCAACTATTGTTTAAAACGGACTTAAAATGAACCCAAAAATGAATACTCAGACTCATAATTACTAGAGGCAACAATAATAATCAAAAGGTGAACGTTTCTTAATGAGCAATTTAATGAATGTTTGTTTAATTATTATTCATTAAACTTATTAATAAATGTTCATTGATTAAACATATTAATAAATGTTAATTTCCAGCATATTTTGGGTTCATTTTAAGCGACAATACAGTAATTTTTAATCAATAGTTGAGTAGTTTGTACTAGTATAGCTGAGTTAAATAAAACTACCCAGCAGGTTGGGAAAACATTTAACCCAACCCGTGGGTTAAAACAAGCCAATCACTGTGTTGGTCCATTTTTTTTTAAACTCAACTTGGGTAGTTTTTAACCCAGAATTAGAGTTAGTTGACATGTACAGAAAATGCTGGGTTAAAAACAGCCCAGTTTGGGTTATTTGGCAACCCAGCACTGGGTAAATATTGGACAGAATACATGCTGGGTTATTTTTTCTCAGCTTGCTGGGTTTTATACATGAACGATTTGCTGGGTTGTTCTTAATGAGTGCTGGGTCAGTCTATTTTAAAAAATAAACTTATTTTAAATAATAAAAACATCGCAACATCAGGAAAATCCGTCCCTTCCTGACTGAGCACGCAACACAACTGCTTGTCCAGGCCCTGGTCATTTCAAGGCTTGATTACTGCAATGCTCTTCTGGCTGGTCTGCCGTCAAGTGCAATCAAACCTCTTCAAATGATCCAGAACGCTGCTGCTCGTCTTGTCTTCAACGAGCCTAAGAGAGCCCACGTCACGCCCCTCTTCATCTCTCTGCACTGGCTACCCCTCGCTGCTCGCATCAAGTTCAAAGCGCTGATGCTTGCTTACAGATCCACCACAGGCTCTGCACCTTCCTACCTCCACACACTGCTACAACGCTACGTCCCCACCAGAAGCCTGCGATCACTAAAGGAGCGAAGGCTTGTGGTTCCGTCACAGAGAGGCACAAAATCACTCTCCAGAACATTCTCCTTCACTGCTCCCTGCTGGTGGAATGATCTCCCTAGTTTCATCAGGAACGCAGAATCCCTGGCAATATTCAAGAGACAGCTGAAAACTCATCTCTTCCGTGAACACTTGATCCCCTCGTAAAAAAAAAAAAAAATAAAAAAATAAAAAATACCCCTTTCCTTCCCTTTTCCCTTCCTACTCTAGCTTATGGTACTGAGCAATGTATGAAACTTGTATTGTGAGCACTTCCTGTGTTATTTGCCAATTCATGAAGAATCGCTTGTTTGTTTTCCTCACTTGTAAGTCGCTTTGGATAAAAGCGTCTGCTAAATGACTAAATGTAAATGTAAATGTAAATGTAAAAAACTGTCTATACATATTGGACTTGAACAATTCATATACAATGTTTTTTTTATTCGATGGCTTGTCGGTCTTTTACAATCATAAAATACTCCTATGGGATTATTTTCCCGCTAAAACTATTGCGGTCACGGATCGAAAAATAATGAACGTGAATCGAAAAATTAAAAGCGCATGAAAAAAAAATAGCGAGCATAAATCAAAACGTTAAACACATTAAAAATTATAACCCACAAAACTTAAACTTATGGTTTTCTTTTGTTTAATTACTCTGTATTTTCTACTCATATTTTTTTTTTTTTTTTTTTGTAAGTTTGTGTTGTTTTTCTCCTCGCTCTTCTTTCCACGTTCTGCGCTTGTTTTTCCGAATCTTGCAGTTGGAGTTTCATGTAAATTAGGGCGGGCTTAAGCGTCACCATTGGTCGACTCGTTCTAGATTGACAGCTCTTCTACCCAATCAATGGAAGAGGGGAGTGACGTCACTCCAGTGCGACTCATATTCCCTACTGACGCTCCCTGCCTCACTGGTTCAGGGAAAGACAGCTGTCAGCTGATCATTTTCGAGCTGGGGTGAAATCTCTCTGTGGCAGGACACAGTTATACTGTATATGTACCTACAACTCGACCTGTCACTGCTATACACGTACCTGGCGATCCGTTATCATTAAATTCGACATCGAATTCGGAATGGAATTATCGTGAATACTAGTTTAATAGTTAAAAACAATCGGACATAAACACCCACTCAGGTCAAAATATGCTCATTATTTTTTTTTATGCACTTTTATGTTTTTGATTCACGTTCATTATAATTTGATCCGTGACCACGAAGTTTGCTTTTATGATCATTTTGCATTTTTTTTATTTTATTTTGCGCAATAAATTTTGATTCACGCTTATTATTTTTAGATCCGTGACCGCTATCTTATTGGCGGGAAAATGATCCCATATACTCCAAAACATGTTTTAGGATGTGACAGGAAAGAAAATTGGTGTCAGTAGGCTGCTCCTATTGTAGTCGGTGGAGCACACGGAAACTTTGTTACATATTGTCAACTTGCCATAACGGATGACAGCGATGTCGCGTCGTGTTTCAGTCCTGGTCGCGCATTCGTTCGACGACCGTGAAACTTCCATGATGGCGTGTCGATCGCTCTGAGTGTAGATCCTGCGTTTGTAGATGGTAGCATTCCAAGCGGACTTTTGCAAACAAAAAAAAAAAGGTCAGATGTGTATGGAAGCCCGTTCCCGCCACTGTTGAGGAAAAAAAATATGTCGTAAATCATAATAATGAGAAACTTTCTCATAATAATGACGTAGTATCTCATAATAATGACTAAACATCTCATAATAATGACTTATTATCTCATAATAATGACTTAACATCTCATAATAATGACTTAGTATCTCATAGTAATGACTTAACATCTCATAATAATGACTTAGTATCTCATAATAATGACTTAACATCTCATAATAATGACTTAACATCTCATAATAATGACTTAGTATCTCATAATAATGACTTAATATCTCATAATAATGACTTAACATCTCATAATAATGACTTATTATCTCATAATAATGACTTAACATCTCATAATAATGACTTAGTATCTCATAATAATGACTTAGTATCTCATAATAATGACTTAACATCTCATAATAATGACTTAGTATCTCATAATAATGACTTAGTATCTCATAATAATGACTTAGTATCTCATAATAATGACTTAGTATCTCATAATAATGACTTAACATCTCATAATAATGACTAAACATCTCATAATAATGACTTAACATCTCATAATAATGACTTAACATCTCATAATAATGACTTAGTATCTCATAATAATGACTTAGTATCTCATAATAATGACTTAACATCTCATAATAATGACTTAACATCTCATAATAATGACTTAGTATCTCATAATAATGACTTAGTATCTCATTATAATGACTTAGTATCTCATAATAATGACTAAACATCTCATAATAATGACTTAGTATCTCATAATAATGACTTAACATCTCATAATAATGACTTAGTATCTCATAATTATGACTTAGTATCTCATAATAATGACTTAGTATCTCATAATAATGACTTAGTATCTCATAATAATGACTTAACATCTCATAATAATGACTTAGTATCTCATAATAATGACGTAGTATCTCATAATAATAACTTAGTATCTCATAATAATGACTAAACATCTCATTATAATGACTTAGTATCTCATAATAATGACTTAACATCTCATAATAATGACTTAGTATCTCATAATTATGACTTAGTATCTCATAATAATGACTTAGTATCTCATAATAATGACTTAGTATCTCATAATAATGACTTAACATCTCATAATAATGACTTAACATCTCATAATAATGACTTAGTATCTCATAATAATGACTTAACATCTCATAATAATGACTTAGTATCTCATAATAATGACTAAACATCTCATAATAATGATGTAGTATCTCATAATAATAACTTAGTATCTCATAATAATGACTAAACATCTCATAATAATGACTTAGTATCTCATAATAATGACTTAACATCTCATAATAATGACTTAGTATCTCATAATAATGACTTAACATCTCATAATAATGACTTAACATCTCATAATAATGACTTAACATCTCACAATAATGACTTAGTATCTCATAATAATGACTTAGTATCTCATAATAATGACTTAACATCTCATAATAATGACTAAACATCTCATAATAATGACTTAACATCTCATAATAATGACTTAGTATCTCATAATAATGACTTAACATCTCATAATAATGACTTAACATCTCATAATAATGACTTAACATCTCACAATAATGACTTAGTATCTCATAATAATGACTTAGTATCTCATAATAATGACTTAACATCTCATAATAATGACTTAACATCTCATAATAATGACTTAACATCTCATAATAATGACTTAGTATCTCATAATAATGACTTAGTATCTCATTATAATGACTTAGTATCTCATAATAATGACTAAACATCTCATAATAATGACTTAGTATCTCATAATAATGACTTAACATCTCATAATAATGACTTAGTATCTCATAATTATGACTTAGTATCTCATAATAATGACTTAGTATCTCATAATAATGACTTAGTATCTCATAATAATGACTTAACATCTCATAATAATGACTTAGTATCTCATAATAATGACGTAGTATCTCATAATAATAACTTAGTATCTCATAATAATGACTAAACATCTCATTATAATGACTTAGTATCTCATAATAATGACTTAACATCTCATAATAATGACTTAGTATCTCATAATTATGACTTAGTATCTCATAATAATGACTTAGTATCTCATAATAATGACTTAGTATCTCATAATAATGACTTAGTATCTCATAATAATGACTTAACATCTCATAATAATGACTTAGTATTCATAATAATGACTTAGTATCTCATAATAATGACTTAACATCTCATAATAATGACTTAGTATCTCATAATAATGACTAAACATCTCATAATAATGACTTAACATCTCATAATAATGACTTAACATCTCATAATAATGACTTAGTATCTCATAATAATGACTAAACATCTCATAATAATGACTTAGTATCTCATAATAATGACTTAACATCTCATAATAATGACTTAGTATCTCATAATTATGACTTAGTATCTCATAATAATGACTTAGTATCTCATAATAATGACTTAACATCTCATAATAATGACTTAGTATCTCATAATAATGACTAAACATCTCATAATAATGACTTAACATCTCATAATAATGACTTAACATCTCATAATAATGACTTAGTATCTCATAATAATGACTAAACATCTCATAATAATGACTTAGTATCTCATAATAATGACTTAACATCTCATAATAATGACTTAGTATCTCATAATTATGACTTAGTATCTCATAATAATGACTTAGTATCTCATAATAATGACTTAGTATCTCATAATAATGACTTAGTATCTCATAATAATGACTAAACATCTCATTATAATGACTTAGTATCTCATAATAATGACTTAACATCTCATAATAATGACTTAGTATCTCATAATTATGACTTAGTATCTCATAATAATGACTTAGTATCTCATAATAATGACTTAGTATCTCATAATAATGACTTAACATCTCATAATAATGACTTAACATCTCATAATAATGACTTAGTATCTCATAATAATGACTTAACATCTCATAATAATGACTTAGTATCTCATAATAATGACTAAACATCTCATAATAATGACGTAGTATCTCATAATAATAACTTAGTATCTCATAATAATGACTAAACATCTCATAATAATGACTTAGTATCTCATAATAATGACTTAACATCTCATAATAATGACTTAGTATCTCATAATAATGACTTAGTATCTCATAATAATGACTTAGTATCTCATAATAATGACTTAGTATCTCATAATAATGACTTAACATCTCATAATAATGACTAAACATCTCATAATAATGACTTAACATCTCATAATAATGACTTAGTATCTCATAATAATGACTTAACATCTCATAATAATGACTTAACATCTCATAATAATGACTTAACATCTCACAATAATGACTTAGTATCTCATAATAATGACTTAGTATCTCATAATAATGACTTAACATCTCATAATAATGACTTAACATCTCATAATAATGACTTAACATCTCATAATAATGACTTAGTATCTCATAATAATGACTTAGTATCTCATTATAATGACTTAGTATCTCATAATAATGACTAAACATCTCATAATAATGACTTAGTATCTCATAATAATGACTTAACATCTCATAATAATGACTTAGTATCTCATAATTATGACTTAGTATCTCATAATAATGACTTAGTATCTCATAATAATGACTTAGTATCTCATAATAATGACTTAACATCTCATAATAATGACTTAGTATCTCATAATAATGACGTAGTATCTCATAATAATAACTTAGTATCTCATAATAATGACTAAACATTTCATTATAATGACTTAGTATCTCATAATAATGACTTAACATCTCATAATAATGACTTAGTATCTCATAATTATGACTTAGTATCTCATAATAATGACTTAGTATCTCATAATAATGACTTAGTATCTCATAATAATGACTTAGTATCTCATAATAATGACTTAACATCTCATAATAATGACTTAGTATTCATAATAATGACTTAGTATCTCATAATAATGACTTAACATCTCATAATAATGACTTAGTATCTCATAATAATGACTAAACATCTCATAATAATGACTTAACATCTCATAATAATGACTTAACATCTCATAATAATGACTTAGTATCTCATAATAATGACGTAGTATCTCATAATAATAACTTAGTATCTCATAATAATGACTAAACATCTCATTATAATGACTTAGTATCTCATAATAATGACTTAACATCTCATAATAATGACTTAGTATCTCATAATTATGACTTAGTATCTCATAATAATGACTTAGTATCTCATAATAATGACTTAGTATCTCATAATAATGACTTAACATCTCATAATAATGACTTAGTATCTCATAATAATGACTTAGTATCTCATAATAATGACTTAACATCTCATAATAATGACTTAGTATCTCATAATAATGACTAAACATCTCATAATAATGACTTAACATCTCATAATAATGACAACATCTCATAATAATGACTTAGTATCTCATAATAATGACTAAACATCTCATAATAATGACTTAGTATCTCATAATAATGACTTAACATCTCATAATAATGACTTAGTATCTCATAATTATGACTTAGTATCTCATAATAATGACTTAGTATCTCATAATAATGACTTAGTATCTCATAATAATGACTTAACATCTCATAATAATGACTTAGTATCTCATAATAATGACGTAGTATCTCATAATAATAACTTAGTATCTCATAATAATGACTTAGTATCTCATAATAATGACTTAACATCTCATAATAATGACTTAGTATCTCATAATTATGACTTAGTATCTCATAATAATGACTTAGTATCTCATAATAATGACTTAGTATCTCATAATAATGACTTAGTATCTCATAATAATGACTTAACATCTCATAATAATGACTTAGTATCTCATAATAATGACTAAACATCTCATAATAATGACGTAGTATCTCATAATAATAACTTAGTATCTCATAATAATGACTAAACATCTCATAATAATGACTTAGTATCTCATAATAATGACTTAACATCTCATAATAATGACTTAGTATCTCATAATAATGACTTAGTATCTCATAATAATGACTTAGTATCTCATAATAATGACTTAGTATCTCATAATAATGACTTAACATCTCATAATAATGACTAAACATCTCATAATAATGACTTAACATCTCATAATAATGACTTAGTATCTCATAATAATGACTTAACATCTCATAATAATGACTTAACATCTCATAATAATGACTTAACATCTCACAATAATGACTTAGTATCTCATAATAATGACTTAGTATCTCATAATAATGACTTAACATCTCATAATAATGACTTAACATCTCATAATAATGACTTAACATCTCATAATAATGACTTAGTATCTCATAATAATGACTTAGTATCTCATTATAATGACTTAGTATCTCATAATAATGACTAAACATCTCATAATAATGACTTAGTATCTCATAATAATGACTTAACATCTCATAATAATGACTTAGTATCTCATAATTATGACTTAGTATCTCATAATAATGACTTAGTATCTCATAATAATGACTTAGTATCTCATAATAATGACTTAACATCTCATAATAATGACTTAGTATCTCATAATAATGACGTAGTATCTCATAATAATAACTTAGTATCTCATAATAATGACTAAACATCTCATTATAATGACTTAGTATCTCATAATAATGACTTAACATCTCATAATAATGACTTAGTATCTCATAATTATGACTTAGTATCTCATAATAATGACTTAGTATCTCATAATAATGACTTAGTATCTCATAATAATGACTTAGTATCTCATAATAATGACTTAACATCTCATAATAATGACTTAGTATTCATAATAATGACTTAGTATCTCATAATAATGACTTAACATCTCATAATAATGACTTAGTATCTCATAATAATGACTAAACATCTCATAATAATGACTTAACATCTCATAATAATGACTTAACATCTCATAATAATGACTTAGTATCTCATAATAATGACTAAACATCTCATAATAATGACTTAGTATCTCATAATAATGACTTAACATCTCATAATAATGACTTAGTATCTCATAATTATGACTTAGTATCTCATAATAATGACTTAGTATCTCATAATAATGACTTAACATCTCATAATAATGACTTAGTATCTCATAATAATGACTAAACATCTCATAATAATGACTTAACATCTCATAATAATGACTTAACATCTCATAATAATGACTTAGTATCTCATAATAATGACTAAACATCTCATAATAATGACTTAGTATCTCATAATAATGACTTAACATCTCATAATAATGACTTAGTATCTCATAATTATGACTTAGTATCTCATAATAATGACTTAGTATCTCATAATAATGACTTAGTATCTCATAATAATGACTTAGTATCTCATAATAATGACTAAACATCTCATTATAATGACTTAGTATCTCATAATAATGACTTAACATCTCATAATAATGACTTAGTATCTCATAATTATGACTTAGTATCTCATAATAATGACTTAGTATCTCATAATAATGACTTAGTATCTCATAATAATGACTTAACATCTCATAATAATGACTTAACATCTCATAATAATGACTTAGTATCTCATAATAATGACTTAGTATCTCATAATAATGACTTAACATCTCATAATAATGACTTAGTATCTCATAATAATGACTAAACATCTCATAATAATGACGTAGTATCTCATAATAATAACTTAGTATCTCATAATAATGACTAAACATCTCATAATAATGACTTAGTATCTCATAATAATGACTTAACATCTCATAATAATGACTTAGTATCTCATAATAATGACTTAGTATCTCATAATAATGACTTAGTATCTCATAATAATGACTTAACATCTCATAATAATGACTAAACATCTCATAATAATGACTTAACATCTCATAATAATGACTTAGTATCTCATAATAATGACTTAACATCTCATAATAATGACTTAACATCTCATAATAATGACTTAACATCTCACAATAATGACTTAGTATCTCATAATAATGACTTAGTATCTCATAATAAGGACTTAACATCTCATAATAATGACTTAACATCTCATAATAATGACTTAACATCTCATAATAATGACTTAGTATCTCATAATAATGACTTAGTATCTCATTATAATGACTTAGTATCTCATAATAATGACTAAACATCTCATAATAATGACTTAGTATCTCATAATAATGACTTAACATCTCATAATAATGACTTAGTATCTCATAATTATGACTTAGTATCTCATAATAATGACTTAGTATCTCATAATAATGACTTAGTATCTCATAATAATGACTTAACATCTCATAATAATGACTTAGTATCTCATAATAATGACGTAGTATCTCATAATAATAACTTAGTATCTCATAATAATGACTAAACATCTCATTATAATGACTTAGTATCTCATAATAATGACTTAACATCTCATAATAATGACTTAGTATCTCATAATTATGACTTAGTATCTCATAATAATGACTTAGTATCTCATAATAATGACTTAGTATCTCATAATAATGACTTACTATCTCATAATAATGACTTAACATCTCATAATAATGACTTAGTATTCATAATAATGACTTAGTATCTCATAATAATGACTTAACATCTCATAATAATGACTTAGTATCTCATAATAATGACTAAACATCTCATAATAATGACTTAACATCTCATAATAATGACTTAACATCTCATAATAATGACTTAGTATCTCATAATAATGACGTAGTATCTCATAATAATAACTTAGTATCTCATAATAATGACTAAACATCTCATTATAATGACTTAGTATCTCATAATAATGACTTAACATCTCATAATAATGACTTAGTATCTCATAATTATGACTTAGTATCTCATAATAATGACTTAGTATCTCATAATAATGACTTAGTATCTCATAATAATGACTTAGTATCTCATAATAATGACTTAACATCTCATAATAATGACTTAGTATCTCATAATAATGACTTAGTATCTCATAATAATGACTTAACATCTCATAATAATGACTTAGTATCTCATAATAATGACTAAACATCTCATAATAATGACTTAACATCTCATAATAATGACTTAACATCTCATAATAATGACTTAGTATCTCATAATAATGACTAAACATCTCATAATAATGACTTAGTATCTCATAATAATGACTTAACATCTCATAATAATGACTTAGTATCTCATAATTATGACTTAGTATCTCATAATAATGACTTAGTATCTCATAATAATGACTTAGTATCTCATAATAATGACTTAACATCTCATAATAATGACTTAGTATCTCATAATAATGACGTAGTATCTCATAATAATAACTTAGTATCTCATAATAATGACTAAACATCTCATAATAATGACTTAGTATCTCATAATAATGACTTAGTATCTCATAATAATGACTTAACATCTCATAATAATGACTTAGTATCTCATAATTATGACTTAGTATCTCATAATAATGACTTAGTATCTCATAATAATGACTTAGTATCTCATAATAATGACTTAACATCTCATAATAATGACTTAGTATCTCATAATTATGACTTAGTATCTCATAATAATGACTTAGTATCTCATAATAATGACTTAACATCTCATAATAATGACTTAGTATCTCATAATTATGACTTAGTATCTCATAATAATGACTTAGTATCTCATAATAATGACTTAGTATCTCATAATAATGACTTAACATCTCATAATAATGACTTAGTATCTCATAATAATGACTAAACATCTCATAATAATGACTTAGTATCTCATAATAATGACTTAGTATCTCATAATAATGACTTAACATCTCATAATAATGACTTAGCATCTCATAATAATGACTTAACATCTCATAATAATGACTTAGTATCTCATAATAATGACTTAGTATCTCATAATAATGACTTAACATCTCATAATAATGACTTAGTATCTCATAATAATGACTTAACATCTCATAATAATGACTTAACATCTCATAATAATGACTTAGTATCTCATAATAATGACTTATTATATCATAATAATGACTTAACATCTCATAATAATGACTTAACATCTCATAATAATGACGTAACATCTCATAATAATGACTTAACATTTCATAATAATGACTTAGTATCTCATAATAATGACTTAACATCTCATAATAATGACTTATGATAATAATGTTAAGTCATTATTATGAGAAAGTTTCTCATTATTATCAAAGTCAAAAGGTCAAAGTCAGCTTTATTGTCAATTCTACTATATAAACACAGCACTTACATACAGAGAATTGAAATTCCGTTACTCTCAGACCCTCGTTAAATTATGATTTACGACATATTTTTATTTTCTCAACAGTGGCGGGAACGGGCTTCCATAAATATGAGAAAACAGACACTTTCCTCTTTGTACAGTAATAATTTGATAGAAATACAATGTAATACAAACCTTAATTTCATTCAGGAAGTTTTCTCCCGAAAAACTTCAAAAAAACAACAACAAAATGGTTTCCCGTTTTAACCGTTTTGGCACAGACTACCCAACATTGGGTTGCGTTTACCCAGGTGTGTGAGGGGGGTTCATTGACATTAAAAATGACCCAGCAGCAGCTGAGACACAGAAAAACTACCCAGCGCCTGAGTAAAAATATTAAAAAATAAAATAAAATTACCCAGCAGGCTGAAACCAGCATTTTGGTTAAAAACAAACAAACAAACAAACAAACAAAAAAACAGCATTATTAGAGTGTAGTTGCAAAGTTACTTCTAGAGTGGTCAAGGGGCCCTAAAAATAAAGTGTTACCAAAATAATTGCATAATTACAGTGATAGAGAGTTCAGCAACTTCAGGTCGTCAGTATCAGTCCACATTTGCAAGCAATTAACTTCTGTTGTATGATATTTATATGCAAGATATTCAAAGTAAAAGAAAAATGTAGACTTGATTTTATCCTTCAGGAATTGATTGGACGTGAAGAGTGGACGCTCCATAGTGTCCATAGCCTTGGGTTGAAATATAAAATAACCTCAGTCTAAAAGGAATAGTGTAGAGCAGAGTTTTTCTTTGAAAGACGACGACGATGAATATGTATGGAGTCTGATTTCACGACTGTACAGTGAGGACTAAATTTGAAGTGTGTAGTTTCTGCACCACTTGCGAAACCAAATATAGCTGCGAGCCACAATTAGTGGAATCCAGCCAGTATTGGGAATTTCTCTAAAGATGAAATATGCGTAGTGAGTTCTGTGTTTACAGTTGGGGAAAAATCGATCCAAAGTTCCAGATTTTACTTTGTTTGTCTGACATCTCGGAGCAATTTATCACTAGACACTTTACACCTGACAGGGCTTAAGGATTTCATGTGCTTGACTTTCATCTGTAATACTGCAGCTCAACACCTGTCACTTTGTATTCCTTGCCGGATTTTGCATGGATGTATACAAAAAGCGAATGATAAAACACATTTATCACTGACACTTTATTGCATCCATGAAAGTCAAACCGAAATCTCTCGCGCTGTCTCTTTCTTTGAAAAGTGTCGGGCGTGTTCTTCAAACTTTAGCGTTCTTCTTTTAGAGAGAACTTTAATTGGACACTTCAGTCATTGTGTTTTCTCCGCATTTTAAAAGGTAAAGTGCGCCATTTCTGCACCACTAGTGGCAGCGAACAGAATTGCAGTAACATTGATTGTTTTGTTTTCAAACAAGATTGAAATTCACTGTACTTCACCTTTAACAGTTGCGTTGACAATCTTGCATTTTAATTTTTATATTAAAGGGCTCATGTTTTATAATGTTTCCTTATAATGTTAGAATGCTTTTTACACCAAAAATTGTCATAATTTAGAAATGAAAGGCATTTTTCACGCCCTGATTTTATCCCTCTGCTGTGATTGGCTGACATTTGAAATATTCTTTTGCACTTAACATTGTCTTTTTTCTCCATTTTATTTATTTATTTTTTTTTGTCTGACCTAATGAGCGTTTCACTGTCCAGTGGTCAAGCCTTAACTGCAATTTCTAGTATTGCATTAGTATTGCGTCCTTCTCGTGAGCTTTTAATCCTTTTTGACTTTCCAGTCGGAGTTAAATCTATTTTTTGCCTCATTTTATGTGTAAAAGAAAACATACCTAATAATTCTATAAGAATATTTTTTCTTTTTTTTTTTGCATTTCCAGCCCTCATGAACAATTATATATCACTTATAAATTATTAAACACCATTATTAAAATTGTTGTGGTTCGGAATTGGTAAGATGTGCTTGGAAGAAAAAATATGATCATAAAATCAGCAATTCTGCACGCATTGTATGATGAAATCGTATGTATCAAAAGCTCAAGGAAAAGTTGATTTCTCAATTTATGACCCCTTTAAGAAAAAAAAAAATCTATTGCCAAAGATGGCATATAAAAAATCTCCACTGAGTAAAAATAATAATAATAAAAACGCAAAGGGCGAAATTTGTTCCCCATAAGATAGACCGTGAAATTGTAAGTCTGCAGCTCAGACAGAGCAGCACGGCAGGCGTTTAGAATGAAAATTTAACTGCTAGTTGCTAGGCAACCATACATCCCATCCATCCCAAAATGACATAAAATGCAATTAACCCCAGACCCTTCATGCATGTAAAATTTGGTGAGTTTCCACCACCGGGACAGAAAGTTGTGGCTGTTCAAAATGAGGATGAAAGTACTTTATTCCTCACGACTGTTTCCAAGTCATGCGTTCGTCGTTTCTGCCTTGTTTAAATAATAATAAAAATGACATTCTCAAGGTTTTTTTTTTTTTTTTTTTTTTTTTTTTCCAAGGCAAGGCACAACTCATTATTTTTGTTCTATTCAGTGCATAAAATACATTTTCGGTTGATTTGTGTAAAAGTTTTTCTCAGTCCATATTTTAAGCTGTCCATTGCATTACATTGACCAAATGTCCCATCAAGGTCAAGGTTGGGGAGTAACGAATTACAAGTAACTTAGTTACGCATTTAAAATACAAAATTTGAGAGACTGTATTTCATTTTAAATGGGTGGTAATCAGATTACAGTTAAATCTGAAAAGTGTTTTAGATTACCAAAGTGATTACTTTGAGTTTAAACAGCGATTGGTGATTCTCTGACTCTGACCGTCTGAAAAAGACGAGTTCAGTTTTATCAACATTTAATACTTTCAAGAGGATCATAAAAATGTTATTTTTATTTAGTTCTGTCCTGAATGAGACAAAATGACTGAATTTATTTTAAAAAACTGTCGACTGAACTGTCCTGTCATGAGCTGATGATCCACGACTGTTTTCATGTTTTGTGAGTCATTTTATTATTCACTCGACACTGTGACTTTTTCTCACAGTTTGTTTTTTCCCACACAATTGTGAGTTTGTGTTTCACAATTCTGACTTCTTTTTCTCAGAATTACGAGATTTAAACTCACAATTGCAAGTTATAAAGTCAGAATTGGGAGACATGAACTTGCAATACTGACTTTTTTTCTTGCAATTGTGAATTTTATATTTGAGTTTATATCTCATAATTCTGACTTTTCTCAATATTGTGATTTTATATCTCATAATTCTGACTTTTCTCAATATTGTGAGTTTATATCTCATAATTCTGACTTTTCTCAATATTGCGAGTTTATATCTCATAATTCTGACTTTTCTCAATATTGTGAGTTTATATCTCATAATTCTGACTTTTCTTAATATTGTGAGTTTATATCTCATAATTCTGACTTTTCTCAATATTGCGAGTTTATATCTCATAATTCTGACTTTTCTCAATATTGTGAGTTTATATCTCATAATTCTGACTTTTCTCAATATTGCGAGTTTATATCTCATAATTCTGACTTTTCTCAATATTGTGAGTTTATATCTCATAATTCTGACTTTTCTCAATATTGCGAGTTTATATCTCATAATTCTGACTTTTCTCAATATTGTGAGTTTATATCTCATAATTCTGACTTTTCTCAATATTGTGAGTTTATATCTCATAATTCTGACTTTTCTCAATATTGTGAGTTTATATCTCATAATTCTGACTTTTCTTAATATTGTGAGTTTATATCTCATAATTCTGACTTTTCTCAATATTGCGAGTTTATATCTCATAATTCTGACTTTTCTCAATATTGTGAGTTTATATCTCATAATTCTGACTTTTCTCAATATTGCGAGTTTATATCTCATAATTCTGACTTTTCTCAATATTGTGAGTTTATATCTCATAATTCTGACTTTTCTCAATATTGTGAGTTTATATCTCATAATTCTGATTTTTCTCAATATTGTGAGTTTATATCTCATAATTCTGACTTTTCTCAATATTGCGAGTTTATATCTCATAATTCTGACTTTTCTCAATATTGTGAGTTTATATCTCATAATTCTGACTTTTCTCATAATTCTGACTTTTCTCAATATTGTGAGTTTATATCTCATAATTCTGACTTTTCTCAATATTGCGAGTTTATATCTCATAATTCTGACTTTTCTCAATATTGTGAGTTTATATCTCATAATTCTGACTTTTCTCAATATTGTGAGTTTATATCTCATAATTCTTACTTTTCTCAATATTGTGAGTTTATATCTCATAATTCTGACTTTTCTCAATATTGTGAGTTTATATCTCATAATTCTGACTTTTCTCAATATTGTGAGTTTATATCTCATAATTTTTACTTTTCTCAATATTGTGAGTTTATATCTCATAATTCTGACTTTTCTCAATATTGTGAGTTTATATCTCATAATTCTGACTTTTCTCAATATTGTCAGTTTATATCTCATAATTCTGACTTTTCTCAATATTGCGAGTTTATATCTCATAATTCTGACTTTTCTCAATATTGTGAGTTTATATCTCATAATTCTGACTTTTCTCAATATTGTGAGTTTATATCTCATAATTCTGACTTTTCTTAATATTGTGAGTTTATATCTCATAATTCTGACTTTTCTCAATATTGCGAGTTTATATCTCATAATTCTGACTTTTCTCAATATTGTGAGTTTATATCTCATAATTCTGACTTTTCTCAATATTGCGAGTTTATATCTCATAATTCTGACTTTTCTCAATATTGCGAGTTTATATCTCATAATTTTGACTTTTCTCAATATTGTGAGTTTATATCTCATAATTTTGACTTTTCTCAATATTGTGAGTTTATATCTCATAATTCTGACTTTTCTCAATATTGTGAGTTTATATCTCATATTTTTGACTTTTCTCAATATTGTGAGTTTATTTGACTTTATAACTCGCAATTGTAACTTTATATCACACAATTCTGAGGGGAAAAGTCAGAATTGTGAGATAAAAACGTACAATTCCCTTTTTTGTGTTTGTTCCACACTTATTAGTATTCCAAAGTATTCTAAAGTATTTAGATTAAGTTACTAAACTTGAGTAATGTAACAAAAAATTACTTTTTAAAGCAAGTATTTTCTAATCTGTAGTGAAATACATTTTAAAAGCCCTGATCACGAGTGTTATTTGATGAGTGCAAACCAGTTCAGCGGTGTCTTCGCCCCTGCAGGGACTTCCCCATCCGTGGGATGCAGATCTACGACGGGCCGATCAACGTCCAGAACTGTACGTTCCGCAAATTCATCGCTCTTGACGGACGACACACCAGCGCATTCGGCTTCCGTCTGAACAACTCCTGGCAGAGCTGCCCGAACAACAACGTGACTGACATCACCTTCGATGACGTGCCGGTAAGCCTCGTCCCTCGAGCGACGTCGGGTATCATCTGTGGACCTTTGTGACCCCCGTGACAAAATACGTGTCAGCGCTCTTTGTGTGCTTAATAAAAGTGGATGGGGTCACAGTCTCCGAGCTATTTCAGGAACTCGGATTGATTTTGTGGAGGATGTCAGAGAGGATTATAACATTTCAGAGTGTCTCTGACAGAGGTTGTCCTTCCTCTGGTTATGATCACCTCTCTCCCACCCTCATGTCACTTCCAATAGTCAGATATGAGGCTTCATTTGTGCTGCACAGATCTGATTAGGACACGTACTGTACACTGTACGACAGGGATGTTGACCGTTGTTTATTATGAAAACAAATGTAAGAAACATCAAATAAATCATGTAACAGTTGTGCAGAGTGTAAAGATTTAGTAGCGGCTTTGTTTCATTCGATCAGAATTTAGAGTCGTAAATATTAATGGATGATATTATAATAGTATTATCATTTGGTAACACTTGATATAGTGTAATAAAGTACTTACAAATAATTTGCAAGCTATTTAATGGTTTATGAACTGTATTTGAAACATTGATAGACTATGTGCAAATGACGAGTTCTTCATTGTAACTGTAATTAGCAAATTATTGTTGTTTAATTAGCTCATATGTAAAACGTGACGTATTTCCTGTAAATGTTTCTCACTATAGATTAGGTCACGGTAAGTGAGAAAATGACATTTAGTGCTTTGAATCAAACTTTATTAGACATTAATTACATTCATATTCACTGTTCCTTAAAATGTTTACATATGCATTAAATGCGCACTCACACACACACACACACACACATGTTATGTTTTCATGGTTTATGGGGACAATCCATAGGTGTAATGGTTTTTACAAACTGTACATTCTGTCCCCCTACACTAACTCTACCCCTAAACCTACCCATCACACAAAATGTTCTGCTATTTTAGACTTTCAAAAAAGATAATTCTGTATGATTTATAAGCTTGTTTCCTCATGGGGACCAAAAAAATGTCCCCGCAATGTCAAAATTTACCAGTGTTACTATACCTGTGGAGACATTTGGTCCCCGTACCGTAAGGAATATCCACACACACACATACACACACGTTGTGTTTTCATGGTTTATGGGGACATTCCATAGGCGTAATGGTTTTTATACTGTACAAACTGTACATTCTGTCCCCCTACACTACCCCTACCCCTAAACCTACCCATCACACAAAATGTTCTGCTATTTTAGATTTTCAAAAAAGATAATTCTGGATGATTTATAAACTTGTTTCCTCATGGGGACCAAAAAAAATCACAATTTACTAGTAGTAGTATACCTGTGAGGACATTTGGTCCCCATAACGTAGGGAATAGCCACACACACACAAACACACACATGTTTTAAAGGGACTTTCCATATAAATGAGTTTTATTCTGTACAAACTGTATATTCTTTCCCCTTATACTTATTGATGGATTTTAACAACGTGATCTTATGAGTATTTGTATGTAATTCATATTGACAGCATTTATTTATTTTTATAAGTGGTTATGTTTAGCTTTGAGGAAAGTCCTAATGTATTGTAAACATTTTAATGAACTCTTAATAATAATAATAATGCAAATAATGTCTAATAATGTTTGATTTAAAGCACTTAAATCATTTTCTCATTTTTCTTGACCTAATCTAACGTGAAAACTACTTACAGTTAGTACGTTTTTGCTACTAACTATGAGCTAATTGAACGGCACTTACAGTTAATTACAATAAAAATGAATGAAGAACTATTTGTAAATAGTCTATAAATGTATTAACTACAGTTTATAAACTATTAATTATTATTATTATTATTATTACTAATACTTATTATAAAGTGTTACTTATTATTTAACTACTATACAATAACAAAATATTGGGGTCAGTAAGGTTTTATTTATTTATTTATTTATTTATTTATTTTAAAATATTAATACATTTATTCAGCAAGGGTGCATTAAATTGACCATAAAGACCAAGAGATTTCGATTTCAAATAAATGCTGTTCTTTTGTATTTTCTATTCATCAAAGAACCCTGAAAAAATATATCATGTTATCATCCTCAGAAATAAACACATTGATAACAATTAGAAATATTTCTTGAGCAGCAAATCTGCATTTTAGAACGATTTCTGAAGGATCATGTGACACTGATTCTCAATTCTCAATTGAAAGGAGATTTATTCATGACGGTTTAAATGTAGGTCAGATATGTGTCAGATTTAGAAACACATTTGTGAGTGGTCAAAATCAGATCTGTGACAGATATTGGTTTAAAAATACAGTTGTTTGCTTTTTGGGAATAAACACAAGGCAGTTATAAGCATTGTCCTAATTTCCCCCATCTCCCCTCATGGCTCTAGATCACCTCACGTGTATTCTTTGGTGAACCGGGCCCCTGGTTTAACAAGATGGAGATGGATGGGGACAAAACAACCATTTTCCATGACATCGATGGCTCGGTGAGCGAATACCCGGGCGCTTTCCTAGTCAAAGAGGACAACTGGCTCCTGAGACACCCTGACTGCATTGACATCCCTGACTGGAGAGCTGCCATCTGCAGCGGGCACTACGCCCAGGTGAGTCCAACCCAGTGCTGTCATGTTATTCCCAAAACATTCCCAGGTTTAGTGTCAGCAGTCTTCATTTGGCCTGTCGGTGCACCAGCATTTACAGTGTTGGAGGTAACGCATTACAAGTAACTTGAGTTACAAAATCAGATTACTTTTTCAAGTAACTAGTAAAGTAACGCATTACAAGTAACTTGAGTTACGAAATCAGATTACTTTTTCAAGTAACTAGTGAAGTAACGCATCACAAGTAACTTGAGTTACAAAATCAGATTACTTTTTCAAGTAACTAGTGAAGTAACGCATCACAAGTAACTTGAGTTACGAAATCAGATTACTTTTTCAAGTAACTAGTAAAGTAACGCATTACAAGTAACTTCAGTTACAAAATCAGATTACTTTTTCAAGAAACTAGTAAAGTAACGCATTACAAGTACCTTGAGTTAAGTAATCAGATTACTTTTTCAAGTAACTAGTGAAGTAACGCATTACAAGTAACTTGAGTTATGTAATCAGATTACTTTTTCAAGTAACTAGTGAAGTAACGCATTACAAGTAACTTAAGTTACGTAATCAGATTACTTTTTCAAGTAACTAGTGAAGTAACGCATTACACGTAACTTGAGTTACGTAATCAGATTACTTTTTCAAGTAACTAGTGAAGTAACGCATTACACGTAACTTGAGTTACGTAATCAGATTCCTTTTTCAAGTAACTAGTGAAGTAACGCATTACACGTAACTTGAGTTACGAAATCAGATTACTTTTTCAAGTAACTAGTAAAGTAACGCATCACAAGTAACTTGAGTTACGAAATCAGATTACTTTTTCAAGTAACTAGTAAAGTAACGCATCACAAGTAACTTGAGTTACGAAATCAGATTCCTTTTTCAAGTAACTTGTAAAGTAACGCATTACAAGTAACTTCAGTTACAAAATCAGATTACTTTTTCAAGTAACTAGTAAAGTAACGCATTACAAGTAACTTGAGTTATGTAATCAGATTACTTTTTCAAGTAACTAGTGAAGTAACGCATTACAAGTAACTTGAGTTATGTAATCAGATTACTTTTTCAAGTAACTAGTGAAGTAACGCATTACACGTAACTTGAGTTATGTAATCAGATTACTTTTTCAAGTAACTAGTGAAGTAACGCATTACAAGTAACTTGAGTTACGTAATCAGATTCCTTTTTCAAGTAACTAGTGAAGTAACGCATTACACGTAACTTGAGTTACGTAATCAGATTCCTTTTTCAAGTAACTAGTGAAGTAACGCATTACACGTAACTTGAGTTACGAAATCAGATTACTTCAATGATCCTTTTCAACAATACTAATAGGCAAAAATGACTTTAGATTAGATTTAGAAATAGAAGAGTTGAATTTCCTCCTCCAGTATCCTATTCTTCTTTGATCCAGAATGGCAGCACAGCTGAAAGGTTTGTTTGAGCTGCGCCCTCTACTGTGCAGGCGTAAATGTGCATTTCCTTCAACCTGAGACTTATTCATTTCACTTTTGGTGTGAAAGAGCCTTAACATTTGACAAAAATAAAACTTTTCTGTGGTTAAAAAACAAACAGCCCAGGCCAGATGAGAAAAAAGTAACGCAAAAAGAAACGTAATGCATTACTTTCCATAAAAATTAACTAAGTAACGCAACATTGTAATGCATTACTTTTAAAAATAACTTTCACAAAAATGAGCATTTACACGCAAACAACAATGTTTCCCAAGCAGCACCTTGTTTGTTTGGTACATTCCAAGAAACGACAAATCCAGACACCTGGTTAGCCTTCTTTGAAATTCGTTTTCCGAGAAACGCAATCAATCTGTCAAAGCTGTCCAACACCCAAGCGGTTCTTCACACTTAAATAACTGTGCAAAATATTCCGCCCCCCCCCCTCCAGATTTACATCCAGACCCGAAACCCAGCCAACCTTAACATGAAGATGGCGAAGGATGAGTATCCAGACAAACCTCTGGAGCTGGTTGGTGCTCTGGGAAAGAGGAACCACTACCAGCAGTTCCAGCCCGTGGTCACACTGGGAAAAGGATACACCATGCACTGGGACCAAGCGGCTCCTGCTGAGGTCACCATCTGGCTCATCAACTTTAACAGGTCAGGGAGTGATCGACTCCATCCGCTGTGATTTCACAATTAATGGATGTTGTCGACAAGAACTTTTAAGGTCCCAAAGCAGTTTTCCATCAAAATAAAAGCTCTATAGTTTTAAAACAAAGAAATAAAAGGCATAATATGTAAGATTTTTGGATTAAACAGTGTTATATATATATTTTTTGACTTGTGTACTTACATTATCCCAGATGTTTCCAATGTTTAAATCCAAAGAAATCAGCTATTTTAACCAGTGTAATGGACCGTAATGGACATCATATCCCCGTTACCCTCGATTTCCGGTTTTATTTTGTAGAAACCATGGAGACACCAAAGACGCTTTAATATATTATGCGTTTTATTAGACAGGTGAGCAACTGTTTGGATACATTTATTGACAGAATACTAACCATGATAGAATACTAACCATATAGATCAACGCAGTAAGTCTGTTTGAATCAATTTACTGCAAGTACCATGTTTGTTCCTTAAAGATGATGCTTTTTTGTCAAGCATAATCCAAAAGAACACATTACAAGTAACTTGAGTTACGAAATCAGATTACTTTTTCAAGTAACTAGTAAAGTAACACATTACAAGTAACTTGAGTTACAAAATCAGATTACTTTTTCAAGTAACTAGTAAAGTAACACATTACAAGTAACTTCAGTTACAAAATCAGATTACTTTTTCAAGAAACTAGTAAAGTAACGCATTACAAGTACCTTGAGTTACGAAATCAGATTACTTTTTCAAGTAACTAGTAAAGTAACACATTACAAGAAACTTGCGTTACATAAACAGATTACTTTTTTAAGTAATTAGTAAAGTAACCCATTACAATTAACTTGAGTTACGAAATCAGATTACTTTTTTAAGTAACTAGTAAAGTAACGCATTACAAGTAACTTGAGTTACGAAATCAGATTACTTTTTCAAGTAACTAGTAAAGTAACACATTACAAGTAACTTGAGTTACAAAATCAGATTACTTTTTCAAGTAACTAGTAAAGTAACACATTACAAGTAACTTGAGTTACGAAATCAGATTACTTTTTCAAGTAACTAGTAAAGTAACACATTACAAGAAACTTGCGTTACATAAACAGATTACTTTTTTAAGTAATTAGTAAAGTAACCCATTACAATTAACTTGAGTTACGAAATCAGATTACTTTTTCAAGTAACTAGTAAAGTAACCCATTACAAGTAACTTGAGTTACGTAATCAGATTACTTTTTCAAGTAACTAGTAAAGTAACGCATTACAAGTAACTTGAGTTACGTAATCAGATTACTTTTTCAAGTAACTAGTAAAGTAATGCATTACAAGTAACTTGAATTACGTAATCAGATTACTTTTTCAAGTAACTAGTAAAGTAATGCATTACAAGTAACTTGAATTACGTAATCAGATTACTTTTTCAAGTAACTAGTAAAGTAATGCATTACAAGTAACTTGCGTTACATAAACCCGCCGAGCAAATGCAGAGTAACGTTATGGTAACGTTTTCAACACGCTCTAATGTATTTTAATATAATTGTTTTCATCAAGCAAAAGCGATAAAGTGACCTGTATGCGTAGTAATTCAACACTCGTGGCTGTTTTAATAGAATTAGATAAAATAAAGTGATTTTAAGTGTTCGAACGGTAATGTAACAAAGTTCAGGGAAAAAGGAGGCAAACGTTAAAGGGTTAGTTCACCCAAAAATTACATTTCTGTCATTAATTACTCACCCTCATGTCGTAAGACCGTATGTTTATCTTCAGAACCCAAATTAAGATGTTTTTAATGACATCCGAGAGGTTTCAGACCCCCGATAGAAAACAACGCAAGTACCACAATCAAGGCCCGGAAAGCCAGCTCATTATTGGCATGATCACATGATCAACATCGGCCAATAATGAGCAGATGTAGAACCCGGAAGTGCTGCACTGTGTTTACAACATCAACGTAAAACATCCCGGGGTTTTGGCCCCGCCCTGCTTCATACAACAGCAACAGTAACGTTATTCAAATTGTATTGCATTGGCTCACTCATGAACATTATTTCTGAGTCCTACTGGATTGCTTCCCATCGGCTGTGGAGGTGAAGACGGCAACTCCCATGATTCCACGCTCATTCAAGCATTCTACGCCTTTGTTATTGTTTTTAATTAACGACCTCTAGAGGCGAAACTTACATACTGTGCCTTTAAGACAGCCATACATATTATAGTTTTATTGTTTTTCAGTAAAAAAAAATATATTAAATATATTAAAAAAAAAAAATATATATATATATATATATATATATATATAGCATTTCCTCAACAAATGGAGTGAGTTTGGGGACGGGACATTCTCTTTGTCCAACCAATGGCAGATAGGAGCGCTTAGGATGCCAGCCAATATTTTTGTCATCTGGATCTTTATATTAGTCCCTCGTGTGTAAATGCAGCCTAATAGACTTGTAACTGTGTCATAAATTATAATTAAACCACAATATTAACAAGAAACCGGGGAAATCACTCACAGCTCTTGGCTGGATAACTTTAATAGTCGTAACAAGCCCTCTAGAATCAAACATGACCACAAATTTAGGTCGAAAGAAAAGAGAAACTGCTGATTTTCATTAATTACTGTCAGTCAAACTCCAACAGCATCACATTATGAGTGTGTGACAGTAATTGAAATATTTAATTATGGACGTGATAGCTTCAGTATTAGTCTCATTTTGAACGTTTTCAAGCACTGTTTTCTTAATTTGTCTTGAAAATTCTTGTAAGAACATCAAACCATTTTTACTTGATTAAGAAACAATTAAGAGCTGCATACAGAACTTTTTTTTTTAAATATTTATGTTAATACTTTTTCAAGATGCACTCACATCCATTACCTTATAGAAAGATCAGAAGCCAAAAATAAATACAGTAAAGAGAGAGATCTCCACACATTTGTGTTATTCCCATTTATAGCTAAAAATAGCAATGTTCAGAACAGTGATTTTAAATTATATTTCATAAATAAACATCATCTTGCACTTCAGAGAACCCTCTGAATCAGGACTTTGGCGCCCCCTAGTGATTGATGAAAACACGTATATTCACTGCCACATATCTTACTCATTACTGTTGCTTCTTTTACAGAAATGACTGGATAAATGTAGGCATCTGCTATCCAAAAGGCACAGCGTTCACCATAATCTCCGACATCCACAACCGCCTCACCAAAGAGACGAGGAAGACTGGGGTGTTCATGAGGACCACTCAGAGAGAAAAGATGGGCCACTCTCACCAGACCAGAGGATATTACTACTGGGAGGAGGACACTGGGTAAGAGCCGTCTCTGGTCTTATAGTCCCCGTACGACACAGTAAGTGCTCATTGAAGTGCCCCTTTTATTGAAAAGAATAGTTGTGAGAAGACAGGAAATGATCCCTGACTCAGTGTTAAACGCAATACAGATGAATTGAAGGGTTATTTCAAACACAAATGAAGATATTTTTGATGAAATTCAAGTTCATCATCTCGCTATCAATCACTGAACCATCGGATTTCATCAAAAATCTCTTCATTTGTGTTCTGAAGATGAACGAAGATCTTACGCGTGACGAACGACATGAAGAATTAATGACTGAAATTACATTTTTGGGTGAACCGACCCTTTAAATCAGTATCCAAAAAAAAAAAAAAAAAAACATTTAATTGACTAGTTTTGAACTCTCGCCAGCTCCAAGCTTATAATCATATATTATTTTAATATATAATTAATATTATTATTAATTATATATTAAATATTAATATTATAGTAATATTTACATTATTATTTATTTAAATATTAATGTATTTTTTAAAATGAATTGTGTTTTTTTATATATACATTACCAGTCAATGGTTTTGCAATCATTAGGTGTTTATGTTCACCAAGGCTGCATTTATTTGATCAAATATACAAAAAAAAGCAATTATTTTCCATTTTAAATATGCTTTAAAATGTAATTTCAAAGCTGTAAAATATTGTGATGAATCTCATTATGTTTTTTGTAATTAATACATGCTCTTTACTTGTCTCAAATTGAATATGCAATAAGTCAATCATAAAACAATGTCATGTCATACTTTATGGACATAATATTACGTTTACATTTATGCGTTTTGGCAGATACTTTAAAGTGATTTATGAGGACACGAATTTGTATGATGACATGGGTATGACACTGGTATTATACACTTAAACATGAAATGCGAGGACATTTTATGAGTCAATAGCTTTAAAAACACTAAACAATGTTTTATTAAAAATGTAAAAATGCAGAATGTGATGGGTAGGTTTAGGGGGACAGAATGTACAGTTTGTACAGTATAAAAACCATTACGCCTATGGAATGTCCCCATAAACCATGAAAACACAGCGTGTGAGTGTGTGTGTGTGTGTGTGGATATTCCCTACATTATGGGGACCAAATGTCCCCACAACTTAAGTAAAACCAGTAAATCTTGACATTGTGGGGACATTTTTTTTTGGTCTCCATGAGGAAACAAGCTTATAAATTATACAAAATGATCTTTTTTGACAATCTAAAATAGCAGAACATTTTGTGTAGGGGGACACAATGTACAGTTTATACAGTATAAAAACCATTACGCCTATGGAATGTCCCCATAAACCATGAAAACACAGCGTGTGAGTGTGAGTGTGTGTGTGTGTGTGTGTGGATATTCCCTACATTATGGGGACCAAATGTCCCCACAACTTAAGTAAAACCAGTAAATCTTGACATTGTGGGGACATTTTTTTTTGGTCTCCATGAGGAAACAAGCTTATAAATTATACAAAATGATCTTTTTTGACAATCTAAAATAGCAGAACATTTTGTGTAGGGGGACACAATGTACAGTTTATACAGTATAAAAACCATTACGCCTATGGAATGTCCCCATAAACCATGAAAACACAGCGTGTGAGTGTGTGTGTGTGTGTGTGTGGATATTCCCTACATTATGGGGACCAAATGTCCCCACAACTTAAGTAAAACCAGTAAATCTTGACATTGTGGGGACATTTTTTTTTGGTCTCCATGAGGAAACAAGCTTATAAATTATACAAAATGATCTTTTTTGACAATCTAAAATAGCAGAACATTTTGTGTAGGGGGACACAGTGTACAGTTTATACAGTATAAAAACCATTACGCCTATGGAATGTCCCCATAAACCATGAAAACACAGCGTGTGAGTGTGTGTGTGTGTGTGTGTGGATATTCCCTACATTATGGGGACCAAATGTCCCCACAACTTAAGTATAACCAGTAAATCTTGACATTGTGGGGACATTTTTTTTTGGTCTCCATGAGGAAACAAGCTTATAAATTATACAAAATGATCTTTTTTGACAATCTAAAATAGCAGAACATTTTGTGTAGGGGGACACAATGTACAGTTTATACAGTATAAAAACCATTACGCCTATGGAATGTCCCCATAAACCATGAAAACACCACGTGTGTGTGTGTGTGTGTGTGTGTGGTTCAGGTATACCCTAATTTATGGGGAAAACATGTATACTTATCCTTGTGAGGTGTTTTTTTTTAATCCCCACGAGGAATATGACTTGTAAATCATACAGAATGATGTTTCTTGAAAATGTAAAAATGCAGAAAGTTTTCTGTGATGGGTAGATTTAGGGTTAGAGGATTAGATAGAAAGTTTGTGCAGTATAAATATCATTACGCCTGTGTAAAGTCCCCATAAAACGTGTGTGTGTGTGTGTGTTCAGTCATTTTTAAAAGATCTCATAACAGAATGAATCCATTATATTGTCAAAATGAATAAATATGTTAATAGAATTTTTTTTAAAGTAACGTAAAGCAAATTAAATTAAATGTGTGTGTTTTTCTATTGACAGGCCTAATAGAAAATCAGACTGAACAAATTGGTTGTAATTGTAAGTCATCTGCGTTATGATAGAGGATGAAAAAATAGCTGTTCTTTATTTAGCCGCGTCAGCTAATGAAACATAATTCAATTGCAGGAATGAGTGATTTCAATTTCGATTGGAGCCGCTCTGAAATTACCCAGAAGGCCGGATGCTAAACTTGCGTCAATTATAAGTTTTGATGTCGTTTTAAAAGCGTCTCAGCTTCCAAACTGATCCGTTTCTCTCTGTCTGCCGTCATCCCCGCAGGCTGCTGTTCCTTAAAATCAAAGCGCACAATGAGAAGGAGGATTTTGCGTTCTGCTCTGTGAAAGGTTGTGAAAGAGTGAAGATCAAAGCGGTGATTCCCGCCGGCAGCGGCCCCAGTGACTGCATGGCTGAAGCCTACCCCAAATACAGCGAGATGCCTGTCGTAGATGTGCCTATGCCCAAAAAACTGCCGCGCTCAAGACTGGTGAGGAGACCGTTTTGTCTTTTGAAAGCCTCTGTGTTTGAAGTCTACTGTACAGCTTGCGAGTCGGTTCCTGCTGGATTTCTCCCGACGCTCTGAAGATGGTGTCTGAAGAGACAAAATAGCTTCTGTTAGTTTTGCAGGTGTTCGGTTGTTGTGCAGGTGTGCCGTTATCAGCAAGATCATTCGCGCAAACTTTGGCTGAACAGCTTTTGTGATCATGTGATGGAGGAACTTTGAAGCATTTTATTTACATAAGTATATTACGGAGCCCCTGAAGGGACACGGCGGTGGAAAACATACTGTATGAGATGGGGGGGGGGGATTAATTGCTTTTGCATTCCCTCACTGAAACTTTTGCGTTCCTCTGAGAAAGCCAAAACATCTGTTAGAAATATGGTTATAATAAATATTCATTTATAACATATAATGAAATAGATGATATAATTTTATATCATTTCTATATATATATATATATATATATACACACGTATATATTTAACAAAATTCGAATATATATATATATATATATATATATATATATATTATGTATTTAATTTATAAATATATATATAAATATTGAAAATAAAATAAAAATTTGTTTTATATATATATATATATATATATAAAGTCGTTTGACAGCACTTATATATATATATATATATATTAGTGCTGTCAAACCATTTTATATTTATAAAGTTGTTTATATGAAAAACAGATACATAGCAAATAACAGAAAATATTAAAATGATTATATATATATATATATATATATATATATATATATATATATATATATATTACAAATATGTGTATTATTTTCAATATTTATATATTTATAAATACACACACACATATTTAAGAAATATTGTATACATTTAAAAAAATAAAATAAAATATATGTTTTACATATTTACACACACACACACACACACACACACACACACACATATATATATATACAGCACACACATATATTATGTAAACAAACTTATTTGGCTGTGATTTATATATATATATATATATATATATATGTATAGTATGTATATAATGGCACATGAAATTATAATGAAATAATGAATGAAAAAAATGAAGACAAGTGATGTATTTGTAGGGTCAGAGTTGAAAATGAAAGGGAAGCAAAACTAATTCTGGCAAGTGGAGGCAATATATTAGACTATCACTAATATTTTATAATTAACTGCATCTCTCTGCGTGCGCCTGCATGTTCACATGACATCTCACCCTTTCGCACAGTTGAAGTGAACATCAAGCAAGAAAATAATATCATTAAATATCATGTTATTGTAATCACACATTTCCCTGTTTCCTTTATAGCCTCGCACACCGGAGCACTTCCTCGAAGTCAAGCTGGAGTCATATAACACACGCTTCTTCCACATCAAAGAGGACTTCGCCTATACGGAGGTACAAACCCTTAATAATGTGTCTGTACCGCATCCAGCTTTGAGTTTCACATGAACCGTAACATCACTTCTCAGTTACTAGTTTGCCTGCCTAAGAGTAAAGAGGTTCGCTGATGTTTAGCTGGTTTAATCTAGGTCTAGCTTGCTTTTATTTTATATTATATTATATTTTATTTTATTTTATTTTATTTTATTTTATTTTATTTTATTTTATTTTATTTTATTTTATTTTATTTTATTTTATTATATTAGGTTATATTAGGTTATATTTGGTTATATTATATTATATTATTTTATATTAGGTTATATTTTATTATATTATATTATATTATAATATATTATATTGTTTTGTATTGTATTATATTATATTATATTATATTAGGTTTTTTTATATTATATTTTATTATATTAGGTTATATTATATTATATTTTATTATAACATACTATATTATATTATATTACGTTATATTATATTATATTATTTTATATTAGGATTTATTATATTATATTTTATTATAACATACTATATTATATTATATTATATTTTATTATAACATACTATATTATATTATATTATATTATATTAGGTTATATTTGGTTATATTATATTATATTACGTTATATTATATTATTTTATATTAGGTTTTATTATATTATATTTTATTATATTAGGTTATATTATATTATATTATATTTTATTATAACATACTATATTATATTATATTATATTATATTACGTTATATTATATTATTTTATATTGGGTTATATTATATTATATTATATTATATTATATTTAGGTCTATCAATAGATTAAAATTTTTAATCACGATTAATCACACCCTTTTGCGCAATTAAACTTATTAAAATTAAAATTAAACTCATACTTGTCATGAAAGTAAGCATATCTCATTTATCTTCTTTAACATGTTTATTTTGTCCTCATTTGCTAAATCCAGCAAAGTATACTATCAGATCGAAGGGTAATTCTCACAAAAACTGCAAGCTTTTTTCAAGGTAAATATATCCTGAATGTGTGGAAACAACACAAATGCACTGAAATGTGCATCAATACAATAATGAGGTCGTCGAGAGCGCACACATGACGTTTGTTCGTCACTGCGATCGTCTTTACCTTGATTGCAGTCGTCATCCATCAAAATTTCCCTTGCGAGACAAAAAAGATAGATAAAAAAAGCGAGATTAAAAAAAAAAAAAAAAAACCTTTCCTTCCCTTTTTTCCCTTCCTACTCCAGCTTATGGCACTGAGCAATGTATGAAACTTGTATTGTGAGCACTTCCTGTGTTATTTGCCAATTCATGAAGAATCGCTTGTTTGTTTTCCTCACTTGTAAGTCTCTTTGGATAAAAGCGTCTGCTAAATGACTAAATGTAAATGTAAATGAGACTCCGGTTTGCTTTTTCCGTCCGAGAAATGTAGTTTGCGTATCTGGCCAACATTTACTTGAGTTACACTATTAAAATTTTGAATTAATGTGTTAACATTGACAGCTCTAATTATATTATTTAATTCGTATTTTATTACTTATTTATTTTAATCAGATATATACATTAAAGGTTTTACATAAACCCTGTAGACAAGTATGGTAACCCATATTCAGAGTTTATCCTATGCATTTAACGCATCCAAGTTAGTGCACACACATTAGGAGTCGTGAGTAGCTTTTATTTCAGTATTTTTTATTTTCATCAATGTAGCAAAAGACAAGAAACAAATGGGTGGAAACCGGCAAAAAATATAAAAAATATAAAACAAATGAAAATAAAGTTATTTTTTCTGTAGGTGAATGGGAAGAAGATCTACCAATCAGAGGACGGCGTGCATGTGACCGTGATCGACGGCCACAGCGGAAAAATCCTGGAGTCGAAAGGCTTCAGGAACTCCATACTGATGGGAATTCCTGCTCAGCTGGAAAACTACATCACAAACCTCAAAGACGAGTAAGAGCAAATATATGCCATCAGCAAATCAATCGAACGTAAATTAAACTAAAACAGTCAAAAATGCTCTTTTTTTGTTTCAGTTTTTAACTCTTTAACCCCGTCAGCGTTCGTTTGTTTAAGGTTGCCATAATTTTCACCAAACATTTCTTGGCCCTCATAATATTTTGTTTGAATATCTGAACATGCAACAGTCAAAAGAAAGAACAGACAACAACAAAAAGCGGTTTTATTCTAGATTCATGCATTCTGTTTTGATCAACACGGAAAGTTTCATTAAAAAAGCAAAAATCGCACTATAACATGCATACGCGATGCTTTTATCACTTGTTTCTTCTTCTTCTTCGTCTGTGTTTTTATCGCTTGTTTCTTCTTCGCCTGTGTTTTTGTCGCTTGTTTCTTCTTCTTCTTCGTCTGTGTTTTTATCGCTTGTTTCTTCTTCGCCTGTGTTTTTATCGCTTGTTTCTTCTTCTTCTTCGCCTGTGTTTTTATCGCTTGTTTCTTCTTCTTCGCCTGTGTTTTTATCGCTTGTTTCTTCTTCTTCTTCGCCTGTGTTTTTATCGCTTGTTTCTTCTTCTTCGCCTATGTTTTTTATCGCTTGTTTCTTCTTCTTCGCCTATGTTTTTTATCGCTTGTTTCTTCTTCTTCGCCTATGTTTTTTATCGCTTGTTTCTTCTTCTTCGCCTATGTTTTTTATCGCTTGTTTCTTCTTCTTTGCCTGTGTTTTTGTCGCTTGTTTCTTCTTCTTCGCCTGTGTTTTTATCGCTTGTTTCTTCTTCTTCGCCTATGTTTTTTATCGCTTGTTTCTTCTTCTTCGCCTGTGTTTTTATCGCTTGTTTCTTCTTCTTCGCCTATGTTTTTATCGCTTGTTTCTTCTTCTTCGCCTGTGTTTTTATCGCTTGTTTCTTCTTCTTCTTCGCCGGTGTTTTTATCGCTTGATTCTTCTTCTTCTTTGCCTGTGTTTTTGTCGCTTGTTTCTTCTTCTTCGCCTGTGTTTTTATCGCTTGATTCTTCTTCTTCTTTGCCTGTGTTTTTGTCGCTTGTTTCTTCTTCTTCGCCTGTGTTTTTATCGCTTGATTCTTCTTCTTCTTCGCCTGTGTTTTTATTGCTTGATTCTTCTTCTTCTTCGCCTGTGTTTTTATCGCTGGTTTCTTCTTCTCCACCAGAGTTTCTGTACTCTTACAGAAGATGTATAATAGCGCCCCCTACCGTAAAGCAGTGAAAGCGTCTCATTATTATCCAGCTGAGATGTTTCACTTCCCGTAGTGTCGATGTGTTGAATTCAAGAGGATCACACAGGCTTTGTGCTGCACACGCCGCTATCCAATTTGGTCTGCGCTGTGAAGTGGACCGTGTGGATATTTTGTCCATTCTGCACGGTTAAGTTGGGAAGAGCTTCTCTCACACTGTTGAAGTGTTTGGACTCTCACATAAAAGCACTGAATGGGAAATGATCACACAGTCATGTAGGGAGAGAGAAATTGTATATGCTTCAACGCCCTTGAAATATAGCTTGGACAGCCACCGAAAAATGTTCAACTGAGTTAAAGAAAGTGAAATTTTGATTTCGGGGATCACTTCAGAGGATTCATTTGTTCAAAGGACTGTTCTTTAATGTCTCTTTTTGTGTTTGTTCCTCTTCAGTTGAACCGCTGTGTCTGATAGAAACTCATTTTTTGCACTTGCAGGTCAGTGGTTTTGATCACCTCCAAAGGGAAGCTGGTCACTAGAGGGCCGTGGACCAAAATTCTCGAGGCCCTCGGAGCAGATCTGACAGTGAAGTTGAAAGGTAATAAGATTCACAGACAGAGTAAGTACACAGTAAAAACCCCAGAGTTAAATCATCTCTGCTCAGATAACATTTGGTCCCTCTCTAAATAGAGTTAAAGTAACACTGAAGCAGAGTTAAAGTTAATGAGATAATTAATCAATTAATTGAACATTAATGATGAACACCTGCTGTTAACAAGCAGAATCACTGAAGAAAATAGAAACACAAGAACTACAACTGACTTCAGCCACAGTCTTAGATGAAATCAACTGAAGATAAAAGACATTCAATCTCTGAAGAGTGTGACTTTAACACTAGTTCAGTGTGACTTTAACTCTATTTAGAGAGGGACCAAATGTTATCTGAGCAGAGTTGATTTAACTCTGGGGATTTTACTGTGTATGAGTACATATTGGCATTCATATTATTTATAGGTTTGAAACACATGTTCATGCTGGGAAACACTTGTGACCAAGCAGATCTTAGGATCTATTACACAAATGTCCAAATGTATTTTGGGCCTACTGTACACTACTGTTTTTAAAGAAATTAATGATTTGTATTCATTAGAGCTGAATTAAACTGACCAAAAGTCACAGTAAAGACATGTATGGGTCATTCTACAGAATTGATGCAAACTGCTGATAAAACAAATAACAAAAAAAGTATTCACATTTTAGATGTTTACTAAAATCCTTCTATTATCTATTGAATCCCAGTAATAATCATTTATGGGGAGCTTTACATTGGGAGGTGGCTATCCCGAACCCTGACCCTAAAATTTCCACTTGTGAAAATGATATTGGAATTATTTTTTTTATTTAGTTTTTTTTAAAAAGTGAAATTGAAAATTTCAATAAGAAATTTTTATTTTATTATATTATATTATATTAGGTTATATTGTGTTATATTATTTTATGTTAGGTTATATTATATTATATTATATTATATTATATTAGGTTATATTATATTATATTTTATATTATATTATATTATATTATATTATATTAGGTTATATTGTGTTATATTATTTTATATTAGGTTATATTATATTATATTATGTTAGGTTATATTATATTATATTTTATATTATATTATATTAGGTTATATTATGTTATATTATTTTATATTATATTATATATTATATTATATTATATTTTATTATATTAGGTTATATTAGATTATATTTTATTTTATTTTATTATTTTATATTAGGTGATATTATATTAGGTTATTTTTATTAATAACATTTATTTAATAACATTTATTTTATGTTTTATTTTGAAATCATGAAACTCTATTCTTGTCACTACCGACACACTGTACGTTTTAGTCCATTGGCTGAGACTGATTTTAAATATTCCTGTGTCCCTCTCATCGCCACTCTTTCACAGTAGATAGACCATCATTTTGAGTTAAATGTGTTCAAAAGTCTGAAAATCTGTGTGAAACTAAGGAACGTCTTTACCAAACCAAACATTTTCTTTTTTTTTTTTTTTTAACAGTTAAGCAAACGTTTTGGGCTGTTATTCCATAAAATTTATTTTTTTGTGTGTGTACAACTGTTTCGGTCGTGACATCATTGTTGTGGTAGTGACAAAAGGAAACATATAATCATTTATTTTGGGGAAATAAACAATTTTTGTAGAGTTATGCAAATCATTAG